>JAAONU010000021.1:0-22628 GCA_012932295.1 Cyclina sinensis
AAAGGATAATATAAATCTAATTTATGTAGGTATGCTATTTTGCCTCTGTTTGTAAATTCAACAATAATGTTTTACGGATTTCTTTTATAACGCCTGTGCCAATTTTTTATCGAATGCAGGAAATACTGTAACACTTATTCACCAAGTTGTTGTCGAAACAATAATTCTAAAATTTATTTACTTACTCTTTTTACATAATTTAGTGTCTTCCTCAGTTATAACATTTTCTTCTTCTTTACATTTCTTGAATCTATCACTACCGCATTTCCGAGACCGATATTTAAACCCGAAAGGACCAGTAACATTCCCTGAACATTTTGACCATTCAGTCCATTTTCCACAGAAGAATTGTTTACATAACACCTCGAAATTATCATTGATTGTTCCCATGATTTCACTTTCCGTTGCCTCCGTGATGTTTTCCGCATGCATTTTTGCGTTGTTTTTTGTTTCAAGAAGTGCTTTTCCAAACAGCTCAAATAACGGTTTATTCATCATTTTTCCCAAAGTTGATAAATAATGGCCGTCAATTTTAACATCCGTTTTAGTTTTTTCGTCATTTACAGGCGCGGTTTCGATCTGGTAAATAACGATAAGAAATGATTGAAAAACAACACCAATGTGGAAAATCTCCATTTTTGAATGCGCACAAAGTTGTTAGTTTTAATTGGTAGCAAATATATTTTCTTTCATTGGTCTCCACATCCAGTACAGACGTATGCAAAGTCAAAATTACTTTACATCAAAATGTGAATTGCAGTTTTGTTGGTCTGTTAAAGATACTGCTCAACGTTAATAAGCTGGTCAGTCTTTTTTAGGATAATGTTATGGTCTTCTCTATACAATTAAGAAAACGAAATTGCCGATTGGTGGAAAACATTTCAGAGTTTTGAAAAAAACTTATGTTTTATGTCATTGTCACTTAAGCACCATATATATATACCCACACCATGTCAAACAAATGTCAATAAAAACATGCATGTTTGGAGTAACAATATCGAGAACTTCTATTACTTTACGACCTTTCTTGCACTCCTCCCATCTAGTGTATATATGTTTATTCTTGTACTTATGTGTCAATGAGCAGTCTATAGATTCCACTGTGCATGTTTAATCGTATGTACTTTTATATAACCTTGTTCTTTATGTATAAGTTTTCATTCTCGATTTCACTGTATAATTTTACTACCTTACTTAAAATCTTGTAATCCATGTGTCAATGATCTTTCCCATTATTTTCTTTGTTTTCTTCTTGGAGTGAAATGTAGCACAAAAATGTAAATATTTAAAATTACAAGAAGCGCCGCAATGCGACGAAAACCAGGTTTTCAACGACCAAGTATAAATGTGACAGGAATTAGGAAGAAATATGGCAGTGAAGTAAAAAAGGTGCTGTTATTTTGGTACCAAAGTTGGTTTCAATAGTTCAAAATAAAAATAAAACAGATACCTGAGTAGCAATGCCAAGCTGTATTTTCATGTAAGCTACACACATGCCAAGTTGAGTATCAAAAGGTTAAAGTGTGCTGAAGTAATTGAACAGAAGCTGAAAATTCTATTGTAAGCAAGTGACCTTGACCTTGCTCCCATATATCATAATAGCAATCCCAAGCTGCAACTTAATATAAGCTACCCACACAGCAAGTTTGGTGTCAACAGGTCAACGCAAACTCAAGTTATTACGTGAAAACTGCATTTCTTTTTTAAAGCAACAGTAACCTTGACCTTGTTCACAGACAGCTGGGTAGCAATGCCAAGTTGCATCTTGATATCAGCTAACCAAATACTAAATTTCGTATCAGTAGGTCTAAGCAAACTAAAGTTATTGAGCGGAGTGACCTTGACCGTGACCACAGACACCTGGGTAGCAATCCCGATCTGCCTCTTAATATAAGCTACCCATATACCAAGTTAAGCATCAATAGACCAAATAGGTCAAAGCAAACTCAAGTTATTGAGTGGAAACTGAATTTCTATTTTTAGCAACAGTGACCTTGACCTTGATCACAGACACCTGGGTAGCAATCCCAAGCTGCCTCTTGATATAAGCTACCCATACACCAAGTTTGGGGTCAATAGGTCAAAGCAAACTCAAGTTATTGAGCGGAAACTGAATTTGTATTTTTAGCAACAGTGACCTTGACCTTGATCACAGACACCTGGGTAGCAACTCCGAGCTGCCTCTTGATATAAGCTACCCATATGCCATGTTTGGGGTCAATAGGTCAAAGAAAACTCAAGTTATTGAGCGGAAACTGAATTTCTATTTTTATCAACAGTGACTTTGACCTTGATCACAGACACCTATGTAGCAATCCCAAGCTGCCTCTTGATATAAGCTACCCATACACCAAGTTTGGCGTCAATAGGCCAAAGTAAACTCAAGTTATTGAGCGGAAACCAAAAGTTGACGCCCGCCCGCCGACTTCAGCATTACAATAACCAGGTTTTCGTTGAAAACCTGGTTAAAGACGGTACAGACTATAAGAGGTAGGACACAAAACTTTTGTTACACACAATACTTGCAAAATGCAGTATCTGTACCTGTTTTTTTTTTATTTGGCTAAGTTACTTAAAAAAGTCAGTAGATTTTATTTGCATGTGTTTTCAATTATATAATAGCCTGTTTAGATAAACTTTCAAATGCAGTTCAACCAGAACTTTATATCTTTTTATTGTTTGAACCAGAGCTTTAAATACTTCAAGGCGTATAAAGACAATTTAATTTGACATTATCATAAAAGTCTTAATAGAGATAATTTTATCCCTGTGCACGTGTCTAGATTATGTTGAAAAGAAACATACGTGTTAGTTCATTATGCTGGCCATGTGGTTAGCATTCATTTTACAACAATATCTGATTTTAGGAACGGAATTTTACTGTGTGAGATATTAGGTAAGATACGTGAAAAAGAGTACATTTCACAATCCTTTTCTATGCTATTCTATGATTTGTTTGATTGAAATGTACAAGTAGGATATGTTTTAATCAAAATAAGAAGTATTAAAGTTATACATATTTCCTAAATATTAGACAAAACGACGAGGCTTTCACAATACATTGGATGCAATTAGAGATGGAAATATTGAGAAAAAAAAAAACAATTATCAAATATATCAGCTAGAATAATTCTTGAAAAATATGTTTCATTCTTATTTCATGTCGAGTCATATTAAGACACATGAACAAGAAACAAAATTGTTTGCAAACGGCAGACAGATATTTTGTTTGGAAAAATAACATGATGAAATATATTTAAAAAAAATCTTATATCATTTTGACAATAATCGATATGAAATGGCATTGTCTAAGGCATACATTCACATTGATATATCAACTTTAAGTATACAGATATGTATTTTAAAATGATTTTACTGGGAAAAGCAACTGCACATTTACTGTGAAAAGGGAAACAAAACAAAATATAATATAACAGTAATCCGTATATAAAAAAATAAATAATGAACCAAGCTGTTTTCAAAGTGAAAAAAAATACATAAAAAAAAACATCGATTACTTAAAACCATCAATAGCACTTAAGTTGCAAAGTTTACAAAAGTATGTTTCCTACTTGCAAACCCTTTACAAACAAAACCCTAAATTTGATTTGCTATGATATTTTTTTCAAAAAAATGCCTCTTTTTTAGAAGAAAAATAAAACGTGTGTGTTGCTTAAATTTAAGTTGTTGTTCTGTTTTTAATCGAAATGAAATATGATGTACTTGCATTTCGTCTTGTTGTTCGGATATGCTGTCTTAATTCATATCACATATAACACACCTGGCAATGTGTGAGATAAAAGGGTTACGTCCAGTGTAATTTATAAAACAGATCAGCTTTAAGAACCATTTTTTTTGTGCAGGAAATGACTGTGCAGCAAATAGTTTAGAATTTATAAACGTTTTATATTTGCCTTGTAATTGTTATATAACATGCGTAATACCCTTTCAAAACAATTGGACTATGGACGGTCACTGAACGTATGTTAGTATTACCAATATGACTCATAACCGACTGACACTGTTTTTTTGCAGATATTCTTCTAACTTTAGAAAGGTGTTAGATACCTGTTTATTCCGATTAGTCATGTTTACTATATCGATTTTTTCCGCTCTGTGAGCATGGCTAGTCTTGTACATATATGCAACATAACTGATTATTTATACTAAGTGCTTGCCTTCAAATTAAGACGTATACTGTAACGAATATATCTGGGAGCAGTAGAATCGATGATGTATCTAAAAAAGTATTCAACAAATTATAGTTCTAATTATAAAATCTGACTAAAGGAAATACCATGATATATAAAGCTACGCATGTCTTGAATTCTTTAACAGCAATTTTGCTAGATTTTTCATTTATTGATATATTTCAGTGAATTATCTGAATATCCTTTTGGTTGCGTTTTTAGTTAAATATCGAATTGCATTGATCATGTTGATAGTCATTCACCCCTGTACTTTTAAACTGCGTTCTAGTTAAATAACTAACGAAGATATTCTTATGTGACAATTTCTTCTCAAAAGAAAACTGTAGTCTGTGTATCCTTTACAACTATATTTTGCCAGATTACATATCATACCTTACTTCTATCTCCCATTTTATTGAATCATGATAAAGTGCCTTAATGTACTTGCAAAAGTAAGTCCACAGCTTACATACCAGCTAATGGCCTCGTTGAGGTTTCAGAAACACTAAATACACAGATTTTATTTTGCTTTATTATTCTCGTTTTTTATTACCTAATAAGGCAAAGACTTGTCGGACAGAAAAGAAATCATGCATGAAAACAATGAAAGAACTGGACGACTATTTAGATTCATAGGTAGTGTGCGACGTAAAGATACGTCCGTTACTAGTTATTCTTTTGGTCTGATTATCAACGTGGATACTTCCACCGGACATATCTAGTCAACAGGAAGTATTCGCTGAGTTTGGTGAAGTTTTAATGAACAAAATAAACACAGTTTCACTGTAACGTCAGTTTGAACTAAAACATGTTGTCCAAAGAAATGTTGCGTTCATCTGAAACCGGTCATTGAACCTTAGTTTGTTTGAACATCATCAACCATTTCCACAGACAATCACTGAACTCTTCTCAACATCATCTTGCTGCTTTTCAAACTTTTCCCATAGAAAAATCCCTGATGATGAATCCCTTTTCAGTTTCCTTTTGTTCCTGGTGCAAGAAATTTACAATTTAAACTTAAAACGTAACAGTCATCATACCACCAAACACCATGCCATAAGGTTGCACAGTTTGCTGCATTTGTGTCTAAATCTCGATCATACGTAGTAAATGCTCGTCCACTGCGTTGTTTGTAGACTTCATCGTCTTTGACTGGAAGCATACAAACAAAACAGTAAATTTTATCACAATATCAATTTGAAATGGAATTTTGAAAAAAAAACGCCTTAAATCTGTTAAATGAGTTTAATAACATTAGATATGATTAACAACATAATAATGATGACATTTCAATTGATCTGACTGAAGTACACGGTCTAAATACAGTTAGATCTGAAAAGGACCCATTCATTTTTATCTTCTGGATAATCTGAATTTCCAACAGTGTTATTTATATACCAGCCAATGAGACTGCATCTTATGACGCGTCTTTATGGCTTACCTGTATACACGGCGTGTGTAAACTTCTATAGCATGCTTAATTTCTCTTATTTTTTTTCTGTTTCGTAAGATAAATAGATTCTCTTTTAATTAATATAAGTCTATTAAAATTTCAGTTTGTATTTAATAAAGGAATATTAATTAGCGTATGAACATAGTGACGGATATATTCAAGTTTACAGACCTGTTTATTTTGGTATACATGCTGTACCTATCAAATGTAAAAAGCTACTGAACTTTTCCCACACATACAATTATCTCAGTATTTTACAAAAATTCTGCACTTAACTTTGACTAGAGAGTTTATTTGTTAATGGCAGAAAACGACTGAGTAATTTGGGATCCCAATTAAATAAAAATTTGCACCTGTGTTCAAATGGATAAAATAGAATATGATTCGCCTTCAAAAACTTGAAAGCTAAGAACTGTTTGGCTGATTAAAAGGTCATGAGGTTTTCTTCTTATCGCCGGCCCCTTTTCTAGTCCTGGCTATTGCTGCGGGATATTGGGTTCAGTAATTGAAGGCTGACAATACTTTTGTTTGGTGGACTGATGAATATATAATTTTATTGTTTCTGAAATTAAATACAACATCATTAAAACACATTATACAATATTTTCATAATAGATATAAAATAACACTTGACACGTGTTATCTGTCAAAACGCATAAACGATAACAATGTATAACAATCCAAGTGTCACAGTGCGTAGCGGGCCATTCAAATACACTTTACATTGAAAATCGTTTTACACCAATAACTAAATGAAATCACAATACAATACTTACAGTACTAATAGAAAAATGTTTATAATATACAAAAATAATAAATACCTGAATATATGTCCAATATATTTAGAGATAATTGGTTTTAAAGAGATGCCTATAAAAATTGGCTTTCTACATTTTCAAAACTTGACCTCTGGTGACCTAAAAGGTGATACGATAGAAAAGTCACGTGTAAAAGATACTAATAAATATAAATATAGGCACAAAAAGTTATTTCCCTTAGACTATATGAATATTGGATAAAAGAATGGAACACCAGTCTGGACATAAATATAGGAAATGAAATAAAATAACCTGAAATATGGCAAGTATGCTTTAAACCTAAATAATTCACCCTATGACATACTCCCCCTTCTTCGGAAATGGCGTCCCGACATTTAATCGTACAAAATGAATCCAACCATTTTGTATGATATAATTAAAATAACCGAAAAATATAATTATCAAGGAACCACCATGTGAAATATCCAAGGACATCACACATGATATATAAATAAGAATATATATACAATACATAACTTAAGGTTAATAAATGAAACATTATATCATTTATAATTACATTTGTGGGGTACAATGTGTATTTGAGGTAACTATGAGGTAAGTATGTGTTTTTCAAGTGGATATAATCCAAAATTATTATTCTCAACAATATCCTCTTTACGCAAAATGTAATCCAATTTTATTCTACAATGATGTACGATTAATGTGTTCACTTATTCACAATTTAGTTCAGTCAATTAGTTCATTCACATACACGTATACCTATTAAAATAATAGTTCATCATATATACAACTAGTATGTCAAATAACTGTTTATCTCTGTATTTCAGCTTAACTTTATAAAAAAATCCAATCTTTAGAACGCTGCCATCTTGGAGGCTTTCTATTGCGTGTTGGTCTTCTGTCTGTGTCGCTTTCAGAAGATGAATAGGTCCTAAATTCATCGTAGGTCTCTGAAGGTCTTCTCCTAGCGGGTATTATGTATTTAACACTTCCTTTATCAGTTCTTGGATGGGGTAATGGTATATCATCATTTTGAAGAGTTTCTCCGCTATTGTCATGGATGTCAATATCTTCTGCAGCCGTCTGAAGGTAAGTATTGTCTTTTTCTTCTTCAGAATCTTTTTTATTATTTTCAGGGTTCAGGTAAGTATTAGTCACTTTCTTACTCAGGGGTAATAAAAGATTTCTATGAAGTGTTCTGGTCTTCCTGGCACGTGGACAATCCTTACGAACAACGAACACCGGAATATCTGGATTTGGCTGTTTAATGACAACATATGGCGTGTCTTCCCATTTATCGGCAAGCTTATTCTTTCCTCGTAGCGTAACGTTTCTAACTAAAACGAGGTCTCCTGGAATGATGGTGCTTGACTTGGCTCTGATGTCATACCGTTGTTTGTTCTTGCTTGCTGCACGTTTAGCATTTTCCTCTGCTCTTTTGTATGCATTAGATAAGCGTTCCCTTAGCTTTCTCACGTATTCATTCTGTGTTCTGCTGTTTTCATCGTCAGAAGAAAGTCCAAGAAATGCATCCACTGCTAATTTTGGATGGCGACCGAACATTAAATAGTAAGGTGAGTATCCAGTACTATCGTGGATAGTTACATTATATGCATGCACTAGTGGAGCAACATGTGACTTCCAATCTGCTTTCTCGTGATTTTCTAGTGTCCCTAGCATCTTCAGCAGTGTCGAATTGAATCTCTCAACTTTGCCGTTACCCATAGGGTGGTAAGGTGTCGTATGGCTCTTGGCAATACCTGCTAGGTCACATAAGTCTTTGATGAGAGAAGATTCAAAGTTTGCTCCTTGGTCGCTGTGGATTCTTAGCGGGAAACCGTAGTTGACAATAAACTGATCAAATAGAACTCTGGCAGTTGTCTTTGCAGTTTGGTTCTTTGTAGGGTAGGCTTGAGCATATCTGGTAAAGTGATCAGTGACAACCAAGATATTCTCAAAACCACCTTTGGACCTTTCTAGACTAAGGAAGTCGACACAGAGAATTTCCATAGGTGCTGAAGATTTGATATTAACCAGAGATGCTGTATCAGGTAAGGTCTTTCTTCTGATACATCTATGACATTGACGAACTTTGTCTTCAATCCATGCATCCATGCCTGGCCAATAGAATCTCTGACGAAATAAAGATGTTGTCCGATCCCGACCTTGATGGCCAAGGTCATCATGGAGAGCCTTGAATATCTCCTCTCTGATGTTTTCCGGTAGTACTAGTTGGTGGTATTCTTGACCGTTTAAGAATCCACGTCTATATATGACATTGTCACGCAACACTAGTTTGTCCCAATCACGTAAGTATTTTACAACACCAGGATCTGTTGACGAGGTCCGCTTAGCGGATGGCCGTGTTCCTTCCTTCAGGTGAGTATATACTTGAGATATTATATTGTCATCATGTTGGGCCTTTCTCCAATCTTTAGTAGAAAGTGATTCTGATGTTAACAAAATTTCAGGGATTTCAACCGACGCTGTGGATTCCATTGCAGGTAAGTTTGCAGGTGTAAGTATACTGAAGGCAAGAGGTGCTTGTTGGACGTTGACGGTTGCAGAAAAGGTAAGTGCATTTATTACATCTTTTTCAATTGTAGTGTCATAATTATCAAGTTCGTTTTCGTGCTTTCGTGAAAGGCCGTCTGCATCAGCATTCTGTATTCCGCTCCTGTATTTGATTGTGAAATTGTAACCTGCTAGAGCAGCCATCCAGCGATGTCCAGTTGCATCGAGTTTAGCTGTTGTCTGGACGTATGTTAAAGGGTTGTTATCAGTTAGTACGATGAACTCGTTGCCGTAGAGGTAGTCGTTAAATTTTTCTGTCACTGCCCACTTTAGAGCAAGAAATTCCATTTTATGTGCCGGGTAGTGTTTTTCAGATGGCTTCAAGCTTCTGCTGGCGTATGCAACTACTCTGTCATGACCGCCTTGTCGTTGATACAACACCGCGCCAAGACCTGTTGATGAGGCATCAGTGTGTAACATGAATGGTAGCTGGTAGTTGGCATAAGCAAGTATAGGAGGGTGAGTGAGTCTGTCTATTATTGTTCTAAATGCTTCCTCTTGTTCAAGGTTCCATCTGAAAGGTGTTTTGGTCTTTGTTGATTTTTCTTTCTTTTTGGTAGAATGTCCGATGAGCAGGTCATTTAGTGGTCTAACTATTGATGCATATCCTTTGATAAATCTCCTATAATATCCAGTAAAGCCAAGAAATTTACGTACGTCCTTTGTTGTTTTAGGTTTTGGCCACGATTTAACAGCTTCAATCTTTTCAGGGTCTGCATGTATTCCTTGAGCAGAGACAACATGTCCGAGGTAAGTAACAGAAGATTGAAAGAACTCACATTTGCTTGGTTTTAGTTTCAAATTGTGCTCAGCAAGTCGAGAGAAGACAGCATCAAGACGTTCAAGATGTTGGTCAATAGTTGAGGAGAAAATAATGATATCATCAAGGTATATCAAACAGTCACGTAAGTTGAGATCACCCATACACCTTTCCATGAGTCGCTGAAAAGTTGCTGGCGCGTTGGTAAGTCCAAAAGGCATTCTATTACACTCATAGAATCCTAATGACCCAACCGTGAATGCAGTTTTAGGTTTGTCTTCTTCTCTGACAGAGACTTGCCAGTATCCAGCCTTGAGATCTAGTTTTGAGAAGTATTTGGATCCAGATAGAAGATGAAGTGTATTTTCGATCCTTGGAATGGCATAGGCGTCTTTGATGGTACGTTCATTTAATTTACGGTAATCTATGCAAAAGCGAATACTTCCGTCTTTCTTTCTGACTATGACAACGTTGGATGAAAAGGGGCTGTTTGATTGTCTTATTGCTCCACATTCGATCATTTCCTTTAGATGTTCTCGAACTTCTTCAAGTAAACCAGGTGGGATGTTTCTGTGTGGTTGTTTGAACGGTTTTTCATCAGATAAATGGATTTCATGTTCAATTAGATCTGTATGTCCCAAGTCTGTGGGACCTGTAGAGAAAATGTGTTGCCATTTTGAAAACATCGTGTAAACTTTGTGTTTTTCTTCGGTAGATAAAGTAGTGTTGTCAAGTTTAACACCAAAAGGCTCAGTGCAATCATTTTCTTTGATGGATTGTTCATTCACAGTAACATTGTCTCGATTAACTGTGTCGGACTTATCAAAAATTGGCGCTTGGCGCAAAACAGTGACTTCATGTAGTTGGCATAAGTTAGATTTGGCAGGAATCGATATCTGTTTAGCAGAGAGGTTAAATACACGCACTGGTATTCTCGCTGTCTTTCCAGGCTTAGCTAGTGTGACGACTCGAGGGCATACACTGACACGACTAGAACAATGGTCATCTGAACATGGCTCAGTAACAGCAGACTCTACGTTTTTCGTTTTCCGAATAATGCCAGTAATTGTTTTTGTTTCGTAAGGATGAAGTATGTATCTTTGAGTGGATTTCACAATACCTGCTGAATCATCTGTCAAACTATTAATAGCCAAGTTCCATGCTTCGGGAAGATCTATATCCGACTTGTCGATTGCTATTTCTGTTCTGCACAGGCGAATGAAATTTGTTCCAATTATCACTGGTATATCTCTGTTGTTTTCTGTCATTGGAACAATGAGTACTGGAACATCAAAACGTTTATCTCTTATAAAAGATACAGTCATTCTAGCTTCAATATAACCCAGATAAGGTATTGTTTCTCCATTAGCAGCACTAACTTGTAGATTAAACTCATCTAGTGGAAGAAGTGGCGGTTTGTTCTCTAAAGAATGATAGAAATCTATAGACATTGTTGTTACCATTGAGCCCGTATCGACGATTCCTTTAGTGAATGTTCCTTCTATTTCAATGTCTCCAACATTGTTGCTACCAATAATTCTATCTATTAAGGGAATTTTCTTAGGGCTTTCATTCTCATTACTGTCTCCTATCTGCCCCCCGACAGAGACGCCTTTGAGTTTAAAGAACTCCTGTCATCTTTCCTCTGTGTTTCTTCTCTATTTCTATTCTGTGCTCTATCATCTCTTGTATCATCTCGCCTTAATCGCTCTCTATTTTCACTGTTTGAAGTTTGTCCCCCTCTTGAATCTCTACTAAATCTGTCGTCACTCTCTCCACTCTTTTCTTTATCGTCATAATCTCTTCTGTCGTTTCTCCTGTCTCTAGGACTATATCTTCTTCTTTCTCTGTATTCGTAATATCTATCATCCCTCCTTCCGTAATCTCTGTTATATTCTGTGTTTCCTTCACCTCGTCTATATCCCCTAAAATATTTGTCATCTCTTCTGGTTCTTCCATAATCTCTACTATATCTTCCACCATTTCTTCTATTACTTTCATAATATCTTTCTTCTCTATCATACTTGTCACCATTTCTACTATATCTTTTGTCTGCTCCATAGTCATTTCTATATCTGTCTTTGTTATCGTGTTCTCTTTGTCTTGTTTTACTAATTTCTGTTTCAAGTTGTTTCATTCGTTCAACTAAATCTTGAAGTGATGTCTCTTGCCCTGTGTCTGTTTGCATTGTCTTGGTATATGAGTTGTCTTCTTTCATAGGTTCTTCTCGAGTACTTTTCATTTCATTTTCCTCTATTCTCACTTTCCTTCTCAATTCTTCGAAATTTCTTGTAGTTTCGTAATACATTCGTGTTGCATTCTTAAGTTCATCACTATAAAGTTGTCTCCAAAACCTAGTTTTTAACATTTCATCCTTCTGGCTCTCTTTAATGTGTCCTTTCTCTATAGCTGTTTGTATGATACTCTCTAGTCGTATACCCCAATCTGCTATGCCTTCATCTCTTCTTTGTTTTGCCATATAAAATTCTGCCAGAACAGATTCCCCCGATCGGACATTACCATAAACACTTTCTAATTTGGTAATAATTTCCCTTGTAGTAGTCGATGGAGGAATAGTAAGAAGAATTTTTCGTGTCTGTCCACAAAGTGAATTTCTGACCGCCTGCCTCAATAAACTCTCCTCGTATAATCCAGACTTTATAATTACTTCTACTTCAACTTTCCATTCATCAAATGTCGTTTCTGTTAATTTAGGTACTGTTGGTTTCAGTAGTTTTCCTATGTAGGGATCTTTATCTTTCTTAGCCTTCATTTCATCGTCTTTCTGTTCTGTTTCTATGGCTTCCTTTGTTTCCAAGTTATTTTCTTTTTCTAGCCTACTCAGAGTTGTCTCTTTTGTTTCAATTTCACTCACTAGTTTATCCTTTTCCTCCTTCAGTTGTCGCAACTTTTCTTCTTTTCTACGTTGCATTTCTTCCCGTAACTTTAATTCTTCGAGTCTTTTTCTTTCTACTTCTTTTCTCCGCTTATTCTTCAACAACTCATTCCGTTCTATCTGTTCATCAACATTTCTTTTCTTTATCTTTAACTGTTCTATCATTTCTCTCAATCTATTTTCTTCATCACTTTCATAATAATCTTTACTTCCAACTATATCTTCTCTGTATTCTTTGTCTTCCTTTTTGGGAACAATATTATGTATCGGTTCCTTTATTTTACTTATTTGTGGGTCTTCCTCTATATGTTTTCTCATCTCCAAATGTCTTCTTGTATTTCCTAAGCTTTCATGACCTTGTTTATTCTGAGTTATATCCGTAGTCAGTTTAAGTTCTGTATTTTCTTCTAGACATTCTCTTGCTCTTTCATCTAACCACGCTATTTCTCTCTCTATTGCTAATAACTTTTCCTGATGACTGTCAATATAGGAGCTTGCATCTTTTGGGAATCCCAAGTGTATACATGTGTCTGTATTTTCTTTTTCAAGACCATCTACTGTTGTATATAAAGGTTCATTGAGATCACTGTCGTCACTCATTTCTTTGCTTAAATCTAGGTCACTTTTACTTTCATCATATATACTTTGTTGTAATATATTTTGTGAAGTGTAGTCTTCCTCAGTACCGTCTTGTATTGTAAATCTTTCTTTCAGTAGTCTTTCCTGCTCTTCCATTTCTTCCAGTTGCCTTTGTTTCTCTATTATCTGTCTCCTTCTCTCTAGCTTTTCTCGCTTCTCCCTCCGTACTTTATCTTGTTGGGCTTTCAAATCTTTTAGTGTTTGCTCGTGTTTCTCTTTTAACTCTTTATCAAGTTGTTCTAGCAATTTTCTTTCTTCTTCCTCCTCCTTTCTTCTTTGTCTTTCCATCTTTCTGATCTCCCGTTCCGATAGATATCTGGCCATTTTAATTAAAAAAAAAATTGTTCACAGTTCAAGTTGAAACTAGTAACAATGTTACAACACTATATCTTTGATTCACTTATCACAGCAATCTATGTCTGCTTCACAGCTGTAGTAAATGTATACGTGTCCACTATCGTTCACCATACATTATAAATTTCGTTTATACATCCACTTTACTTTCACACTTTTATATGTTCATTCACTGTTTCAAACAAATCTCAGCAGGTCGTTTTCCAATAATGACACTTTCTATACACCACACATTCAGTTGTATTTCATGAATTTCGATTTAACTTCCGTTCACCACAACTTTAATTCAACCTTATTCCACCTTTTATTCACTTTTATTCTACTATATAATATGTGTTACTTTACTTTAGTTTTATTTCACTAAACTCAATTTCGCTTTGCTATATATCTCCTTCAATAAACTTCTTCTACCTTTATTTCACTTTAGTTCTGTTTTTATTCAGTGTAATTCCACTTGTGTTCACTTTTCACTATATACATGTATGTATATTCTTCACTTAACTTGATTTTCACAACTTTCTTTCAAATCTTACATCAGTTTTATTCTGCAGCAGAATTTCCACAGAATTTTCTTTATTTCAGTTTTATTTCATTTTATTTATACTTCACAGTCCCACTTCCAGCTTATTTCATTCATATGTCACCACTTTACACAATTTTCCATTGATGCTCCGTATATCTGCAATACTGATTTTGTATTTAATATATCTCATATTATTCTCATTCAAATTTTCCAGTTCAACCTTTTCAGTACTTGAAGTTCAGCAGGATTACTCCAAAAACTTTCAATTTTCAACTTTCTATCTATATGCGTACAGTATTTTAACTGTATTTCATATATATATGTGTGTGTGTGTGTAAATTCTGTTTAAATGTCCTTTATTTATTTATGTATATTTTTATATTTATTTTTATGTATGTTTGTAATAATTTATCTTTATATGTTATTGTGAAGAAAAAAAAAATTCATAAGAATAATACTGTTCTTGCTCTAAGAACCGAACTCGGATCGCGCGATTTCAAAGCGAGCGCCTTACGCATTAGGCTATCGAGTCCGCTGACCAGATTGTCGATAAAATATCGTATAATTTAACAATAAGCTGCGTTTCGGGACAGAAATATCGATTTTTTTTGGCTAATCAAATTTTTAACGTAAATACGACTAAGTATCTGTATGATAAAAACCGATAGTTTACCGGTAATCAACACACAGTGAGTAGACACTATGATACGAAAAGAAAAAAAGGAGGATCCTTTATATCTTTGTAATAACAGATAAATTTATCCGTCTGTACACTGATATAAAAAACGTTGTACTAAGGCATTTTTATATTGGTATTTTTAATGCTATAGGATATAAATTATATAGGATATGAGTATGATATTATTGAAGAGTGGTAGAAATCAGGGAAGAACTAGAAGTGTGAATGGTGCTCTTATGAAAAAAAAATATCAAAAAAATTAATCGAATCAAACTTAATTGAAATCAGGACTTACACAAAAATACAACGCTTATGAAAAATGTTCACTTAGTATGATAATCAAAAACACATCCAATCAAAAATAAGTATGATACATGAAATACTATAAATACCTTATTTACCACGATATAAATCCCAGTAAATCAAATAAATAATTAATCCAACACAATTTAACACAAAATCTCTCACAGGAAAACACTAGCATTCATATAAATGAATGTCATCACTGTGTCCAGCACAATCCGTGTTATGTATAATAGTCCTCCGATCCGATCCTCCAACGTTGAAATTCTTAGTAAATCCGTCCTGGTATGTACGTACGTAGTCTTACTCCTGGTGCACCGTAAATTCCGTTATAATACTGGGCCCTCCATCATAACGACAAGTCCCGGGTAATTACACACAGCCGTTTTATATAATTAAGGGGTCAGTCCCTTAAGTTCTAGTTCCAATATTGCTTCTCATATTCCAAATTCATCAATGGTTTGGTTGGGCGCCATTTATCGCCGGCCCCTTTTCTAGTCCTGGCTATTGCTGCGGGATATTGGGTTCAGTAATTGAAGGCTGACAATACTTTTGTTTGGTGGACTGATGAATATATAATTTTATTGTTTCTGAAATTAAATACAACATCATTAAAACACGTTATACAATATTATCATAATAGATATAAAATAACACTTGACACGTGTTATCTGTCAAAACGCATAAACGATAACAATGTATAACAATCCAAGTGTCACAGTGCGTAGCGGGCCATTCAAATACACTTTACATTGAAAATCGTTTTACACCAATAACTAAATGAAATCACAATACAATACTTACAGTACTAATAGAAAAATGTTTATAATATACAAAAATAATAAATACCTGAATATATGTCCAATATATTTAGAGATAATTGGTTTTAAAGAGATGCCTATAAAAATTGGCTTTCTACATTTTCAAAACTTGACCTCTGGTGACCTAAAAGGTGATACGATAGAAAAGTCACGTGTAAAAGATACTAATAAATATAAATATAGGCACAAAAAGTTATTTCCCTTAGACTATATGAATATTGGATAAAAGAATGGAACACCAGTCTGGACATAAATATAGGAAATGAAATAAAATAACCTGAAATATGGCAAGTATGCTTTAAACCTAAATAATTCACCCTATGACATTCTTTTGGTGACGTTCAGATCCTAATAGCAGCCATATATGTTTGTTTGCTGCTTGCAATATCAGTCGTTTGTGGGTGACTGCTGCTTTTATGCTTTTTTAATGTTTTACTACAGTTCAAATGTTTCTTTTATTTCTGTCTTATATGTGTATATGTATCAAAGTAGTGTCTAAGTGTATATGTTATTTTACTTAAGTAACTTATAATTAGTAACTTGCTCCAGTCCTTTGTGATGTCACTTTATATATGTCTCCTTAGGTTTTGATATGTTTTATAGATTGTACCCAACTTTAAGGTTAGTCAATAAAAAAGATAGCGATATACTGTAATATGAATCTGATATTTATTGATTTTTATCATGTATAAGTTTTAATTAAACAAAAGTGATATAGTGTGGTATGAATCTTAATAAATGTCTATTAAATATTTTATCGTGTATAAAAACAAAAATAAATAATAATAAGTGTACTAGTATGTTTCATAATCAATGATTTCTCAGCAGCTTAATACGGTTTACAATGAGGACCTTGTCAATATATTAATGAATCTAAATAGAAACTAGCTGTTTTTTTTTTTATCAAACTGATCAGTATATCTTGACAAGCATTCATTTAAATAGTTTCTAGAATTGTAAGTGACCGAACGATGGTACGAAAAAACATGGCGTCCTTGCCTGCATCAGACAGGCAATATTCAATGGTATCAGTTATATGTCAGTATAAAAAACATAGCTATTCTTATAATTTTATGTAACATTCAGAAATTATTTCCCTATTGACTTGTCACGGTTACTCTTTGTATGCACTAGCTAACTTTTAATATAATGACTCAACAGCTCAAAAACTTGCGGGAATATATTTAAGGTATTTTGCAGACCATTGCCATAATTCACATGAATTGTGATATATTAAACGTAGTATAAGATGATAAATTGTTAGTGGCTTCAAAAATCCTGAAATGGTTTTAATATATAATTGTTAGCAAGGTATTCATTTGTCCTAGCTAGAAATCTAAATGTATGGCATTGCAACTGAATGAATATTCTAAGACTATCCGCATAAACAAAGAAGGCATTGGGCGTGATATATCATATCACGCTGAATACAAGCACGTGCCCTCTGACGTCACTGCAAACTACTTTCGGCTGTTCTGATTTTTCATTATAAACTTGTTATTGTTTTAAAATATTGTTATAAGTGAAATATTGTTATGGACTAACTTATCTGCTAGATTTTCATCTATGATAAAATTATAGATACTTTTCAAATGCAAATTATTAACTGATCAACTAAAAATCACCTTGTTTTCATTTGTACGTGGGAAATCAATAGAGGTATAAACGGAAAACCTGACAGGGAAAACAACCGTAAACGATGTCATGACAAGAAGTACACATAACTGTGTCCCTTATAACTTTACATATGTGTTAGAATGGAAATAGATTTAAGGATTTGATCTACCGTCGAATATTGCAAGGTTTCTCGTTCAGATGTGTAATTATTTTAATCACTCAGACCTACGTCCTTCGTGATAAAATTACTAAAGACCTGAACTCGTCACCGTCCTATTATTGACGGTAGATCACACAAACTTAAAATATATTTCTTAAACATAACATCAGACGTTAGTAGAGACAAACTGTTGATACATCTTTACATTTTTAGTGAAACAAAAATAGATCTGGTTTACCAGTACTAAAGATCTCATTGCTTGTTTCAGTTTGTTCATGTCTGTGTGTTATGTATCTAATTATATTTGCATTTAAAAATAGTATACAAAAAACAAACAGTAAGATTTAACACAGCATTACAAAATTTAGGACAGTTAAGAAATGTTCAAAAGTAATGTTTGTTTAAAACATTAATGAATCTTTAAAGAGGCATTCCCAAAAATTAAGAGAATTTATGTAAATGATGTATTGAATAAAGAATTATCCAGTATCACGGCGTTAGTCGAAAATTCCAAGTAGACTAGACAAACTAAAAACATAGATATTAGTCCCTATAAAGAGTAGTTGTTTTCATTTTATAATAAACAAGCTACGAAAAAAGACATAAAGAACATATCCATTCCTTTTAGAGTGTGTCCTTTGAGCAATAGAATTACTGTCCATTCCTTATCTCTAAAACCCTTTTCTGCAGAATTATGATTTTTGGTCACATGTCTTTCTTATTGAGGCAAAGTGTAAAACCTAGTGCTCTAGCTATATGCAATTTTTAAAATACATCTCCAGATACATGTTATTCAGTGTCAAAAGCTTTGTTCGGTGTATATTGTCATGTCGTCTGCAGTGTTCTTGTATCACATGTCCTACAGATTATCAGATTGTTTTTCAACTTTCATGAAGTCTGCAAAAGGACATTGTATATTCAAAGTTAAAAATCGATCATGAATTGTGTGCAGAAAATAGCAAAGTATTTTACTCATCAGGAAACACATTTTATGTTCACAGGCTATCTTAAATATATAGTTCCATTGAAAACTAGTTCGTCTTTTTTGGCTAAGTTTATTGCTTCGCAAATTCGCATGTGCAAATTTATAATGTTTTAGCTCTGAAAGTGAGATAGCCTGTGCTGTTTTACGCCACCTGTAAGGTTTAGTCAAAGACTGAGATGCTGATTTTATATAAAAAAACAAACTTTTAACTAGGGTGTTTTTCTTTTAAAGGTAACCAAAAATGGACAATAGCTACGTTTGCTTAACATATTAGTAGTTCACCATTGTATTGCATAAATTATATAAATTATAATCCATTTATCATTCTTGTTAAGATTTGTTCTCAGTAAAGTTTGCATGTATTTTCAGATTTCAAGCATCAAATGTAAGACAGATAAGGTAGGAATTGGGTTGTTATTTCAGGAAACCATCAATGGCTAAACAAGTCAACAAATGCTTAAAGCAAATGGCATCGCCTGTGAAAAGGAAAAGTAAACAGACTAACGCGTATAACATTCTTTTTTTTTCTTTTTTTCAGTCCATTCAAGTTACCATGGTTGATAAGGATGGTGCTTTACAAAGGTTTCGAGTGATTGATTAATTCAAGAACATTATATGGCATTTATAAACACATACATACATTACATACATAAATCAGAGTGGAAATGGATTTGGCTACAAGTTATAACAGCATAAGTCACAGCCATTTCTGATGAATGTAAGCCTGCAACACTTTGTAAGGATCATGTTTTCTTGGCATTTTAATTCAGCAGTCTGCATTAGACGACTTAGAGTTCAAACGAACCTTTGGAAGCGATAAAAATGGAGTTGGAGTTGGTGTTTTAGATTTCTATACAATAGAACTGTCTGAAAGATGCAGTCGTTTACTTCCGAAAATTTCAGTTCAAAAAATAGATTTCCGCGTTAATCAGAGTAAATGCTTAGATAGCCCCCTGCGTAACATTTGGAAAAAGTACAGTTATTACAATTAAGCCTGTGCTAAATTGTACAGTTGGTTAATATTTTTATTTAATTGTATGTTTGATTGATTTTGTTTGGCTCTTGTGAGCACCTTAACCGCTGGGTGCACATATGAGCGATATAAAGTTGTCATGAATATCCTGTTTAGGAATATTTTTAGAATGAAATAATGTATATTGACTAAAAATCATCTTGAAAATAAAGACAACATAATTTCTGTATTATATCTTACTTCTAGCTCAACTGAGCTGGTGAGCTTTTTCGGTCCCCAAGTGCCATCAGAAATTATCTGACCTTTTTGCACTAAACAACGTGTTTTCATAAGACTTCGTGTCAGAGTGGATTGAGCTTGGCAAGGTATTTATTCCATGTAAGTTCATTAGAAGTGTTCGAAAAGTATCCTTCCATTCAGAACTCTGGTTGATGTGTCGACAAGAATGAAAATCCCTCCTTGTCTAAACTCAAGAGACCTCCAACCCCGAAAGCTGGTACATAGCTTAGTCTGGTGGACCACTCACAAGACTATTCAAACCTTACATTTTGCTATTTAGCCTGCATAATTTCCATCTTTCATTTTGATAATAAATTCATTAAATTGATTGAACTTTTCTTTTAAGTTGTTACAATCCGGTGAGCAATTGTTTGATCCTTAATATGCAGTTACATTTTTTTGAACATTTTCGCACTTCCAAAGGTAAAATACAACAACTGACTTGTAAAATCTGAAAAATGTTAGATATTGCATTTTATAACTGGAGTAAGGTTTACCTTAAATTAGTTGTTTGTTATTCTTTATTTAGAGTTTGTATATTTTTATTTGTTTCTTTAAGTGAAAGACAAAAAGCTACACTGAAATTGGTGGTATATAAAACATCTTTCTTTTTTCTTGTGTGTACACCAGGCTTTTTACAATTATTCAAAGTATATTTCAATGTTCTGATATTGAGAAGAACTGTATCATCAATAACTGTTTATTTATTAAATGTCTTGTTTAGGTATTTGAATTGGCTTTTAAACACCTTCAAGACAACAGTTCCCTAACAACTAATGTGCTTTAAGCGCTTAAATATTATTTCTCTTTGAATAACAAACAACTTTATTTAAGTAAACCTAACTTCCGGAGCATAACTTGAAAACTAATGGTTCGAATTCAATGCAACTTCATACAATGGTCAAACACAATGAGAGGAAGTACAGTGTCAAAGAATCATAACTCCATCTTCACATTTTACAGAGTTATAGCCCTTTGTTTCTTTTCCTTGTCCGGAGCATAACTTGAAAACTACAAGTTTGAATTCAGCGCAACTTCATACAATGGTCAAGCACAATGAAAGGAAGTTCAAGAATCATAACTCCGTCTTTACTATTTGTAGAGTTATTGCCTTTTGTTGGTTTTCCTTGTCCGGAGCATAACTCGAAAAATACTGGTTGGAATTCAATGCAACTTCATTCAATGGTCAAGCACAATTAGAGCAAGTACAGTGTTCAAGAATCATAACTCCATCCTCACTATTACAAAGTTATTGCCCTTTGTTTGTTTTCCTTGTCCGGAGCATAACTTGAAAATTACTGGTTGGAATTTAATGCAATTTCATACAAAAGTCAAGCATAACGAAAGAAAGTGCAGTGTACAAGAGCTATAACTCTATCTTTACTATTGACACAGTTATTGCCCTGTGTTTGTTTTCTTTGTCGGGAACATAAATTGAAAACTACTGGTTAGAATTCAGTGCAACTTCAAACAATGGTCAAGCTTAATGCCAGAAAGTGCAGTGTAGCAGAGCCATAACTCCATTTTCACTATTCGCAGAGTTATTGCTCTTTGTTCGTTCTCCTTGTCTGGAGCATAACTTGAAAACTACGGGTTGGAATTCAATTCATCTTCAAACAATGGTCAAGCACAATGAGAGGAAGAGCATTGTTGAAGAATCTTAACTCCGTGGTTACTATTTGCAAAGTACTTGCTTTTTTGTTGGTTTACCTTGCCCAGAGCGTAACTTGAAAACTCCTGGATAGAATTCATTGTAACTTTATACAGTAATCAAGCACAATGACAGAAAGTGCAGTGTTTAAGAACTATAACTCTATTTTCACTATTTGCAGAGTAATTGCCCTTTATTTAACTTCCTCGTCCGGAGCATAACTTGAAAACTGCTGGATTGAATTCAATGCAACTTCATACAATGGTCAAGCACAATGATTGAATGTGAAATGTACAAGAGCTATAACTCCATTTTCAGTATTTGCACAGTTATTGCCCTTTGTGTTCCTTGTCCGGAGACTACTTTGAAAACTACTAGTTGGAATTCTGTGCAATATTTACAATGGTCAAGCACAATGAGAGTAAATGCCATGTACAAGAACCATAACTATCTTTAATTGACCACAACCATAACTCTATTTCAATTATTTTACAACGTATTCTATTGCTAATAACTTCCTCAGTTTCGAAGCAGTCTTGCGGAGGTATTAATCACATTATGTGAAAGCTATAATTTCATTTCATAAAGATATAATTAAACAAACATTATCAAGATATGTTAAACATGTAGTTTATTAAATATACCTTATGCCATCAACACTTTGTTTATTTATTGATAATTATTATTATTATTATTATTATTATTATTATTATTATTATTATTATTGACTTACTTTTTGTAGGATCATTTGTAAAATATTCAGTCCACAAACATCCTGGTGATAAAAAGCAGACATTTTTCCCTTTAAGTCCAACTGTATAATCTTAGTATTCAATCTCTTTGTCCAATTTGAATACGCATGTTGTCATCTGGTGAAAAAGATTTTACCTTGATCTACATTAAGGGTGAAACACGTGCCTTCCTAGAAGCAAGTTTTTTTTTTCTGAATTGGAGATGTTTATGTAAAATATCGCGCTATTGCATGATGTTTG
>JAAONU010000021.1:30534-47017 GCA_012932295.1 Cyclina sinensis
CCAAGAAAGCTGAGAACTATTTTATCCGCCATTATTTGGGTACCATTTTTAGTGCTCTGATAGACTGAATTGGTGGTTTCATACCTAACAGCATATAATAAAACAGTAGTAACTTTTTTTGTAGGTAAAGCCTTAACAAACCAATCAGATTACTCTGTGCGTGCGCGTTTGGTAAGAATTAGTGCAGTTACACCTATAAAATTACCTAATGTGTTCACCCTTCACATGAACAGCAAATCGTATACGTTATCGTAAGTACACAATATTTTATCATCAAGACACATTGGCGAAAAAGTTTAGACAGATTGACATTAAAGCTTGTATACACACCAAGGAAGAGAAGGAGTTTCGTTGGCATGAGGGAAAATGATTGGATGTATGCCTCTATTTTCTCAAGCTAAGGCTAGTTAAGGCTAGTCACCACTTACATAACTTTATTACCTTACCTTTGAACGTTTTACTGTTCTACTTTATTTAAATAGTCCTTGGTATATTCATTGTCATTTTAGCTTTCGTGCCAATATAGTTAAAAAACTGTACCTGGGTACTTTCTTATTTGCATAGGAAATGCAAATAAAATTTATATTTGATATTTAACAAATGTTTAAGATATATTATATATCAGTTTAATATGTATTACATCAAAGAATCACCAGATAAAATCTGGTCCGAAGTGTCCCCAAATCTGGTCCGAAATGTCTGGTCCGAAATGGCCATGGTCCGAAATGTCCTGATCCCTGGGGTGTTTATCTGAATTATGTTCCAGATACTGTAATTGCATGTACATCTGTCAGCCAGCTATGTCCAATTTACTCTTCTTTTTTGGAATAAGAAAAGAAATCAGTGCAAAAGACATTGGTGAAAGGAACGTGTACATAATATAGCACATACATGTAATACAACATAAAATGTGTTCATGATGTTTCATTTCTATGTCTTTTGTAAGTTTATAACACAATATTTATCTATTTTCCTTTACTACATTAATCTTAAATAAAAATAACTCAGGAACTGACAGTTGGCTGGAGTCCTTGGTTGCAGATGCTGTAGCTGTTGAATGTTTTCATAAGATGTCATGTTATATGGTGTTTTTGTTATTGTTGTTGTTTTCATTTCTTAAATAAACTGGATCTGTTCATGGAAGGATATTTCATTTAGTACAGTTTACAAGAATAGCTTCAGAGTCAAAATTCAACTACCGTATTTAAATATTTCAAGTTTTTTACAGATAAGTAGACTTAGCATTAGTATAATCTTGTTTAGTAAATTAAACTAATGCGGAAAAAATGTTTATTATGTGATAACCAGTTTACTTGTGAAATAAGTGCAATGTAAATGCATTTTGCATTTAATCCCTTTGGGTATAAAATATCTAGTCTATGAATCCAGTAAGTTTCTTTCAGTAATCTGTTTATGGCAGCAGACAGTCTTGTTTACAATTCTAGAGAACCCCATGTATTAAAATCAGGTTTTATGCTGAGGTGTTACTAGTATAAATGTAACATTGATTGCAGAGTGTTGTTAGAGGAAATGGCTTTTGCACACAATATATCTGTATCTATTGGGTCTTCAACAAGGAACTTATAAAAAGGGTAGCTAGAGTGCTGTTGTATAATGGCAGTTGAAGGCATGAAAACTGCAAAGAAGGTTCACACAGATTTACTGATTTTGAATCAGATTCAATTATTCATGATAATTTAAAGATGTTTTCTGTCCCTACTACACTTCATGCCGTATATTTCAAAAGATACAAGAAATAGTTAAATGCAATTGGTCCAATCTGAAAGGGCACATCAGAATGTGAAAGAAAAGCCATAGTAGCTGCACCCTGCTATTTTAGAACATTGTCTAGTACGAACCTGAGGTTATTTATCATTATTATGAATGGCCAAAAAAATGTTTTGTATCTTCTCATGAGTTTAGTTTAAATGGGCTTTGTGAGGGACGTATCCAAGATACAGAAATCATCCAATACCAGGCAGAAATGGTTTTTTTTAATGTCACATAAGAAAGTCAGTTAACGATTGTAGAGCTGGTGACTAGACATTGGAACCTGGATTTTAAGTCCTGGCCATTACTTTATTCCATAATCCATAAGAATATGATCAATGGAATATAGCAACAATATGTAAGGGAACATTTTTAGGTACTTAGACATCTTTCCTTCCCATAATTCTATATAGTTGAACTATATTCAGTGTAGTGGTAGCGGTATATCTTTTTTAGCGTAACTAACAATTGTGCATAATGAAAATATACATCCCTCCATTTCAACATGTATAACTTTTCTTTTGCCAATTTGGTCCAATTTCAAAACTGAAAGTAATTTACTTCTTTATTTAGTACTGGTCATCAGAATATTAAGTAAAGAGACCAAGAAAAGAAAAACAAGTCTTTGTAAAAAACTGATAAAATATGAATAATGCAGATACACATATTTGAATGGGCATGTATTTATAATTTCAAAGAACTTATAAGTTGTATCTGTAGATCAGTTAATATCATGAGGGGGCTACAACTCCAAGCAGCTAGTTTCTTTGACTGTAAATAAAACACCAGTAAATACAGTTTAAAGTAACATTTTAAAGAATCTTAATTGTATTGCATTCACATTTCCTAAGCTTTTGCTTAAAAAAATATTTCAGTAAGATGACACTACTGTATTGCAACTTGACAATTGGTGTACCGTTATAAATTGTGCTTGCATTTTTGTCTGTACATGAAAAACAAAATGACAGTTGCTTTCTTTAAAGAAATTAAGAAACTGGCTTTGTTTGAACATTTTATAGTTTGAAATACAGATAGAAAACTTATTAAACTTGAATTAAATCTTTAGGCTTAAATTTAAAAAAAGAAAATTGTTTCAAGAATTTCAATTTCAAAGGGATAATGATTTTCTCATGTGGCATCCAAAATTCTGAAAAGTATATATTGTTTGTTATATTGTAGTGTTTACACATCATTGTCCCTCAACAGTTTTATTTTTTTATTTATCTATTTTAGCTCACTTGAGCACAAAAGGGTGAGCTTTTAGTATCATTAATTGTCCATGGTGTGTCGTGTGCTGTGCATCGTGAGGTGTGTGTCGTCAACAATTTGACTTTAATGACTTCTCCTTCTTTACTGCTAAGCCAACTTTGACAAAACATGCCTGGGATATTCCTTCCAAGTTCCTTAAAGTTATTCATATAATTGAATTCCATCAAGAACTCTGGTTGCTATGGCAACATGAACGAAAAATTTGAAATTGTTTTCCTCTGAAACCTCAAGGCCCTGAAACTTAAGATTCGGTATGTAGTATTGTCCAGTGAACCTCAACAAAGTTTGTTCAAATTATACCCTGTGGTCAAAATTGGCCCTGCCCGGAGTGTCAATTGATTTTACATAGGCTTATATAGGGAAAGCATTAAAACTCTTCTTGTCTGAAACCACACCCTAGAAGGTAAATATTCCTAATGGACCATCAGCTACAGGTTCTCTACTAAGTTTGTTCAAATTATGTCCATTGGATTAAAATTGACCCTTCCCCAGGGTTCACTTTATTTTAATAGACTTATAAAGTGAAAACCTTAAAAAATCTTCTTGTCTGAAACCATTTTTTACATGGAGCATCAGCTCAAGGTCCTCTGCCAAGCTTGTTCAAATTATGTTCCAGGGGTCATTAAAGGCCCAGCCGCAGGGTCACTTGATTTTACATAGGCTTTTATAGGGAATACTTAAAAATCTTGCCTGAAACCACAAAACCTAGAACTTAAATATTTTGCATACAGCATCAGCTAGAAGTCCTCTACCAAGTTTTTTCAAATTTTGTCCCTGGGGTCAATATTTGCCCCACCTCGGGGCTCCTATTTGTGCAAAATATTTAATCTTATAAAATCTTTTTGTGAGAAACGGTAAATTTTGGACCTAAGAATTTTTGCATGGAACCTCATCTGGAGGTCATCTATTAAGAATGTTCAAATAATTCCCCTTGCGTCATTAAAAGCTTTGCCATGGGGGTGGTTTTACATAGGCTTACATAGAGAAGACATAAAATGTCTTCTTGTCTGAAACCATAGGACCTAGAACTTAGACATTTTGCATACAGCATCAGTTACAGGTCCTCTACCATGTTTGTTCAAATTATGCCCCTGGGATTAGAATTGGCCCAAACCCAAGGATCCTATTAGTGCAGAATATTTAATCTTTAAAAATCTTCTTGTGAGAAACCGTAAAATTAAGACCTAAGAATTTTGCATGGAGCATCATCTAGATGTCCTTTACAGAGATTGATCAAATTAAGCCCGTTAAGTCGTCAACAGCCATGCCCCAGGGGTCACTTGATTTAACATAAGCCTATAAATCTTCTTGTCTGAAACCACAAGGCCTAGACCTTAGGTATTTTGCATACAACATGACAGCTACAGGTCTTCTACCAAATTTATTCAAATTAAACAGTTTGAGTGAACATTGGCTTTACCCTGAGCGTCACTTAAATTCATATAGATTTATATAGGGAGAACCTTACAAAAAGCTTCTGATGTTTGCTCAACAGCAGACCCAAAGGCAAAGTATTCAGGTGAGCAATCCAGGGCCATCATGACCCTCTTTTTTATACTGAATTAACAAATCATTAACCCTGTATCAGTTTTGAGTATGTCCCCTTTTATTACTAAAGTTTTTGTCAGTGTCATCTGTTGGGTCAAGACCCCACAGAATACATGCAGTCTTCTTTTGTCTGGAAACATTAACACCTTAACACTATTTTAAAGTTACACTTCAGTGTTAAAGGTTACAGCTGCCTTAACTTGATATAAATCTGACCAGTTACTAAAGAACTTAGCTATTACTGGACTTGGGACTTATTCATGTCTTCAGGTGATAACAGTTAAAATGATATAATACAATAGATAAAACAAATGTTGCATTGTTCTTGTAAATTGATTACTAGAAACTCAAATCTTAGGACAAATTTGGGCATATGGGTAGTTTGTAGGCTCAAAAAACATTTACTAGCTAATACCTGACAAAGGCATGCCATGCCAGTTTATAGTTTATGTTTATGGTCTGCATAGTTGCCTGTTCAGTTTTTAAGAATTCAGTTAATAAACCCATTATAATTGGCATGTCCACTTTAATTATTGAAACAAGTCAAATGTATCATGGTTAGGATAACAGGGTTATTTTATGTAATTGATGCACTAGAAATTTTAACAGAAATATCAATATATTTATCATGGGACTGTTTTTGTTGCATCTTTTTTGTGCCAAGTACAAATTATAGCAAAGGTGACACCACAGCTTTCACCGAGCTCTACTTGAATCTTGATTAAGTTTATTTTTTAATGTAATCCTAGCTATGAAATAAATGGCTTTCATGTCCTTTCTTTTACAAAACAGAATTTACTGTAAATTTTAAAAACATTACTTTTCTTCAGGTACAAAAGGCTAAATGCCTGAAGATGGCCATCCAGAAGATGTGCCAGCAATTAGTAACAAGCAAAGTACACACTCTTTGCAGGACGCAAAGTACCAGTTTTAATCACTTGCTTCTGCAACTTGGAAATATCAGATGCCTTCAGTTGTTAAGGGTGAAACTTGGCACACAAACCCTTTTGTTCATGAATATCATGGCCATGCAAACAAAAAATTGCAGTTGCCAGTATTAATGTGGTTATTTAAACAAAACAACCCAGAGACATTTCAATGCTGGACAAATTTGGACCATCTTTTGAAAAAGATGAATTACAACTGTGAGAAGTGATTTGAAAGAATGAATGTTTATTTGCATAACAGTGTTCATGCTAAATTTATTTTAAGAAGAGTCACAACAGAAACAAATGAGTGAGCTATTTGTTTTGTTTTCTTCATGTTGCAAAAGATAATGTTCATTTATAATTGACAATTAGAGGTCTTTCCAACTTTTATGTATGAAATTCAATTAGGCTAGTTCATGAAAGTATTTCTAAGCAAAATTTTAAGAGGTTAATCTATTTTTATGCATTAATAATTACTTCATATATTAATTATGATGCCTAAAGAACAGTGAAAGGTAGTTTCAAGTTAAGAACATAAACTAATGTTCTTTGATATGAAGAATTGGTTCTGTTGATTTTAAATACAAAACTCTTTAGGCAAAAACTTTATGAGTGAATGATACAGAATCATCTTACATTGAAACATGGAAGAAATAGAACTCTGGCTAGGCCATATTTGAGTTGTATCCTTTTGATAAGTTCTTGACACTCTGTAAGAGTTAAATGTTTCAACTTAAAGTTATATTCTTTTCACTTTTGTAATTATAAATGACAATGCAACAAGAGGAAATAACAAGCATGAAATAGGACTAAAGTCACTATAGGTATACTGCGTTTCTCAATGAAGTTTGAATTGTTATTGATTTAGCAAGCAGACAGGTGCCATAAAGCTAAATAATACTATTCTAATCAAATTTGACAGTTGATAGCTTCTAGCAAGATCTTCTGTAGGGGTCATTGGGGGCAAAGGATTTCTTTCAATAAAAATCTGCTCAATAGACGGTTGTATTAAGACTTGATTACAAGGCATATTATACCTTTACCTAACTTGGATAATTTAACAGTCAGTGGGGTCAAGGGGTAGGTCTCTGTTATTAAAAGTAGATTTTTGGTTTGTGCTCAGTAGCTTTTTGGCCTATTGTATAAAAACTTGACAATAATGAAGCATAAACCATTACCTCACCTGGGATTTCTTTAGGTGTCACTTGATTCAATGGGGTAGGCCACTATTACTAAAAATATAAAACTGGTTTGCTGTCAATAAATTGAGTTACAATAACTAGTCTGTTTTATTAAGACTTGATAATAAGGCAGCATATATCACTATCTCATTTGCGACTGCTCATTGGCAACTGGGTTCAAGGGGTAGCTCACAGTTTATAAAAAAATAGATTAAAATTTTTTAGTTTGTGATCACTACCTATCTTATTTAGTAACAATTGTCACATTGTATTAAGACTTTGTCATGAGGTAACATGTACAACATGTATCATTCTCTAACTCGGGATTCCTATTTGAGTCCTTAGGATTAAGGTGAAGGTTACTATTACAAAAAAAAATCGAACTTTGGTTTTGATTCAATATCTTAAGCAATGATTGTGGTAAAAAAAAAAAAATCGTTGGTCACTTAAGGTCATTGTCAGTACATACTCATTACTTTTTTTCGTTAATCTTCCGTTACTTGACTTGGTCATAAGGTAGCATATAATAACATCTCACACTGGATCGAGTTCTTTATAAAAAATGAGTCGTTTGCGTATTATCTATATATAATGTATATAAAGGTACACTTTTAGTACTTGAAGGAAATAAAACAGTGGTCCTTGAATGATTCTTTGCTACAAACAAAACTACCCCTTTTATTTGGTTGATTGAAACTAGACAACTAAATTGAAGCCTGTCTGTGGAGTAGTGTTAGTACAAGACATTGAAGTGATGTAATAATTGTAACTGTTAATCTTATTCATTCACCTGATAAAAGTTTAGTGGTTGTCATAAAGCATTATTCTGCTACTAATTCATACATTTGAAGTAATAGATGATTGTATTATGATACCACCACTAGCTACTAGCTGATGGGAGGGGTTGGCTCTAACTTCACTTTAGATTGCAGGATTTTCAAATAACTTGGCACAAATATTTGCCTTGATCAGATGGTGTGTCCACGAATACACTATACTGCTATTCAAAAGGTCAAGGTCATACTTAGAGGTTAAAGGGTTAATTTGACTCCTGTTTTGTTTGTGTGGCTTCTAACCTCTTCACGGATCAATCAAAACTCAAAAAACGTAGCACAAATATTTGCCTTGATGAGGTGATGCGTCGCGCACAAATCCTGACAGCTACCTAAAACAACAAGGGCATTCATATATGCAAAAGGTAGGAATTGTTACTTTGTTGGATCTCAAACCTAACCCTGGGTTGCGGGATATCAAATCGCTTAGAACAAATGTTAACATAAAAGAGGCAGCAGTGTCACAACTACCGGGTACCTATGTTAAGATCACACTTAAATCTCCTCCATATTTTTGTTTTGGGGCTATACGTTTGTCAGGCATGGAGGGATTTTTAAGAGAAAGGCAAAGCTGAGAAATAATGAAAATATTAGAAAAAAAACATACGATAAATGGTAAGTTCGCGCTGATACAGCGAAAAAAATCAAATTTAAAGCTTTATAACAAAAACAAATTGTTGATTTTTCGATACTAATAAAGTGCTGAGCGCCGTCATTTTGTAAATTTAATAATTGAATACAGGTGTGCCTGACGTCAGTTACTATTTAACGCCATGGAGCCAAATTACTTAGATAAAGATCTCTACTGGAAGCAAACATTACATAAAGTTTTCACAAGTGTTACAGATCAAAGGTAATTCAGTCAATTTCTATAATATCCCTCAACACAAAATAATTTGTTTATTGCCTCAAGTTAAAAAAATGTTTGGATCATAAAAGGAATTGTTAATTGGTTTGTTTCGACAGCTGTGCTGTGTATACAAGGGACCTTATGCGCAGGTTAATTTGCATAAAATTCATGGTATGAGGCGTAATATATTAATCTTTGACATTTAATTGGATGTTATTGATTGAGGATTTCTCTTAATGTACATTAAATTTGAAAATCGGGTAAATTTCCATCCCAGTCAAAAACAGTTAACACATAAAGACATCTAGATACACTACATTTGACTACAGATACATGACCATGCATTGTTAATGACGATATGATCTAAAAGCACGTGGGATGTGTAACACAACATTTTAAATGTTGAGAAGTTATGCATCATTGACATTGTATCGACATGCAAGCTTAATTTACTTATGAAAATCGAATAGTAACCCGCATTATGCTTTTTTTTTAAATTTGGAAACATCTTTTAAATTAGAATGTATTCCTTTATTGTGTTTCTCGCATTTGTGGTTTATTGATTCTTTTTATTTTGTATTTAAAAACTCTTGTGTTAAATTCCGTATCATTTATCAAGGTAATTCTGCATCACCAACTTATTTACTACCAGAAGTGCATAAGTGACGTCACAACCTCAGTCACTCCTCTCTTTTTGCAAGATTAAATTGCATAATGGCGCCAACTAAACTCTTTGCGCAATAAATTACAGTTGATTTCGATGTAAATTTTGTCATGGTGCTGCTATTTGAGGGATGTCTAATGATAGGAAACTGCTTACATACTTTCCATTTCTATCCCTTTTAAATAAGTTGGTACAAATGTTAACCTCACACAGCCAAAAAGTCATAAAATATCGCATCAATTAAATTACAATTCAATCTGTTATTACCCAATACTATACAAACATTTAATTGCGGATTAAGACAATAACAACAGCATTAATATTTCTCAATTGAAGTAAAAAGAAGAGATTCCGTTAGGTTGAAAATCTACAGAGTGTTTATTTCTGCTTTACTGACATTTTTATGATCAATCATTTAGTTCTTACTCGATATTTTCCCGTTTTGCCTCTGACAAGGCAGTATTAATCACTTTCAGAGATTGCTCTAGTTATTATCCTGTTTTAATTGTCTTCATGAATGTCGTATTCAGAGAATGGTCTAGTTATTATCTATTTTTAATGATTAATTGCTAAGCATTTCGAATACCGACAGTATTTCCTTTTTTATCGACATATTATACGCTTACGGTTGTTTACGCTTAAAAAAAATGTTGTACTTTTGGTGCTTTAGAAAACATACCCATCCACAACTCAGTTTTCAGGACTCCAAATCCATTCTCGTATTCAGAAAAAAATCCTGTAGAAATCAACTGACCCGTCATACCGGTTTTGAAACACCTGATGAAAAACAAAATATCAAGATTATGCTTAGACGCAAATAGAAGTTTGATAGCCTATGGAATGATTTTCGATAATTTTGACCTAAGAAAAAATAATAACGAAATAAAGAAAGAAGTTAAAACATATGTATGAATTTCTGTGCACCATCTCGTACAAACACTAATGTGTTTTTGGTGGAATTGACAATGGATATATCTCATGCGTCACCAAACCGATTTGTGCGATAAAGTGCATTTTGTAATCTCAGCATTCTAAGTAGCCAAGAGCATCAGACTTGTAAACGACATGTCGCGTGCTCGAGCTCAGCATTGTATACATGCGTGTCTTTGTTGATGTCATGCACAAGATTTGGTTTGTAATATTTACTTTATGTCCACCGTATTGCTTGTGTTACACTGGCCGAAAACTGTGCCCGACTCCTACATGTCCTATACAAAATACCCAAAATACGTTGCTTATCGTTTAACAAATGAAGGAAAACTATACTTTTACGTCATTAGAAGTTTGTATATTTGGATTACGTGAGTCTCTTTACCAAAAATCTAATATCTGAAAAGTGATAAGGGTTAACATAATAATTACCGTCCATCCTCCGCCGTCTGTTGTCATATCACAGTACACCTGTAGAACAGTTGAGCTTTTCCAAAGTGTTATGTTGTACACACCGTCCTTTGTTATCCCAAGTTGTCGAAGATCAAAACAATCGCTAGGATTTTCTTTAAATTGAAAACATACTAGCTGTAATCAAACGGAATGCAGAAGTATTTAAATAAATCTTACATAATATAAAAACATTATGTCTGTAAAAATACTACAGTTGAGTAAATATTAACAAGAAGTATCTGTCTCAAACAGCACGACAGATGTAAAACTTAAACTAGCAGAATAGAATACATACTTGTGCTACAGACAGCAAATAGAAGTCTGTTCACAGTTAAACTGGTTTACCTGGTAAGTACGTCTGGAAACACTGATATTTTATGTAACTCACGTGGACTATTACGAATTATATTAAGTCCAACAAAAATGTTCACCATTTGTTTAAGCTATCAAATGTTTTACCCTTTGCAGCAAATAAAATTTGACAAAGAAGAGACAGTACAATAATTTCCAATATAAGCAAAAGAAAAGATTTGTCTTTTCTATCAAGAATCATACAGATTACATACCTTTGCAAAGCTTGGTCTCCTCCTCAGTGTCACCTTTCTTCTCACCTTTACATACTTTGAATTTATTATAACTACATGATCGAGAACGGGATGTCACTGCGAAGGGACTTGAGTCACTTCCAATGCATCTTGGCCATTTTGTTCATTCTTTGCAGAATGTCTGTTGACAAATATCTTAAAACGTGTTAGATGAAGTTTTATTATCAACATATTTTTTATCTCCTCTTCTGTCTGAACAAGTACTTCCCCAGATAGCCCAAATTCCGCCTTTTTCATCGTTTTGCTTAAGTTTATTATATAATTACGGTCTATCTTAAATTCTTTTGCGTCACTTGCATCGCTGAGAGGTACAGTTTGTACATGGTTTGTACAACACTAAACCGTAAGTCCTATGGCGGAAGCAATAATGCGCATACCTTTCATAATTATTGGCATCGAAAAATGAAATGATTAAGACTACTCTTACAACCGGTCTTGCGTGCTTCTACGAGCGGTTTGCGTGCAAAAAAAAATGGCCAAGTAGTAAGATACACGCACGTGGTACGTACTTTTTTCGTGGACGCAAACACGACGCAAAGCACGCAGCCCGAAAACTGGCCGGCCAGTTTTTCGCTACGACCTGTCTGCGACAATTAGAACGCCTGGAGCACGCTTGTAGCACGCAAGACAAAAGTACTGAGTAAGTGCGCTAGGCGTGCGTGTAACGCAGGAAAAGCATGCACAAATTCCAGGGTATTTTTCCACGAAGACGTACTTACCACGCAAAAAAACTCGTACGTTTAACTTGCTTTCAATGTACGTGTTAACAAAAATGGGGGTGAGCGCACTTCCTCCGTGCGTTTATCTTACTTTCAAAGTGCAGGGCGAGTACTTCTACCGTACTTGTGAAGTGCGCCACACTAAGACGACACACGTGACCAGCACGATAAAAGTGGGTCACAAGTACTTGCTTTGCATCGTTTGCCTATATCAAAGCTGATACTAACAGTCTGCTCTCAGTTCAAAGTCGACTTTGGGTGATACGGGGAGCTACATGCTGAAGCACCTCAGCAAACACGTTCCTATCCATACGAATGAACCCAAAGTAGTCTCCAGCAGACTGTTGGTCAAGCTCCTGGAACAGCGTCTCATACTGGCCAAACAGAGGCCTACTGGTCAGCCATGGCTTCACCCAATAACGCCTCCTTCTTCTTTGCCTCTCTTGCAGGCGATCACGAGCAACCACTGTCAGCATTGCGTCATAATCTTCGGCCTCCTCTAGCATAAGCAGCTGTAGAAGTCGATGGCGCATCCTTCTTGGAAGTGCCATTTTGGAAGCCAAAACGTTGAATGATGAAGCGACTCGGTGTTCCCTTTTATATTATTTTGACTATCCGTGCGTTCCATCAATCTGACGCACGAGTGTCGTGCTTAACACTTCCGTGCTTATTACGTTTTTCTTACTTTTCTCTTACTTTGTAAGTACGATTTCTGAAAACGTACGCTTCACTTGCAATACACGCACGCTTATCTCACTCACTGTGTGCGACACAAGTACAGTTCGTACGTACTCCTTACTTCTTCCTACTTCCAAAAAGGCGTACAGACCACTTGCGGGCCCCACGTGTAGTGCACAACACACCTTCTCATAAAGTACTTACTACGTTCGTTCGCTGCGATTTAATTTTCATCCTGCGACAACGCCACGCCTGACAAGAACTCCGAGGACCCACGATCTCTAAGCACGCACGACGGGTTGTAAGAGAGCCATAAGATTTGTATCCTGGGGTACAACTGATTTCAAAACTAACACAAAAAATATTTTACAAGGCACGAATGAACCTCCCTTTATTGCTGAAAGTATATACTGCTTACCATTTATCTGATACAAACCAAATTCTCATCTCAAATACCAAAATTAAGGAATAGATATTTAGACTTTGTTAAGAAGGGACATGGATTCGGAATTTACATTTATGCTTGGCGTATAACTCACATCCTAGTAACGAGTTAAAATCGTTTAGTTGTTTTGAGAGTCTTGTCAAACTGCGATAAAATACGACGGTGCATCAATAAATTCGTAAACTAATTCAATAGCGGGGAAATGATTTAATTCAAGTACCTAAAATGATTACTCCTTCTCAAAGTAACGTCCCATGCACTATTTGCACTTGTCCCATCTCTCGACCCATAATTCGAACACGTGTTGTAGCCCGTCACGTGACATCTCCCGCAGCTGTCTGTCCACGGCACACCTCAGTTCCTCTCTTGACTCAAATTTCGTACCACGAAGACTGTTTTTTAAAGTTGGAAACAGCCAGAAGTAAAAAATTGCTAGGTCCTGGATGTAGGGTGGGTGCAGTAACAGTTCGACGTCGGGTTTTTCTAGTGTATCCATGACAACGTGGCTTGAATGGCTCGTCGCGTTGTCGTGATGTAATATGAATCCGGACCTAAGTAGATGTGGGCGCTTTCTCCTTATTACCGCCATGAGTTCCGTTCTAAGTAATGTTGCAAAATAGTTCCCAGTGACTGTCGTTTTCGGAGGAACAAAGTGGTTAGCACTACACCGTATGTATCACAGAATATAATGGCCAAACCTTCCCGGCTGATTTGGAAATTTACGCTTTTGTAGGGGAAGGTGAGAAAGGATGCTTCCAGACAGAACTCTGACGTTTGCTTTCCGGTTCACTTCTATCTCGGAGTATGTACTCCTGAATGGCAGCCACTGTTCCTTCATCTGTTACAGTCAATGGTCTACCTGCACGACTGTCGTCTTCAGTTGCCGCTCTACCGTCTTTAACCGCTTCATCCAATTTGAAATGTCACATTTTGACAGAGCAGCCTCTCCGTAAACTTTTTTGCAAATCTTAACGAATATCGGAAAAAGACTTTCCGAGTTTTGTGTAAAACTTTAAAAGGATGCGCTGTTCGTTGACGCTGTGTGACGTCATTTTGGAACGGACCCCCGTAACGTGACGTCGTTTACGGTTTATGACGTCATAAGTGATGACGTCAAAGTTGTTTACATAGTACGATTCAATTTGAAATAATAATCTGTTTTCACAGCATTAAAAGTTTCATTTTAAACGGACCAGTAGTTTTGACGCTATTGAATAAGTTTACGAATTTATTGATGCACTGTCGTTTGTCCCAGTGAAATGTTCAAGAACACTCTCGATACGATGGTGGGGACTTCGTTTTGAATTTATGTGTATTTTACTAAAATACACACAAGAAGTGATAGTCAGTAAGAGTCTTGACACAATACATCCAATTAGGTGCTGCATGATAATATTTGCAAATCATTAGTTCATATTCTGCCAACCTCCTATCTTTAAGAGACATAATATATTTTATATATATTTTCATTTTTCTAAATGACACCACACATCAAACTTTCCTTAGTTTACATTGTTTGAAAATTGTTTGTAGGACGGGTTAAAGTCGGGAGACTGACACATATTTGGGAAGCGGGTATTGCAACTGTTTAATAAATGATGACAGTCGGACTCTTTTGAAGCGATTTGTGAACGCGAGATTTAAAAGCAATAAGTATTCAAAATGACCGTGATACCTGATAGTCAGTACCAATTCTGAAAACACAATGAATGTTCAAATACCATGTAAATAAGGAGTACAAAAGACGTCTTTCATTTCTAAGAAAAATATAAATGCGAGTATACTTTGCAGTTTAGCCATATTCAGTGAGAAGGTTATATATGAGCATATAAATTTTTAAGTATCTAATTAAAACAAAATGATGCATCATCACACTCCGTTTTTCTTTGAAGCATGAGATCTCTGTCCACCTTAGCGTGTCATATCAGTTTTTCACTACCTTCCGTTTTCCTTTGAAGCGAAAGAACGCAGTCCTTCACAGAGTGTCAAATAAACTCTTTTTACTATCCTCCGTTTTCCTTTGAAGCGGGAGATCTCAGTTCCCTGCAGCGTGTCACATTAGCTTTTCTCACTGTCCTCGGTTTTCTTTTGAAACGAGAGATCTCAGTCTTCTGCAGCGTGTCATATAATCTGTCGTATTATCCAACGTTTTACTTTGAAGCGAGAGATTTCAGTCCCCCACAGCGTGCTATCTAAGCTCTTTTCACCATCCTAAGTTTTCCTTTGAAGCAGGATGTCTCAGTCCTCCAATTCCTGTCATATAAGATCTCCCTGCTGATTCGTTTTCCTTTGAATTGGGAGATTTAATTCCACTTCTGGGTGTCATCTTTCCACTAACTATCTTTCATTTTTTCTGTTAAGCGGGTGTTCTCAGTCCTCCACAGTGGGACATAAAGATCATTACACGCACTACGTTCGTTTTTCCTCAACCTGACAAATATTCGTTTTTCTTTTAAACGGGAATTCTCAGTCCTCCACAGCGTGACATATAAGATCTTGCAAACACATTCCAAAAGTGATTGTTTTGAAACAAAACAGGAAAAGGTCACATTAAATTGGGTTATTTCAACCTCACGGTTTTATAGATGTTACTAAAAATAACAGTCAAAAGTTTCGTCAAAGGAATATCTGTAAAAACTTCAAAGCATATGAGTAAAATATGTTTCTGTGTTTCGTTAATCTACGCTAAAATTGTATGCGAGAAAAAAGTAAATTTCAAGAAAAAGTCTAATTTTATTCTTGAACAAGTTTTGAAAATTTGTTGGATTAATTGAGAAAGAAAACAAACGTTAACCAATACAATTTCAATTCATTTTAACACAACAAATTGCACAAGATGAAATGACGTGTAAGTTCTATGGCAAGTAATATCAATTTGTCCAATTTGGAATTTATATGATCTAGTATGTTGCCGTATGATGGGTTTACAGCAAACATTATGCAATAGCGCGATATTTTACATAAACTTCTCCAATTCAGAAAACCTTGCTTCTAGGAAGGCACGTGTTTCACCCTTAATGTAGATCAAGGTAAAATCTGTTTCATCCGATGACAACATGCGTATTCAAATTGGACAAAGAGATTGAATACTAAGATTATACAGTTGGACTTAAAGGGAAAAATGTTAGATTTTTATCACCAGGATGTTTGTGGACTGAATATTTTACAAATGGCCCTACAAAATGTAAATCAATAATAATAATAATAAGAAGAAGAAGAAGAAGAAGAAGAAGAAAGTGTTGATGGCATAAGGTATATTAAATAAACTACATGTTTAACATATGTCCAAAATGTTTGTTCAATAATATATTTATCAAATGAAATTATAACTTTCACTAAATGTGATTTATACCTCCGCAAGACTGCTTCAAATCTCGGGAAGTTAATAGCAACAGAATACTTTGTAAAATAATTGAAATAGAGTTATAGTTGTGGTCAATTAAATATAGTTGTAGTTTTTGTACATTGCATTTCCTCTCATTGTGCTTGACCATTGTATGAAGTTGCACTGAATTCCAATTAGTAGTAGTTTTCAAGTTAGGCTCCGGACAAGGAAAACAAAAAAGGGCAATAACTGTGCAAATACTGAAGATGAAGGTATAGCTCTTG
>JAAONU010000131.1:0-25000 GCA_012932295.1 Cyclina sinensis
CTATTTATCTCTTCAGTTGCTATAATTACTTATCATAACCTGCTGAATTTGGTAAATTTTGTTCACCTTTTTAAATAACTTATACAATGATTGTTTTACAATAATTCCTCGTATTTCAGAGACAACTGATCATCAAAAGAATCTGGATCAGATTGGTGATGGCAAACAGCAAACTAAAGTTCTTCCTGTGGCAAGCGAAATGCAGAGCAAAAAGAAAACTGATGGTACTCTATTTAAATCATATTAACTGTTTTGAATTACAGGTAGTTGTATTTAAAAAAAATGCTGTGTGCATACTCCAAATATTTAATTTTGAGATAATCTTAAGAAATACTTGGGTCATTCTTTCTTAAAGTTACTGAGTGAAAAGTCCTGTCCTAAATATATATTCATATATTGAGTTACTTACATCCTGCATGAAAATAGCTCATTTTGATTTGTTCATTTGCTCATCAAGGTAGGCTACAACTTTGAAAAAGAAATGTTTAAAAAAAACTTTGCCGTAATAAAAGTATTTTACTGAAAATATCTGTATATACAAACCTGGAAAAAGAAATTATTCACTTAACCTCTACTTATTGCGTGATTTGTAGTATATTACCATATATTTTTCTATTTCCAGTGGGAAGTTCATCTTTAGGATATCGACTGAACCCCTTCATGTCAAGGAAAAATGCCACTGAAGCATTCTTTAATGGTGAATTGAACAAGGAAATCCGGAGTAGAAATATGGAGACTGTCCTGACACTCAAGGTAGATATTTTGTAAACTGATATCAAATATTTTAGTTTCCATCAAAATTCTTGATTTGTTGTGACATTTTAAGCCATATCTGATATAGCCACTTAGTGGTTTAATAAAAAAGACCAGTGCACCATGATAACTTTATATTCACAGTTGGGAATTACATGACTTTATTTACGTTGGATGCATAGATAATGGCGCTCCCACAGAATATTATATTCTTCAAGGTAACCGTTTGAATGGTTACTGGCTTAAAGGACCTCTGTAAAATTTTGTTGCTGATAACAATTCAAAGAGAAACTATCCATTTCTGTGTGGTATGAATGGTATCAACTTACACAGATTTTTATTCTGCATATTATGTTTGATAGGCTATGTCTCCAGAAGTAGAAAGCAGCATGCTAAAAACAATTCTTGAAAAACATGATTTTACCAAGGACTTTTGGCCGCCATTATCTATGCATCCGATGTAAACAAAGTCACGTAATTTCCCAACACAATGTTGCTCACCCGAGTACAGTCTTTCTCCTGTTGACATACTTTTTGACCCTGTTGATGTGACATATATGTCAATCTATTTGATTTTTAGCTAAATAATTTGTACTGATTTTGACTCCTTGTAAACTTTGTTGTTAAACCAAACAATAAGTTTCTTTATTGACTTATGTTTGTACATTATAAAATATAAAACACTCTCAATTTAATAGCAATAAACAGTCGCTACAAGGTTAGTCATATTTATAATTACTTTTTATTAATTGTTAGTACTGGTTGCCCATATAATTAATACCCCTTGAAGACTGTTAGTTATGTTCAAGTGTCTAGTGTTCCACTATTCCATAGGTTCTTCCATCAATCTTGGTTCTTTTGACTGCCATCCTTAAAGCACCAGTACAATTCATCTCAGATTAACATGGCATCAGAAGCAAAAAAGTTATGTCTCTGTTTGTTGGGATTAATGTAATGTTGTATTTCACAGAATGACAGCAGCAGAGAAGAGGTCATGAAGAAGATTGATGAGCTGAGAAAGACTGAACTGTACCCCCATCCTGCAGAAGACTGTAATCAAGTATGCCAAAGAAGAGGTAATAAAATGAGAAGTACTTGTGAATAGAACAGTTTAAGGTATGCTTAAACTGTTCTAGCACCCCCCCCCCCCACCTCCCCTCCAGCCAAGTGGTTACTGCATAAATAATATATAGAGAGAGAAAAGATTACCTGAATGTTTGAATGTTCACAGAAGCGGATCAGCAGTCCAGTGGTAATGCCCTGGCCTGGTATCCCAGGGGTCCCAAGATTGATCCCCCGCTCCTCCATTAACATTACCAATTTTCTTTCAGTTCAGATGTTAAACCTAGGGCTCATGTATCAGTGCTATACACTGAGCATGCAAAAGAACCAGGGGTGTCTCTGGAATAGGGTGCTTTCTGTATCTTGCACTACCCCGACCGCATAAAATAATTTATCTCTTCAGGTGGTGTAGGTCATATGGGCAACCAGTACCAATGATAAATAAGCTCAAATAGACAGTCAATGTTCAGATATTCATCACAAGATGACACCATAAATATGAAGTAGTTAGAAATGTCACTTACAAGAGTCTCTGCTATCATTTCGAGTTCATACCTGCATAAGGTGCTTAATGTTAGAAATATGCTTATAGATTAATTTTTTATGTGATTCTGCTGTGACCATCCAGTTAATGCAAAGTGTCTTTAATTGTGTAATACAAGTACTACCTATTAGATATCTTTAAACTTACATCATAAATGTACAGAAAAGTAAACCCTAATTGCAGATTTTGTTCTTTCATGTTAGGATGTAAGAACTTACGGGTGATTGATGCATGCTGGAAGTTGTGCATTCCTCACTGTATGCTAGCTGTGCCCACAGAAGTACAAGGATCTCAATTACTTACATTTCCTAATGTTTGCACAGAGGAGCCAATGGCTGGATCAGTGTTTTGTCAAAATCACCATGACATTTTAGTGTGTCATTCTGTTCCCACAGAGAAGAAAGCTTTTCTTAAACACATTGGATGTAAAGGTAAGATTCTTTCAACAAGTTGGTTGTCTCCAGAGTATTCAAGTCTGGGCAGGCAATTACAGCTTTTAGCCAATACCTTAAATTTAACTGCTTTAAGAGCATGATCCATGGTTAGTAAAAAAACAACAGGTATTTTTCTTGTTGCAGTTTTGAAAGTTGTCAAATTTCTATCTTTGGCTTGTGAGCTAAAAAAATGAATGAGGGGTGGGGGTTGTCCAGATCCCCAAAAGCCTTCCCCTCAAACAGGTAGATCAAAGCCTTCCTATCAAATTTTCAAGTTGGACAAAAACCCTCTCATCAAATTTACAGACAGGACAAAAACCCTCCCACTTAAAATCCAAAAAATTCCCATACTAAAATACATTTTAAAACATTAAATAATTGTAGATTTTAGAAATACTTTGTATTAATAACAAGTTGTTTTACTTTTCACTGTGTCTAAGAAAAATATACATCTGATAATATGAAAAAAAAAGACTGCCACCTCAATATTACAACCTATAGTATTTTTATTGTGCATTATTTTTTTATTTGCTGTGAATTCTGATAATTTCATTGCTGTTACATTAAAGAATTATTAAAACAATGGCATGATGAATTAAAGTAAATGAAACACACAACCAAACAAATTAAGGAAGAGAAATCACAGTAAATGCTGTATTTTCAGAAAACCCAACAAGTCAAGATGACATAAAGAGAGTTGATGAGCGTGTGCTACAGTTCATGCTGGAACTATGTGACAAAGATAATGCAGTGAATGAGATCAAGACATCTGCTACAAGATACCAAGGTCTCACTTTTACATGATTTTTTCCAGCACCTATCTTTTAGCAATATGAAATGAATAAAAAAATCACATAAAAGATTCAAATTCATTAAAAAATTAATAAAACTACAGTGTAAAAGTCAGTACCAGTAGATTATCCGTACGTATCCAGTCTTCTGAAAAAAAAAATTTGTTTATGAGACAGAGATTTTTTTTCCCAGCATTCAAATGCCAAAAAAATACATTCAAATGTTTGTCATCGGATCCGAAAATTCGAACGTTAACTTACACCCCTAAAATATATACATATTAAGGTGATAAGTGCAATTTTCTGAAATGTCTTTGTTTTTTATGCTTTGGTTTTCTTAAGCACAATTATTTGTCACATGTCGGTCATTTGGAACTGCACTACACTGATTGAAAAAGTTTATTCTTATCAAAATTTGTAATCTAATATAATTAAAAAAGAAACAACAAATAACTTGTGGAATGGTGTTATGCTCCCCAATGTGTTCTCATTCAAACGATTTAGAACTTAGTAGATGAAAAGAAAAATGTTGTTTTTTTGTGCTGAAAGTTATCTGAATGGAATGTAATTTAATAATGGATACAGAAATGAATGAATGACATACGACTTTCTACTCCAAACTTATGCAACCAAGAGATACATTTCTTGTGCACTGACTTTTGTGTTGATACTTCTTATTAGTCTTTTGTGCTGGACAAAACCTAAGGCATAAAAATTAAGAAAAGGAAATAACTTCAAAATTATGAAGTGCAGAGCTCCAGTTTTTGTGCAGTGCATCTCTTCATGACATCTTTAAACCAATGAAATTTTAAGTTGATAGAGCTTCCAGTCTAAGAGTTAAAGGGGCTGTGCTCCGGATGACAAAAAAAGAAAGTTTTCTTGTATTATAAATTTCTTGTAATATTTATGACTAATGCTTCAAAAATAACTTACTGACAAAAAATAAGTCAAATAATTACATTATAAATTGATTTTTTTCCTTTCAAAGTGCTATACCGTAACGCGACAGAATAACTATATCGTATAAGATTTAAAGTAAATATCTGTAATATCCCATGCGGCGATGGTGGTGACAGTAAAAGCGTTGGAAATATTTTGTTAACATGAGGGGTCCAGAGTTCAAATCAGGCTGGAGCGAAAATATTTTTTTTATTCTATTTTGACTTTCATAATCAGTTTTGAAGTAAAATATTATGTTGTTACAATCTCACGGCATCTAAATATATAATTTATGAAAAAAAATCTTTTATGTCAAATCTGGAGTACAGCCTCTTTAAGCTCCAGACAAAAATTAAGTATGAAAAATCAACAAAAGGCTGTAACCCTAAAATGACAAAGTGCAGAGTAATGGTTCTTGTGCACAGCACTTTGTTTTAGTGAGCTCTATCCACTAATGAAATATCATATTGATATCTTTATTAGTGGTCTGGACAAAAAACTCGAAGGACATGTGGAATGACAGGCGGCTGGATGCCGTTTGGACAAAGCCACAAGTATATTATTTATCACGATATTTCATTCGTGATATTCATGCAATTTCAGGAACTGCTGAATTGGTAAACAGGTATCCACCTGGGATCCTGAACAAAATTAGCCCGCAAACTACATGCAACAAAGACACTGGAGAAAAGGGACATCTGCGGCAGAGAGCACGTGGACACTTTGCAGCTGTTAGTGGTGGAGGAAATATTCTTTGTTTTAATCCAATCTACAAGTAAGTTTTTGAAGAATTCTAAGGAAAAGGTTTCATTCACGTTGATAATATAGACTATCTTGTTAAAACGTGTCATAAGCAGCCATTTCAATGATACATAAAAATGACCCCTAATTGTATGTTGCTGCAAAATACACCTGTATTTAATATTAAAATGGTCAGCTGATTATCATTTGTGCTGGCTGTTTAAGACAATAGGCTGCTTAGTCAAAGTGACCACTAACCCAAGTTTTACTGTATACAAATTTGCCTTAGCTGGATCTGAACTCTGTCCATGATCAAAAGGTTAAGCATGTCTAGACATGAGTAACTGTAACCTTTCATTATCCTGACTCCACTATTACGGTTGTCAGTTTATTGCAAAATGACCCTTTTTGATAAGCAGTGGGCTATTGCCCTTCCTGCCAAATTTAGCTGTGGGCTATTGTCAAGTGGGCTATTGTCCCAGTGGGCTATTGTCCATTCCCCAATATTTATATATAATACTGGTGAATAATTTTGATAATGCAAGACTGAGCATTAAATATCTTTTAATTAAGTGGAAAATATAAAAAGGTCGAAGTTTTATAATAATATTTTTGTGCTCTCTAAAAAATGCTTAGTTACCCTTCAGTAAGATGTTGATGAGATTAAAACGACTGACTCACAGATGGGCTGACAATGAAAAAAAAAGATAATGTTCTTACATCTTGAAATTGTTGCTGTAATTGTAAAGAACATATTTAAACTAAGTTACTGATTCATTTTTTGATACAGAAAAACATCAAAATATAAAGTTTTACACACTTTTATCGATAAAAAATTTACCCTGTTAGTCACGGGGTAGATACTTTAGATATAAGATTAATTTTGACGTCGTTTTACAAGTTGGCGCTGTGGCTCAGTGGTCTAGATCGTCATTCTATATTTTAATTTTATTGACCGAAAGGTAGTGGGTTCGAATCCTGGTTAAGTGTGAACTTTTTTTTCAGTTTTCATGGTGTATAGAAGCTTAATATTATGTTTTTTCCATAGTATATTTAATTCTCTTAAATTTTAAAGAAAAAAAAATTCAGCAAAATTCTGTGAGTCAGTCACTTTAAGGTACAACATGTACTTTTTTGTACTAGAGTTCTAATTTTCTTTTACAGAAGTGAAAGTCCCAGTCAGGTTTTTATGTTGACCATCCAACTAATATACAATGAAATGAAAGATGTTCCTGAGAATGAATTAGAAGAAAAACTCAAGAATTACATTCTTGCTTATGACAATATGTGCAACTTAGACAGACTGAAGGCTGCAAGAGAAGATCTGCCATTACCTGGCCACCTTGCAAAAATGTGGACAATGATTAGAAAAATCATAGACAGACTGCACATAAAGAACCATAGAGACAAACTTTGCCAGAATGTGTATCATCCAGATAAAGTATTACAAGAAAATGAAAAGGATGTCAACACTATGGCGGCAGAGCAACTGTTCTCTTGGTTGAGTCGCTTCAAAAAGATTGTAAACAGTATGACACAGACTCATCATCTGTTTTACCTACACAGAATGTGTATACGGAGAAATAAATACTCTGCACTGTGTAGGAAGAGAGGTGTTGAACCTGTGCATCCTGGTGTTAATTCAAAATTGCTTTAGACTGTTGTTGTTTTTGAGTTTATAAGGTGTACACCACCACATAGGTACTATGACATGATTATGGTACAACAGAGTACAAGCATGCTATGCATCCTTCTGTACCTTAAATTAGTGGGGGGGGGGGTTTCATCTAAAATACAGCAAAATTATCTCCATGCAATTTCCATGTTATTGTTTGTCAATTGGTTATGACTTTTGAGATCAAAATTTTACTAAACACTATATTGCAATAAATTAGATCCTGTTACATAGTTAAGTAGTCAGAGTCCAAAAGAAATTTATTATAATTATCTCCTAACATTTTATTTCTGGGCTCCCGTCTTAGTTTAAATAATTTTGGAATTTCACATAAAAGCTGAAACAAACTTTCATTCAATAAGTAGACTGCACGATTATAGGTTTGAATAATCATTTGTTATGTTTTTCAGTCTATAATAACACCAGATATTAGTTTCAATTTTCCAATTTTTCTCTTTTTTTGGATGAAATCTGGTTCCTTAATTGTCTTTTGTTTTTGTTTTAAGTAATTCTCTTAATTGGCATTAAACAAGTCTAGGTCTAGATATATTTTGGTTGAAAATCTTTGGCTTTCAGCTTTACAGAAGATGCAGTCTGGCAAATTATCTCTCATTTGGCTTCAAAGAATATCTTTATAGAGCCTGGGGAATAACATTTGGGAGCCATATCACTTCTCTTTTACTAAATTAAACCTTTTAATTTTTAATTCTTTATAAGGTTTTAATAACCTCCTGTAATATGTTTATTTTGATCTTATCAGTGTATTATATCATCAATTTTGAAATACACACAGGTAATAATCTTACTGTTAGTTTTGAGTAGTGCAATCTCAAAGACAGCTCTCTGTCCATTTTGCATAAAATGTTAAACAAATTTACATATAAAGTCTATAATTCCATTGGTAATCTAATTCTTAGGCTGAATATTAAGACATAACACTCTTTGTGTTTAAAGAAAATTCACACTAACATTTGCTTATTTCATGTAAAAACGATGAAAGCTTAAAATAATTATATGTAATTGTTATATTACAATCAAAACAATCTTTGTTAAGTCATAAGTATCAAATCAATATTAGAAAAGTGTGATCAACTTTTAATTTTGTTCTATTGTTTGAGAATGACAGATCAAAGAGCTTCTATTTCAGTGACTGTTAATTCACAAATTAGCATGAATCAATGAATAATAACTAAGGTCCTATGAATTTGCTGATTGTAAAATGTTGTTATCATGCCATTTATTATCAAACCTTATTGACTAAGAAAAAAACAAAATTGAGTGTGATCAAGAAGACGATGATGAATTGGGTTGTTTAATGAGAACTTGGTATGTCTCCTTGGACCTTAAAATGGTGGGGATTTTTTTTCAAAATCTCATTGCATTTTCCATGGTACTGTTTGCCCATTATTATGACATATAAATTTTATTAAGCTGTTTGTTTTTGGGGTTTAACGCCAATTTCAACATATGTTATATCTTGGCGGTCAGTCCACATAACTGGTTTTCCTGGATAACTAACCAGTAATTGCCAATTTCTCAGCAAGTGACTGACTACTGTTCCCACATGATCTACTCTGAATCAGCGGTGAGAGACAAATGAACATAAGACACAATGTCTGAGAACAATTGTCACGGAGAAATTTTGCCCTGCCCAGCGGTCGAACCAACGACCAATTAGGCTGCAATCAGGAAGACCCTTTTATAACTTAGAAAGTGGCATGGGGTTTATTGCTGAGAAGATTTTTTTTTTCCATATTTTGAGTTTCAAATAAATTGTCACTATTAAAATCACTTTTGGCATTTGTACAATACATAGTACTGTTAGCTCAAAAATACAATTTGTCATCACCTTGGTGTAGGGGATTTCTTCAATATACAGGGGTACTTCTAAAATTCCAATTTGTCAGCACCTCTGTAGAGAACTTATACAATATACAGACTACAGTCTGGTATCTTGAAAATCAAAAATATGTCATCATGTTGGTATAGTGAACTCATACAATATACAGACCACAGGTCAACACCTTTGTATGGATCTTTAGCACATATGTTTAGATATTTTAACACCTATCATGAACCATACAATTAACACCTGTACACTGACCCATACAGCAGAATCAGCCAATGAATGCCTTTGTTGAAACAGCCAATGAGTAACTTTTGTCTTACAAAAGTTTGTTTAAATACTTTAAAATTCTTAGCAACATCTATCTCTGTTTGAGACTTACATTTAAAGAAAGTGATACTTGTAACAGTGTAAAACAGCAAATACTAGAGGATGCCTAGTTCAGGAATAGTTCGATCAGATGACAAGCTTCGGTTTGGGTATATAGTGAATGGGAAGTTTAAGGATTATACAAACTTTGGTATTGAACTTTTGTATGCAATTGAGACTAATCTTCCAACTGGTCCTGGATATATGGCATCTGTGACAAGGGCTACAGACAATGTATCTGGGTATGTAACCAAGTCTTGTAACTGTCTAAATATCAAAACAACAGAATGATACTGATGTACTTCAACCAGAGACATATAATAGTGTCTCTGCTTCAACCTAGTGGCATGTGTTTTAACTGTCTCCATATGATAGTCAGTAAATTTGTGTAGTGAATGCCTCTTTAGTTCAATATCTAATCTGCAGTAACTTTAAGTGCCAAAAAATTCAAGTTTAAATACTGTTAATGAAGCTTGCTATGTATGTGGAATATTGTCTCTAGGCTGCAAAACCATTGAATATTTTACAGAAATTGACTTAAAGACTAACAAAGCTTTCATATTACAGGTCTTTTGAGGTATTTGAAATGGTTTTTTAAAAATCCAGTTTCTACCTCCAATCCATTAATGTATTTTTTGTGAGAGGAGATTGTCAATGAATATTAGGTGTTTTTTTTTTATCAATCAAAAAATCTATCTGTAGCTTATGATGAATGTAAAGTAACCATTGAAAATAAAGAAATTGCTGGTAAGTTTGGTAAATTACAAGTTGTGAATTGATCTTACATAGAAAATGGCAAGGATGTTTCAGTGAAAAGGACTTAGTATAGAGATAAGTGATAACTGGATAATCAAATATGTAAGATTATTAGTGCCTGGTAAACTTAATGGGGGAAATTGGCGGATTATCTACCCTGAATACTTTCTGATATTACATTGATCCTTCCATTTGGATTCCTCTGCTTTTATCGCTATTTTCTCTTTTGGTATGGTGACAATTAAGCCTAGTTATTTGCAACAGTGGTAGTCAGAGTACTCATTAAGTTTAGCAACATGTTTTGTTAACACCATTATCTTTCTTTTTAGATTATCTTAGATTTTTATTTCATACATGTTATTTATAAGTGACAATTTTCACAACTAAAAGTCAAGACCATCACAATAAAAAACTAAGGATAAGTTCAGAGGATTCCAACTGAAAGGACCAATGTACTATTTGGTCTACCTATGAGGTTATCTGAGTAAGGGAGATAATTTGTTATCAGGAATGTCCCTCATTATAAAATTTTAAATATTAACAAACGAAAATCCACCATTTATTCTTTTAAAATTAAGAATTCTTAAAAAAGAACCAACTGGAATAAGTTTACTATTGAATTACATTACTTTAGAAAAAAGTTAGAAGATTGTTTCAAACCTATAAATTCTTCGATAAAATGAACTTAGTAGAATGTGAATGAGAGCTGAATAGAAGGAATTTGAACTTGCACCTGCAGAAATTCACCAATCCTTATGTCAGTATCAGTGTTACATACAGATGGTAACTATTGGATCCAAGATACTTTCGTGCACATAACTAAGAAAAATTTGTAAAAGTGATCCAGAAGGCTAAATATAAAAAAGGCCAGATAGTTCGGCGATTATCCATATAGAATTTATTACTGTCTCAACCATCTTTTTTATTTGAGAAATAATAATTTAACATTTTTTACATTCACCATGGTAAAAAATGGAATGACAATCTCAATTATACTGCCACAATTTTTACTTGTATTCATTACAGAAAAAAATATAATCAAAATGAAGATGATAACTGTGTGTGATGACTGGTCTATTGCAACAAAGAAAAAATAAACAAACATTTCAATTTCACTTTCATTTTTTTTTAACAAGTGAAAAATGATTTCCAATTAATTGTATAACAGTAGAAATTGATATTATTATGATTTGATGTGATTGAAAGGTTACTGGACATTTTGCTACTTGTCAGTTTGCTACTTGTACATATTCCCTACCTATACTGTTTTCACACATATTAGATTCACTACACAGTTGATTGCCATATGTGTGTAGCATATGATTACCAGATGGGTAGTGATTTAATCAAAAGCTTAAAACATGATTAGAATTGTTTAATAATGAAAAGGAGTCTTGCAAACATTTATTTCAAACTTTCTTTAAGCTGCAATAAGAAGTGGAACATTAAAGTTTGTACATGTTTTTTTTTAATTTATGCTATATCATTCATACATAGATACTAAGACCCTTGATACTAATGCAATTAAAAACCATTATGTTTATGTTTGCAGATTTATATTGGAACTTGGAATATGGCTTAAAATAAATGTGATTTTTTTTAATATCCCCATGTAATACACAGGGTGATAATTAAGTCGTTCTGTTCTGTATCATCCTGATATAGAAATCAATTGATTATGGTTAGTAAAATAAAGTAAAATCAACTGATTAAGTTTTTTATATTAAAGTAAAGAAAAACATTTCTATTTATGATATGAAACTTAACATCGTGCAGTATATATAAAATTATTCTGTGGAGGTCATTGTTCTTTGGCACTGCACTTTTTATTCCTGACATCTATTAACTATGCATTTTTATGTGGTTTTGTGTGTGTGTATTTTTATTTCACATTCTTATATAATGTTGGAAAATAACAATGAATACTATGCATAATTATCAAAATGCATAATAGACCAGCAAAATATAATCAAAAATCAATATTTACAAAAGTTTACACACAGTATTTTTCTTTTCTTCAACAAACAATCATTGATACTACAAAGTTCTGTATTTTTCTTCATAACATTGCAAAGGCAGTTACACAATACATATTACTGTCAAATTTACACTTAGTTATATATTTCTATATTACCAACTTCATTTCAAATAGAATAGAATTTACATGATTTGACAATTTACTTTCGCAGAATCCCAAAACAACATTGGAAAATTTAAAGAAGAAATTTAATTTTCATTGCTAAAAGAAAGTGAATTTATTATATATAAAGCTTTACTAATAAAGGCTTAATTTTAAAAAAATGGTAAAAAAAGAGGTCGCAGTATTTTTCTGACTTTTACACAGAAAACAGAGATCATTTGATTGACCCAAAATCTTGTCTGTGTTCTGTAATAACTGCATCGTGCAAAAATTTACACTAGAAAGTTTTTGCTTTTGCTGAGCTAAAGCTACTGTGAATATTTGTCCATCCAGATGACCATTTTTTTATTCATTCATATAAATCTTTGGTGCCATTTTGTGTCAGTTTTCAATGATTTCCCTTTAGTTGTTTAGATGATTAATGTAATCTGTTTTGTTGTTAGTGGATGTGAAGATATTTTTTTTTTCTAACACTCAAAAATGTGAAAACCTTTCCTTGTCACTAAAATACATGTATTATTTTCATGAGACTATAATAATTATTGTACCCATATTATCCGATAATTCATATAATTAGATGATTTTCTAGTTTCATAATGAATATATTATTGTCTGTCATGCTATTTTTTTAACAAGTTGTCACGAGTTGTAAATATATTTTAAATAATCTTTTTTGCATAATGAATTATATTTATGAGTAAAAAAAATAAAACTGCTGAAGTTGTTGTTAAAGAAATCTCCATGAAGTGGGTAATTGTCCTGAAGGTTGCTTACCATACCTTTTTTTGGGTAGTATTGTGTCAGAGATGAAGTGTTGGCAAATTTTGATTGATGAACTATGGTGTCTAGTAAAAAAGTTATTAGTTGATGGTAATTCAAATGTAAAATTGTTTGCAAGTTTATTCAATTTTGTCTTCCCTGAAGAACACCATGTGTATGAATGAAACATCTGAGTAATTAAACCTAGAATCTATTCTACTGAGTCATTTTTTCCACTACATCCTCGACCATATTGATGTCATTTATGTAGGTGTTAGATGCCATCTTGTAAAGTAGATGCAAATGGTAATTTACCAAAGAAATCATTAAATAGGAAATTAACTAATCTAATGCTCAGATTAAGTAGACAGAAAAAAGGATGAGATTCTTTCTATATTGCATACCTACCTAAAAATTTTGTTTTAAATAAATGAATTAAATGAAGTACTGGAAAACTGGAAGATGCTAACTGCATTTGACAGCAGGTGGGAATCCTTGTAGCAAATGTAGTTTCAGGTATAGGAAAGAGTAGTTTATTTGCTTACATAAAAAATACTTAATATCTGTCAAGGATCAAGTTACAATGGTAACTTCTGATAATGCTACAAAATTACATAATAGTTTATGTGGGTGCTTACTGAAAGCTGACTGAATGGTGAATAGTGCAGACCATGTGCAGGCTGAACTTGGTCTGCACTGGTTGCAAAGGTAGAGACAAAGCCTCAAATAGAGTAAGGATTAATTTTTACATTTGATAATCCCCCCCCCCCAAAAAAGGATTAAATATGTCAACACTTAAGCAGGTTTTTTTTATCAGAAAATAATGTAGCAGAGGCAAATACATACAGCACTCCCTTGCCTATCAGCTAGCTTTTATGACAACATGGTAGAGTGTCTGCTTAGCAATCCAGCTCAGGCCAGGTAAATTTTTCAGTGTTACATTTTGCACCCAATGTAAATAACTCACAAGTTTAGATTTGGGCATCTTGCCATAATATGTTTTATAAAATTTGTAAGTGTACACCAGTCCTCTTCATTTAGAAATATTTTAGGGAGCAGAAAAATTACATTTGACTTGCTAGGTTTCTAGTGTTTATTCATTCATATTTGCAAAATTAAATTGGTTGTGCAACAGCCACTAAAACTGAACACAGTTTCTGTGTCAACCTTTCAAAGAAACGGCGATACATAGGGATCGCTTTGTCCGTCAGTCCATCCGTCAAGAATACTGAACGTTGGCTATAACTTAGTTTTTAACAATCCTCATAAAATTTTCATATTGTATTGCTTATGACAACAGGGTCGATGATGCCAAAATCTTTAGGTCAAGATCATATTTGACAGAGTTATGTCCCTTTTTGTACTTGGTTTTGTCATGAAAACTTAACCTTGGCAATAACTTGGCCATTTCTTAACATTTCCTCATCAAACTTTCTAATTATATTGCTTTCAACAACAGGGTCGCAGATTAGTACTTTTCTTTTTTGTTCTGTAAAAAATTTTTTTAACATTACTTAGACCATTACTTTCTTATTAAATAAATACATATCAGTCTATAGATTATGGTGTGTAAAGCGTTTTGTCATTAGCATTTGATAATACTTTCATTATTTCTATTGTATATTCTTACATTTACATTTATATTGCATAATCATCATTTGTAAAATTCTTTATTTGTGTTGTATCATGTGCATTTATGTTCTATTTCTGTTATTTGAATTTAATGTCTGCTATTTATACCGTGGTTCCATTTATATGTCAGGTCATTTGTTTTCTAAAACTGACACTTGTGAATTCAATATGCAATAAAACCAGTTATGTTCTATAAATGATGGGATTTGTTGTGATTTGTAACGGCAGATTTAATTCACAACATTGCTCTTCCTCAACCAATGAAATCCATGGACACAAAAGAAACAAACAGATCCCAGAGTTCTGTTATACAACACAGTTATGACCATAAACAAGACTGAACAAATACAAACACTGTAAAATTATACAATACAAAGGAAATGTACAATTCAACAAAGCGAACATTGAATACAAGTAACGAATATACAATACAAACTGACAGGTTATGGAACATAAATAAATATACAATACAAATAAGATATATACAATTCAAATGGATATTATTAAATGCAAATTTGAATATATGGAACAAAAACAAAATTCAAAAACAAATACAAATTATACAATATAAATTGGAAAATACTGAACAAGAATGATATAGAATATAAATTAATATTATTTAATACTAATAGAAACTATAGAATAGAAATAAAGAAATTATCAAATACAAATACAAATTATACAGTAGTAGGATAATGTTGAACACAAATAAAACAGTATAGAATATAAATTGATAAAGCATACAATACAAATATCAAAATCAAATATTGCAATGCATTACAAGCCATAATAAATCCTGTAGTATTCAGTGCTTTGATAGGAAGAAATTGTGATTTTGTGTAATGGCAAATCTAAATGAGATACCTGAGCAACACAGGGATACTGCATTGGTTGTATCACTGCATATAACATACAAATGCAGGTCAAGTGATAAAACAAACCTTAATCTTTGATAATTAAATAATAATTATGACATAGCAATTACACAGCTAAGTATATGAATAGAACATGCAGAAATGCTTATCAAATAATTGAAGTGCAATACCGGTAACTATAGAGAGGTGAAGTTTGACGACTGACCTAAAACTCCCATGTCAAATTATCTCTATTAATTGTTCCAATGACTAAATTTGCATGTTTTTTTCAGCTCTTGCTTCTTTTACCAAAGAGACACAAGAGATGCTCCCACATTCACTGCAGCTATCAGCAAAAACTGGAAGAATGGTGGTGGCCTATACTGTTATTTCCTCCCAAAGGAAATGTACCAACTGATGGCATTTCTCGACCAAGAATTAAGACTGAGACCAAGAAACACCAAGTTCCAAATTGAAACTGCTGGCAGGCAGAAAGATGGTGTTATAGCTGTCAATCCAGACCTTTTCATGAGCACTTCAGGACAAGTGGTTAGTGCATTAATTTATCAGAAATGACATGTAACAAAACAATAATGAAATATAACAGAAAGTTAAGGGTTGGAGCTGTTGGTTATGAATTCAATGCAGTATTATTTTGGAATCAGAATATATACTTAAATCAGTGACATTGAGAGAAGCAAATTCCACACTGCGGTTACTTCCCTTTCATACTTCAAGTACATTAATCACTGCCAACAGACATGACACATGATGATGGTCAAGAGTAAATAAACAAAATTTAATTTTTTTTTCAAGTTTTTTTAAATTTCATTTCATCAAGGCATGTTGATGTAATTGTTGTAACTAAACAAAAAAGAAAAAAACAAGAAATTCTTAAAAAAGGTCAAACATGTGTATATATAGCTGAAATCCAGCTAAGGTTAACCCGTGTCTGCAGAGATCTTTCCAACGAAAGAAGGGGAGATCACTATGATGAGATTGACAGAAAAGGTGAATGCAACAAGAAACAACTCTAACTCACTATGTTTACTATTATCTCCCCTTTATAGATTTAATGTTTTCAATTTCACACACTGAAAAAGGGCATTTAAAAGAGGTACACTGACCTGTCTTTTAATTTGCCTGATTCTTGTCTACAGTTAACTTTTAGTTGATTTTGAAGGTTGTCTGAAACTCAATTGTTAGATATTGCTTCAATTACAGACATAGCCAATCTGAAAGTGGAAGTGTTACAATAAAGATATATACATTTGAAAGTCTTATACGAGGGAAAACCATGTATTGTGAGGTAAATTTATGTCTGAAAATAATATTGTTTTGCATTTCCAGCTGAGTGAGAATGATCATAATTATGTGTGGCTACAAGATTGGGCAGGGGCACCTGGACCAATGTTTTACAGACATCCATCTGAACCCTACAGTTTGGTTCCATTGATGAAATTTCTAGAAGAGGCCAATCATGTTCTTGGTGAGAACTATGGTGCACTTCTTCTCAGCCTTGGTGCTATGGTGTCTATGCTGAACTTTAGTGGTGTCCATGAAGCGATTGGCCACTTTAATCTACCTGTTCTGTATGGCCCACCCATGTCTGGAAAGACCTTGACAGCCTCTTGTGTGGCACTGATTACCGGCATGTCAAAGAGCCAGATCAGCTCAAGGTAAAGAACACACATCTTATGACATTACCCTGATGGCTAGTTTTGGTTACTTTTACTAAAATTTGCATCCAACAGAAAGATGACTCATTTAAACTCATATTTTACACTGAATGTGAAACAAGTTCTTTCATCTTACACTAAACTGTCCAATGACTGGCCTTCTGTGTTTCAAACAAGTACCTGAGCTGTAAATGTGGAAAGTAGAAAGTCGAATGTTGAGCCTTATACCTGGTGGGATTCTAACCAGCAACCTCTGGATCAAGACTCCTGTCCTGGACTTAAATGAAGGTACCCGAGTTCAAACTCAGCTCAGGGCAGGTGGATTTTTCTGGGTTACATTAATTGTTATAAACTTTGTTCCTTAATAATATATCTACCACTAAGCCAGTATGCATGTACTGAATTGGTCACCACTAACCATTACATCATTAATGATTTATTAATGGAGCAAACAGTTCCTGAATTTTCCATATTTCAGCACAGAACATATAATAGAGGAAACAATCACTGTATAGTATATTCATGCATACAGGTAATAAAATGGCTCAATCTGACTGAAGTAAACAGCCATCAATGATAAGGCTCAGGAAAAGCTTGTTTTATTTTGTGATTTTAATAAAGTGCAAAAGAGTTCATTTGTCCATGCTTTCATTTCAGTTGTCTTATTTATTACAGAAATACTCAGGCATTCCTAAGTGACTGTTTTGCTATCTCAACATTTCCATCAGTATGGGATGACCCAACTAAAGAACAAGAAGTGAAACAGGTGTGCATCGACCTTGGCAATGCAGCATTTCGTGGCAAGTTTAAAGAAGATGCCAAGACACCCCTTTCAGGATGTCTAGTGACAGCAAACTTCAACCTCTCAGAAATTGAGAAGTATGTATTATACTGAAAAGCTTTCATGCATTGAATTTTGGTACTCCATTAATCACCTCATATTTTAGTTTAATTTAGACTAAGAAAATACTGAAATACTGACTTTTACAAATAAATTCAAGCAATGTTAATGGCCAGCTCTTCCCTCTTCTTATTTATGTATGCTACGAAACAGTAACCTGCAGAAGTCAGTGCAGCATAATATGTAGTACTAATAATTATGAACTAATACGAAAATTCATTCTGTTTCATTAAATAACTAAATCATCCCTTGTCTTAAAGCGACTGACTCACAGTATTTAGCTGAAATTATTTTTTCCTATAAAATTTAAGAGGAGTTAATATACTATGGGAAAAAACATAATATTGTGCCTCTATACACCATGAAAACTGAATAAAAAAGTTTTGACGTAACCAGGATTCGAACCCATAACCTTTCAATCGGTAAAATATACAGCGACAATCCACACCATTGATTCACAGAGACTTATTAATTAGTCAAAATCAATGTTATAACTACAGTAAGGATTTGCATGTTGTGATAAGAACAAGTGAGTATAACATCTTACTCTTGTAATAATTTACAGGAAATTTTTATTTCATTTTATGTTAACCTGTTTCTGATGGCATAAAATATGGTGAACTGAATCACGTTTGAATGTCCCATTAGAACAGAATTCTGCTATCTACTTAATTCTTGGTATTTCTATTATCACCAGCTGTTTTCTTTCCTTGTAGGTATTATTCAAGAGTGTGTCTAATACCATTTAAGAAACTAAGTAAGATTACTCATGTGGGTGAGGGGCCAGCCTTGGAGAAAAAAGCAACAGCAGCCTCTGCAGCCCTGCCAACACTTCTCCACTTTGCTCATGGAATTCAACGTGAAGATGTTCATGATGTTGTGGAATTGCTGAGAACCAACAGTATCTCCGATCTGAGAATTTTGGAAGGTGTGGCTGTTCCATGCATGTTGGCAAAAAGGTAGGTACAAAGATGAATGAACAAAAGATAAATGAAGACAGGCAATCAGGGATTAATGAAACAAGTGTAAAAATACTATATAGCTTTAAAGGGATATACAGGCAAAAGTTTTATGCTTTCTTCCACGTTTCTTCAATCAATATACTATGAATGTTCTCGAAATAAATACAATGATCAGTCACAGTAACAAAGATTTCCTCTATTTAAATGAAAAACCGGGTGGTTTCCTAACCTGACCCACGAGGGCCAAGATAGAAAATTTAGATTTAGCGCTAAATTTTGCAGTGAATGATTGGACGGTTTAAGTACCTGTCACTATTCTACAGCAAAAAGCAACCCAAGGAAAACAACGATTGGTTGTTTTTGTCACGTGACCTATTTAAAATAACCGTTTGGGTTTTACTTTCAGTTCAAGAACGTTCAAATATTTACGTTCAAGCCCGCATTTCACTTTATTTATATGTACAAACATATTGGGAATTTTAAGTTCTTCATATTGAACGTGATTTGAACAAATAATAGTTTTAATTTTTTGGCATTCATTTGCCTGTGTATCCCTTTAATAAAGTGATGCGGATCACTGTCTGGGCCTGTTCATTGCCATCTATTGTTAATTTAGCCTCTTTGTAGTACTCTTTGAGAGTGATTCAGAAAGCTACTAGTCTTATGGAACAATCAAACTATGAGACAATATTATAAACTGAATACTAATATAGCCTATAGTGCTTCCTAAGAACTGAATATAACCTAATCTCATCAAAAGAGAGGATTCAGTACAGAGTTCTGTTAGCTAAACAATAATCCGAAGGGCTTAAACACTATGCTGCCTATGTATTTATTCAAAGTAAATAAAATGTTTAGAACATTGACTGTTATGACTGTGTTATCTTTAACATTGCTATGAAGATTAGGATTGTCATAAATATTAAACACAAAGATTGTCAGAGATATGAAACATACGTTGTGTTAGAAAACTGAAACTTGTAACAACTGACTGACTGAACTTTCCAACTCATAAACCTTCAAAGGTTTTATTTCTTTTATATAATCTCTTGGCTGACTAAATGCTATGTGTTTTTAGATACTTAGTGCTTGTGGTCTTCCACACGAGGAATTATTTAACTTCTGTGGTAGGATCCTGAACTACCACACCACTCGAGGAAATCCATCAGATGACAGTGCAGATGTTGGTGAAAGTACTCTTCTGCAGAATATCTTCTTGGCAGCAAAGGACAAAGAGGTAATAAAACAGGGCAATGCTGGCTGAATTAATAAACTATAATGCAATTATCAACTCAAAATAAAAAAAAAATCCTTTCTGTTATTGCTACAGTTTGCCCAATCAGAGAGTTTTGTAAACTATCAACATCAAGTTCTTTTTAAAAAGTATTTGAGAAAATATGACAACTGTTTGTGTGCTATATTCAGGGTATATTGTTAATATTTCTTGAGTTATTTTTAACAACTGCAATAAACATAGAAATATTTCAACCTTTTATTTAAATTTTGACATTCCGAGGAAGAACTTACTATACTGGGAAAATACACTGAGGACTGAGGTGCTTAACAAGCTGTCCATGGGTAATAAATAGGTCTATAAGCCTGACAAATTAATGCAGTGAATAGTGAGTTTGTATTCTGCAATACCTTTTAATTTCTCTAACAGGTGTCTGGCTATATGCGAGTAACAGCAAATAAATTCTATGTAAGAACTAGAGAGTTTGACCAGAGTGCAGGCACTGACCTAGCGGCAGTCTTCAAGGGAAGAAAAATTCCACTGTATGGGAAGAGCTGTCGTTTTGATAAGCAGGCCAAGAAGTGTGCCATGATGACACGGGAGGAAATGTCGGCAGCAGAATGGGAAAGCCTTCTAGGTAGTTGAACATTCCAAATTACATAGCACTGTATCAGTTCTGTGCCTACTATTTTAGACTGAGTGATTTACCATCCACCATATCAAGGTGTTAGTGGGCCTAAGTGATTTAAATATTGTGCATTTGAACAAGATGAACACTATAGTATATTAATAAAGGGTGCAAGTATGTGCCCAGCTTAGCAATGACCTGAGCAGTGATGTCTGCAGTCAAGGGCTTGTTTTCTGAGTGATATAATGTGTAAGAGATATCACGGTCAACTACTTCTTTGTTTATTGTCAGTGAATTGCAGACAGAGTTAGAAATGTTTATTGTGTTTTATTTTGTCCAAAATCAGTTTTGTGGTCATATTTAATTGATCTTAATTGCCAACTTGTATAGGTCCAAGATAAAATTAAGAATTTGGTATTTCTATGCATCGGATTGGATAGAGTATCAATTTTGTTAAAGGTGGTACCACAGTTAATTAACCTGAATTTAAGCATAAACAGTGAAGAAATATTACCAAGGCATTAATTAGCAAGCAATTACTGTCATATTTTAAGTCAACAGTAATTTAATAAAAAATGTAAACTTGCAATGAATATATTAAACAATCAGGTTTTTTATACAGTTACATACAAGTTCTTTAAAATGATGTATATTTCAATTTTTTAGAGCTTACAGGTCAACCAATTCAACAACCCACAACTGCCACAGCCCAACCCATGCCAAGTACATCAGAAGAAATGCTGGAACCTACCCCTCAGACATCACCCATGCAGAGGCCTTCAACACTACCATCACCAAAAGAAGCCACATCACCTACCCATAGCCAAACAACATCATCACATCCAGAAATAATAGGGACAGTGTCACCCATTCAGAGGCCGTCAACAGCACATCAACAGACAACTCCAATAATATCTGTCCAGAGTCCATACACATCACCAGCAGAGGTTGATACACCAATTGCTTCATCTCCATTTCTAACATCTATTCAACTGAGAAAGGCACCCTCCTCAAAACACACCTCCACATCTCAACTGACCAGATCAACAAAGCGTAAAATTTGTAAGTTTTAATAATAAAAAAATTCAAACATGATGACAAAAAAGGAAATATTTATTGATATATCTGCTGTGAATACACAGGCTACACATTTTTGTCACCTTGTGTCCCACATAGGACCACAACAACTTTACTTGATTAGCTAATGGTGTTGATGGTGCGATTTACCCTTGACATTGACAGGGGTACTGAAATTCTAGTAAAAAATCTGACTGGCGGGGGTGTAGGTCACAGTTTGGACTTTTTTCTCACAATTAGTAGAAGGAAATGTGTATCAGTTTGACAGTTAGGTCAGGAAAGCATTTGCTCTGTATGTGAAGGCCCCAGGATTAAGTTTCATCAGGCTGTACATCTTTTACCCCAGTGACATACATCATTTCTTATTGTCCCATTAACTGAGGTCACCATTCTGACCATTTACTTTTTTACTGTTTTGATAGGCACTGAAGTACTGGGACCATCATTTAAATACATACTCAGACTTACTTGTACCTTATCAGTTATGAAACACAATTTCAATGCATAAAAACTGACTATCAAACAATATGTTGAAACCATGTTATTCAACTTATTGAGACTCTTCAATAATAATATAACATTTAATTTCTGCAACATGGTTATCAGAATACAAGAGATAAGACAGTTTATGGATAAATTACAAATATTGACATACACTCGTATGAAGACAGTGGAATCTGTCTGCAAACATTAATATGTTAAAATTAATATTTCAGTTTCTGTCACTGAGAAGTCAGCAGCACCAAAGTCTGCAGAACCAAAGACCAAGGTAAGTTGAAACAACTACACTTAAATAAAGCTAGATTTGATGGTTGGACAAAGGAATAAATGCATTGTACTAACTAATGAGGGACATTCCTGATAAATTATCTCCCTTACTCAGGTAACATCAAAGGTAGTGGACTTCTCATGGAATCCTCTAACTTTATCCCTGTTTCTCTATGTGATACTCTTAACTTTAAGTTTTGAAAATTGTCACTAAAGTTAGGTTATCAAAAAACTAACATAATGGTTTCAGCAGAACATATAGCTAAACTAAGTGTGTAATCTGACTGCCATTGTTGCAGATAATTAGGCTTAATTATCACCATACCAAAAAAGCAAATAGCGACAACAGCAGTGGAATCCAAATGAAAGGACCAATGTATTATCAGAGAGAATTTAGGGTAGATAATCTGCCTATGTACCCCATTGTATACTTAACTAGAGTCTGACAAACTGTAATAGCAAACTGGCATTTGCACCAGATTGCATTTTCACTGAGATCTGCTCAGTTTAAGAGATGAACTAGACTTGGGCTTCATTTTTTTGACAGGAAATCCATGTATGAGAACTGCAACATGAAATATAAGCTTAAATTTCAAATCCTTTTGTTACTGATTAATAAAAACAACAAACTATTGACATGTTTTGTAGACATGATGTTGTTCAAATAAATAATCTGCAGAAAACCTTAATAAGTCATACTGTTCATTAAAATTACAGAGAAAAAAGGACGATGTCTATTTTCTTGGCAGAGAAATTCTCCATAGATGGGACACAGACAAAGGTCCTAAGGTGTATAAAGGTATAACTGAATGATGTTTTCCTTTCTATCATAGAAACTTGTTCATTAATTACTGCCATGAAAAGTCCTAAATAAGTCCTTAGTACTGCCATAATATCATTCTGGGGTCTTATGCTCGTAAGTAGTTGAAAGAAGTATTTACATAAAATGCAACACTACTGTACTTATATCTGATCAATATGACAGGGTTAGTCTATAATGCATTATGATCTGATCTGATTGCATTGTTTCAGTTCATTTTGCTAATTCGGCTTATATTACCTATACTTCATTTTCCAGTGACTAGTGATATATTATTTAGGACTTGCACTGCAACTTTTGAACAGCACTGAATTTTGCTTTTTTACCTTACCATATTTTTAGGAAAAGTTAAAGCAGTGGTCAAGGGAAGAGATGGTGAAAGGAGCACAATTTACAGAGTGCTGTATGAAGACAGGACAACAGAAGAGTTAGACCTTTACACAGACTATGCAGACGGATCATTAAAGTTTGCATGAAATAAGATAATCACTGAAAGTTATGGGTCTTGTACACTGCTCCAGCACTCATTGTCCTCTTAATCCGTATTCCTTAACAAAGCCACTTATATACTGTAGGAGACTGAACAAGAAAAATTCCAAAAAAAAAGGGCTGTATTCTGCTTCTTCTTTCTGTCCTCTGTATTTAAAGGGGCTGTGCTCCAGATGACACAAAAAAGAAAGTTTTCTTGTATTATAAATTTCTTGTGATATTTATGACTAATGCTTAAAAAACTGACTAACTGACAAAAAATAAGTCAGGTAATCCAATATAAATTGAATTTTTTCCCTTTCATAGTGCTATACCATAACGTGACAGTATAACTATATTGTATAAGATTTAAAGTAAACGATTGTTATTTCACATGCGACGATAGTGGTGACAGTTAAAGCTTTGTTAACATTTTGTTAACATGAGGGTCCAGAGTTCAAATCCAGCTGAATATATTTTTTTGTTCTATTTTGACTTTTATAATCAGTTTTGAAGTAAAATATCATGTTGTTATAATCTCACGGCATCTAGATATTTAATTTAAGTAAAAATATTTTTTTAATCAAATCTGGAGTTCAGCCTCTTTAAGTCAAGTTCCAATGATACACAGTATACATTTTTTTGCAAAAGAATAAAATACCAAATACAATCTAATGCTTCACTTTTGCATCTTTACTCCTTCTCACATTTTTTTTCACAGATATTGTACTGGGACATATTTATACCATTTCTTCAATATGCTCATTGTTTCTCCTTTTGTATAGTGTACATAGAGTAAAGATTCGAAATAGCTTTACAATTCTCTGCTAGTCATTTTATTGTTTTTAATTTCACACACTATTCACCATTCAGAGAAACAATAAATTCACTATTTTTAACTCAAGATTTTAAAGTTGCTGTAATATTGATTTTTATTGCACCTGCCATGTTCTTTTAGCTAATGCACTCCAGATTGTTTGCTGATGAGTAACAATAAAAATCTTCATATATTTTGAAAACCTTGTTATATATGTACAAAGGCTTTGATACTTTTACTGTTTTTTACAGAAACTAAAACAATTAGGGTTTTAGATCTTTTATCTTTAAGTTAACATCATGTTTATCGTATGGTATTCTTAAATACCCATTATATAATCTGAAGCTCTAA
>JAAONU010000022.1:0-490000 GCA_012932295.1 Cyclina sinensis
AGGGCTACCGTGTTCAAGCATGTCCTGAAAATCAGGCTTCAGGCTAACATTTTTGCAACAAAATGGGGGGAAAAAGTGTTCGGTTATGCTGTGCATAACATGTACTTGGCATACACAAAACTTACAAAAGATGTTAGTGTGTCATAAACAATACAGTGTGTTTTGTAAATATGGCATAGTATGAACATATTGCCATGAATGAATTAATGAAAAAAAAAACATGGCAGACTGTGTTTTAGAATATCAATATTCTTAGATATATCATACCTGTCTGTATTTAATGTTCATTCTAATACTAGTGTACTCAAGCATCTGTTAAATATGCTACAATCTTATTACATTATACATAAACCTACCATTCAACATAATGTGTAGATGCATCTGTTACCAGTTGATGTTACATCTGAATACTTGAAAGTTTAATGTGTACCCTCCTTGGTGAAATTGTGTGTGTAATTGACTTTGCGTTCTGAACATTGAGTCATTGAGGGTTAATCAGTCTTTCAGGGGAGGTCAAGGTTTTACTTATGTACTGGCAATGCTAGAAAAGTTACATTACAGATTCCTTAACATAGTGAAATATGGACTGTGAATCCATGACATTCAACTTCCATAATTAGTTGCCATGGGATAGAAGTCATGCATGTCTGTTCTCTTCAGTGGCAAAAGTTTGTTGCCATAAGATTGAAGTCGTGCATGTTTGTTTACTAAGATGGCAAGAATTAGTTGCCATGGGATAGGAGTAATGCATGTCTGTTCTCTTCAATGGCAAAAGTTTGTTGCCATGGGATTAGAGGTGTTCATCAACTTCTGTGACAATATATTGTCTTCAGATAAGGGTCATGTGTCTTTGGCAATAATTTTAGCCCGAGATAAAAGTAATTTTGAAGAGCACACTCCTCTCATCATAGTTACTGGTCTGAAATGGTGAAAAGATACAAGTGTTTTAAGAGTCACTGAAAATTTTGATATTGATTGTGTATACTTGTTTGAACTATGACCTTTTATTGGTTAGACTATTTTTGGAAAATAGTGATGTTACTGGCCAAAATAAAATGACTTTCATGGATTTCTTTCTAGAACACAGTCACTCTGAATGAGTGATTCTGTCACATCAGTATCATATGATAGAAATGGTAGAAAGTTCAGTAAATAAAATGTCTGATCTCTCTGTAGGAGGAAGATTGTTTTATATATGTTTACATCACTTTACATGATTCATATATTAGTGCTTGCTAAATGTTGTCTTGCTCCATGAACATTTCTGTATTACATTGGCTGTTCTTTTTCCGACATGAATGTGAAGAAACTGAAGTTGTTGTTTCTTTATCTTTTGTCAGTGCATACATTTGGTAAACATAAATTAAAGTATGGTAGGGTAATTTTTGTACATCAAAACAGATCAAAGTTTTCTTCTCTTTTATTGGCCACAACAGGTGAAGAATTAGTTCGGAGAACATTACACTCTCGGAAACCAGCATATCAAAATATTAAATGATTGATAGATATAAAGATACTGAAAGTGTGGAAAAGAATTATCAATTCTATATACATGTATACAAGCCAAGAAAGAAAAAAAAGAAATTCTATATACATGTATACAAGACTAGAAAAGAAGCACAAGTTTTCTTACCATTTAAATATTATAATGAAGAATTTTAAATCCTTTGTCCTAAAAATAAATGAGTTTTCTGTTCTCATTGTTAAAGGTACTGCTGACATGAAACGCACATTAATGACACAGTTAACGTGGAGAATATTAACACTATGCCCTAGTTCCAGATACCATTCAAATATTATAACTTATGTTTTCTTTTTGGACCTTGTATATATGTTTAAGGGTCAGCAACAATTATTACTAGTACCAGTTCACAGCTTGGTGAACTAGGGTAGGTGCGAGCTAGGGTAGGTGCGAGCTAGGGTAGGTGTGAGCTAGGGTAGGTGCGAGCTAGGGTAGGTGCGAGCTAGGTGTCTTGTTCTCCAGCTTGGATTTGAACTCAGGACCTTCTGGCCCAAAGTCAAATATTCTAAGTGCTAAGCTTCTGAAGTCCACACCTTATGAAAAAGTACCTGCTCAGAAATTCAGAAATACATTCAAAGGACACCTGTAAGTTTAGCCAAGTTGTGGTCAATAAAGAGTAAATATTATTTAGTCTAAATATCAGAGTTATGTCTCTTCACAAAGATTAGTGGCAGATTCTTACAGCTAGACTTTGTCACATTATTTATGGATGTAATTGTTTCTTTGAATTTAAAGTTATAGTAGTAGTTATAGTAACCCGCAAATTTTTTACAAAATCATTTTGAACCAATGTGTACTTCAAGTAAAAACAAACATCACCATCTTTTAACTTAAGAATATTCATGGTGTGAAAGAAAGTTTTACTACCATTAACATAAGCTGAATAATCTTTTTTTGACTTAGTCAAAAATTAATTCTACAACTATAGTTGAAGATACAGTTTCATTTATACCTATAATAGAAATGAGATTAGTTTTTGTTACATGATTTCTGAACATTCACTGTGTTTTCAGCATTTATCATATTCATTTTTTGCTCAACGAAGAAAAACTCGAGCTATTATGATCACTGCGTTGTCGTCGTTGTCATTGTCGTCATCTTGCAAAAACTTTAATGTAGCCCAGTACTCTAACAGTTGAAAAGGTATCAGTATGAAACTTGGAATATTGCTTATCATGACAAGAGGCATTTGTAACACAAGGGGCATTAATCTGAAAGCTATATTTTTGGAGTTATGCCCCTTTTTAACTTACAATTTTTGTCAAAATTGCTTATTAAGTTGAATGACATGTAAAACAGATGAGTGTTGGTGCCGCTCCGCGGAGCTCGTTTAACTAGAGTATAAACAGCATAATGGTGGGTTGAGTTATTGGTTAATTTTTAAGTGAAGAACTAAGCTGAGACAAAGGTTTAGTTCATGTAATGATTACTTTTTCCTTTTCACATTTGTGAATATTACAAGTTTTGATATTGATTGGTATCTTTACTTACGTTGTCTTGAGACAGAATTTGGTTTTTCCATGAACTTAGTAATGAAGCCTTGTTTTAAGAAATCTGCCAGACCGCTGAATTTGTTGTCATTTTATATTTGTATATTTTCTTGCTTCTTTCTAATAATACTGTTAACATGTATACACGTAAAAGTTTATTGAGAATCTAAAAAGTTTATTTACATATAGGATAAAGTCACTAAGTGGATGAGTTTACTGTTATAACTACAGGTAGGCCTGTATTACTCACTTCTCTGAAAACAGAAGAAATCTTTATTCAAATCTAAAAGTTATTACCACAAATTGTATTGTTGATCCATGGAATTGTATTAATAATTTTAATTGTAAGATGAAACTTGTATTAAATGGCTGCTCCACCTGTTATACAGAAATGTTTTGATCTTTGGCATATTCACAGAAATCTGTAGAGCCACTCTTATCTGAAATGAAATACTTCTATTCCAAAGAAAGATCATTCAGTTTGATGAATATTTCATTTGAAAAATTTCACAGCATTAAGCTTTGAAATACACCTCTATGGAAGAATATGTATGGAATTTTCTGTTTTAATGGATTCAACTGAGACCATTAACAAGTGTCTGTGTCAAGTCATTTGTTTTTAGTTTCCTGGACCAGACATTGGTTGAAATATAAAACGCACTGTTTTCACATGTTTAGACATATTGATTTTGTCTCCTTTCTCAAACAGTGTTTCAAAATAAGATGACTTTAATAAATTTCAAATGTCAATATAGCATTGTAAAATAGATGGTATGCCAGCCTTTTATGCAAAGCAGGTTTCTTTATAAGATAACAGTTATATAAGAGGCTTCAGTTTTCCTCAATATAGACATTGTTTTAGGGAAGTTTGGAAGCAAGGGTATTGCAGTTCTAATAAGACTATTGAAAAAAGCTAAATAATTTTTGTTTTATATCAAAAGAAACCAAAGTCTTCAATGAGGTTATTTCCCTTTTTTACCAGGCAAAATGAAAATGTATTAGTTACTTCCCTTGTAAAAATAGGTGAGATATAGGAGAAATAAGAGAAAAGACGTGTTAGAAAGAAGCAATCATTTATGCAGTATATTAGCACACTCACACACATGTCATAGTTGCAGTCATTGTAAATGTTTGCTTGATAGAGAATTGTGATAATCGTTTTTGACAAAACTTTTATTCAGTTGAGAGAGTTTCAGCTGGTTCCTTACTTTGAAGCTTCCTATATCTACAAATATAGTTTAATATAAAACCTTCAGACCAGTGTTTAGTTGATCTGTGATATTTCTCTACCATCTTTGTGAAAATTATCGGAGTCGACCTCAATTTTGAAAATTAAAAAAAAAATCAATAGCACAGAGAAATGACTCGAATACAGTAGTTTTAAAATTTGTCAGAAAAAACCAGTCTTAAAATTTTTCATAAAAGCAGTGTTACCTTAAAATATTTAAGATAAATTAACATTTAGAACATATGATAAATTTGATTTCTTTTATAAAAAGGTGGGCCTATTTTAAGACCCATTTCTTCATTTGGTCTTTGATGGCAGATGCCCTTTACTGAAAGCTTTGCCTCAAATAGAACCGCATCAAACTTTGTAAAGGGACCTATAAAAATAAGGCTTCATTTGAAACAAAAAAAGACATATTTTAGCCTAAAGTTTTATGAGTACTGTTTCTTTAAACAGCAGTTGACTTTTCAAGGTGATGAAATTACTGAATCTTTTGAATTTTTTAAAATAATGACTGTATTGACAACACTGATATTGGATGTTGAAAATTGTTTGAACTTTAGTGTTGATTTAGTGATGAACAGTCATCAGATGCTTATGAATGAGAAGTATCTATCTATCTATCAATACTGCCTAACGCCCCTCTCGGGTATGACTGGCAGGTGCGAGTGAAGTAGTTAGTTTTATATGTGATATTTTACTATAAGAGTGTGTAGAAAAGACATAACAATGAAAGAAATTTCCCGGTTAAACATTACATAGTATTTTGACATTTATAGTTATCACATAGCATTTTATACCTCTATTTTTTGTCATTATACTTTTCTCAGCATCAGTATACTTAGTGCTTGCTTTTTGATCTATTTATAGTATTATGTCACATGACCTGATCATGTGACACTTGTTGTTTGTTAGAAGAGATCATAATAGAATTGATTTAGACATTGTTTTTTTTTTATTTCTGTGCATGTTCATTTGTGACCAATGTGAGATGATTCAGCCAGTTTTTGATTTGCATAAATTCTCCATAGGAAATAGCTTTGTATATAAAATATGGACATATGCGCTGGAAAAATACTGAAGTTTGGGACACATTTGTAAAATTTTGGGATGTTTTACTTGTTTGGTTGTTAGAAGAATGGGAGGGGGTGTTATAATTTCTAGATCTTGGGACTTCAAACTGGTGGAATTTATAGTTTTACTTGGAATGATGTAGCTACTTAAAATCTAATTTCAAAAGTATAACAATATATTTTTAATGAACAAGTGAAAAAAACAGTTAGTGACATAGCCTCCTGTCTTTAGTCCCCAAATAAGACCAGGTTGCATTAAAGAATTACTACTAGGGTTTGCACTATCTTTTTGGTTCAGACATTTCCCCAAAACATACTCGTGTTAACAGTATTTTGAAAAGTATTATAAAAACATACATGAATTTTGGCTAGAAAAAGACAAATTTAGCTGGTAATTGTATTAACTCAAAGAAGTAAATTGTTACATGATTTGTTTCATTTCCAGTTCTCTCCAGATTATAATATTCATTCTTATATTCACACTAAACTTAGGAAAAATCATGTCAGTTCATTAAACTGTTCTTTGTTTTATTTCCACATATTTAAAGGATTTTTTTATTTTTCTCCACATCAGCAAGAAATTGTGAATATTCACTCATTAGTACCTGAAGCAGTTGTTAATTTCCAGACACTCCTAATAAATCATTGACTTCACTAATTGATTTAAGTAAATGTCAAATGTTATATGTAGGCAAATTTTAGATTCCCCAAGACATAGTCTGGTAATAAAATGTGTTAGATCAGCTAAGTGCATTAAGGGGTGTTGTTACTTTTAGCTCACAAAATTTAATGGTAAAAGCTAGACTATCAAATAAAGTATCAAATGAAATTGAAAGCCTGAAGATTCTGTGTATCTTTAAGGGAGAATTTCATTCATCAGTTGCCATAGCAACTTACATTCTATTGAATATTTCAGCATGAACTCTGTTTCGAAGCACACCTTTTCTGCATTCTATTATTTTTACTATTGTGGAACATTAAACATTATTTAAACTTTACCATGCTGGGTGTTTTTGGTTGTTTTGAAACTGGACTTTGTTAGTAAGTGAAAAAACAAACTTTCAGCACATCATGTATTTAGGACTTATTTTAACAACTGTTTATTACTTTTTTTTTTCTTTTATGACAATTTTGAAAAGGGGAAATAATTTTGTTTGTACCTAATACATGCAGAAAGCATGGTTATTTGTTGAATTGTAATAAATCTGTAAATACCTGTGTAAATAGGAGCTTGATCAAACATGTCTAGCTTACACAAATATATCATCAGAATCTGCATTGTGTCATTGACCATCATGTACATTTGACTGAGTCATTAAATTTGCTTTAAACATTGCTACATCTTGTTATTTCTTGTACTTATTTTTTTTCAGTACAGAAAGACTAGGATGGACCCAGTGTCTTTCACCTTAGTGAACAGTTCTGTATAACATTTTAAGATTAAATGATGTAGTTCTTCAGTTTTAAATTAGAAAAAAAAAAGAAGAAAGAAATACGATAGTTACAGTTGTACTTAGGTGTTTGGACTACACACATCCTCTTAACATGTCTTTTCTTCTTTTTTTATTGCTCTGGGTGGATATTGGGATCACCTTGGTCCAAGCATTTTTGTTTGTTTTTTTCATCCAGTTGTGACATCAATATTTTACTTCAAATGACATCTTCCTCCTAAACAGCAAGGCCAGTTTAACAAAACTTTTCAGAAATGTTCCATATATTGCCCTTTTCTAAAATTACTTAAACCATTCCGCTCCATCGCAAAGAGCTGCAAAAGCTAAAAAAAGATTTAAATTCAAACAGCATTTCATCCTGAATTGCAGGGTCATTTTCCAGTAAATTTCAGAGAAGTGTCCTTACAAAGCCAAAAATCTAAATTGCTGAAATGGTTCATCTCCACTGTATAAAATGGCCGCCAGAGCTAAAAAATAGATATTTGGCTTCAATTGACATTTCCAAAACCACTTCTTGTATTTTTAGCTCACCTGAACATGCTCAGGATGAGCTATTGTGGTCATCCTCTGGCCGGCATCCGTTATCCATTTTCCGCATTAACATTTACTTAAATGACACCTCGTAAATCACAGGACTATTTTAAACCAAACTTGAAAGAAATGTTCCTTATATTGCCCTTTTCTAAAATTGCTAAAACCGTTCTGCTCCACTGCACATAAGGGCTACGAAAGCTAAAAATTGAAAAAAAATAAAAGGACGTCTTCTAAACGGCAAGGTGATTTTCCACCAAATTTCACAGAAATATTCCTTACATAGCCCTCCATTAAACTTGCTAGAAAGGTTTGCTCCATTGAACAAAATGGCCTCTTGAGCTTAAAATAGAGTTTTGTCAATATTTGGCTTCAAATGACATCACAAAACTGCTAGGGCATTTTAAAACAAATTTGACAGTAATGTTCCTTATATTGCCCTTTTCTAAAATTGCTAAACCTGGATGCTCCATTACACATATAGGTTGTTAAACCTAAAAAATAGAAAAAAAATAAAACACCAGACTAGACTTGACCTTGTCTCATAAATGACCTTACCTTAAGGCCAAGTTATTGAATTTTGCTGAAATTGGGAATAACTTTATTTATAGTTTGATTTGATTCATACTTGGACAAACAACACTTATGACAAAACCTACATGTTTGAATAGTTCAAGTTTGGCATTGACCTTTAAATGACCTTGACCATCAATGTCAAGTGGTTGTATTTTGCTTAAATTGTAATAATATTATCATTTATTTGTGGATTTGATTCATTACTGCACAAAACAACACTTATGACAACTCCGACAGTTTGATTTTTTTCAAGTATGACCTTGACCTTTAAGTGACCTTGACATTCAAGGTCAAATTATTGAATTCTGTTAAAATTAGGCATAACTTTGTTATTTATGGTTGCAAACAAAAAAGTAAACAGTTTTGACAATTATTTTTAAATATGTAAAATATGAGTTTACAGATCTTTTTAATGATATAAGATATTGATTTGTTTGATGAAAAATGACTTTGTAACTGTGTAATTACGTGTAATTACAAAATTACTATGTTTTACTTTTTTATCAACCGCTATATTTTTGGCAACCTTAAAAAAGTTACCTGTATCTCTTATCAATTACTTGTTACTATTAATAGATTTCAAACCAATAACATTCAACGTTCCTATACATTGGTTAAATAGTCTATGTAAATATTTTGTCTGTAACAGTAATGCAAACTGGTAATGCAACAATGATCAATACTACAGATAACACTGTAAGCCATCTGATGACTTAAACTAAACGTGTACCAAACATGGAATGCTCAAGTGTTATTGTATTTTTATTGTGTCATGTCCACATAGTAATTCTCGATACCTATTCTCTGCCACCATTGTGTAGACTGATTTTGCAGTATTCCAAAGACATACCCCTACAGCGAACATACAGGTATGATTGTATTTTCTTCACTTTGTTTGGCATACATAGGATACGTCTTCTCTCTCACCATTAGCCGTTTAACCGACTCGACGATCACGGTCTGCGATCTCATCGTCCTTACGTTGGTTTGCCTCTTAACCCTGCACGTCGCGCGCATTGTATAGCTTCGTTCGTCTCATGCTCCAAGATTGTACCAATGCATCAATGGAGACGAGTGTTTTTTACAGATGAGTCTCGGTTTTGTTCAGATGGTCGACGTCGTGTATATCGACGTCATGGTGAACGTTTTGCCGGCGTTTTGTTCTTAAGAGGAATACGTTTGGGGGCAGCTTGGTTATGGTCTGGGGAGAGATACCGCACAGGGTAAAGTCACCATTAATTGTGATAACTGCCCAATTGGACATCTTTGGAATGAACTAGACAGGAGGGAAAGGAGGCGTGAGAATCTCAACGCTACTCTTGACGAACTAAGAACTGCTTTGTTGGAGGAGTGGAATAATATTCCCATGAGAAGGATAAATGCATTTATGAACTCCATGCATAGGAGAATCAGGGCCGCGACAAATTCCCGAGGGGGCATACGAGATAGTGTAGAGAGAGTCAATTTCATTTTGTGTTTGGGAGGGGGAGGGGGTTGGAGGTACCATCAAATATGCTTCAATTACTAGTGAATTAATGGTAGGAATCTAATAAAATTTTGGATATTTTGTTGAGTAAAGATTATATGTTAAACTGATCTGAATTGTTTTATAGAGCATTTAAATATGTATAAGTTATAGACCCAGTAGTTCACCCTACGTTTCTGTTTTGGTTGAGTATATTAGAACGGTAGCCTTTTACTTTTAAGCATCCTTATAATATTATCAATTACTTTCGAGGCCTTCCTATTTCAGTTTGCAAATTTCTTGGAAGTAATTGAAATAAGTAGAAAAAAATCCTAATTAAACAACAACTAAATGAAAATTGTGAGCTGAAGTGATTGTACTTACTATATATAGTCTTAATTGTTTTGCAGAACAACAGAAGATAAAAACAAGATATCACTGGGGAAAGTTACGAATGTTTATTGCTGAAAATAGAGAACGTTTGTTAAGTAAAAAGAAACCAGAATTAAATTGAGAGTCCACATTTTGTTAGTAAATACAATTCATGCTCAAAGAAAGATTATGTTGAAATCGATACTGTTCGGTTGTATATGTTTTAAGATTTTTTACGACACTTTGTTATGGCTTAAGTTGTGACTAGTCTGGACATTTTTCGCTAAAATCTTACAGAATGTTTTATGAAAACCCATTTTGCCAAGAGCTCGAGTCAAGGGGACATTAGGGTTGGGAGTAGCTAGTTTACCTTCCAAAAAGAAAGATGATTCTTTAGATACTCCATATATTCTTGTCTAGTTTGGAGATTATTTTTTAAAAATATTTTACCCCGAACGGTATCTGTTTCATTCGATGGGAGCTTGTTGAATATAACTTGCATTTAGGTATGCCAAATATGAGGTTCGTGGGGGGAAATCTGAAGTTGCTATGTCAATATAAGAAATTTATTTTTTCTGAGGTTACAAGACAAAGGGGTTTTGACTTTGCCAAGCTGTAAACTTGTTCTGCTTTGCTTGAGTTCATACAAAAAACTAAGCTACTCAGGGTTGCGTCCTTTGTAAATGAGCTTTTGCTTCTTTTAAAATGGATATTATAAAGATAGTTTATTTGTAAACAGCTTATATGGTACCTAGTTTAAAGCATCATAACATTTTATAACATCATGAAGTTATCTACATTTTCTAGGCTTTCTTCCAATAAACAAAATAATTCTTAGTTTCTAAAATAATATCTTACTGCTCCCCTGTTAGTTTAATAGGTTGCTCCCTATATAAACAATAGTGGTAAATGGTCTTTTTTTGTAAGAGTGCCAACTTTTAAGAAACTAAATCATATTTCAGAATGGAATGGGGGAAATTTTTCAAGTTCGTGAAGCATGTTCCAATCTCTCACATTTCTCAATATTTATCTCATACTAAGTCTTCTGGGATAACAATGTTATGCATTGTGTCATAATGCTTTGCAAAATGCAGGTGACAGTAAATGCTTTCTTTTAAACTTAATGTTCTAGCAAATATACGCTTATTTTCACATCCAAGTAATGAGGCTGTTTAATCACCATTCAGTTTATCTTTAGGGACGATAAATCGACGAGATTGTCCGTGAAAATGACAGGAGATAAATTCTACCATTAAAATCGACAAGAGACCGGGCTGATTTTCCACGTGCCTGGATTCCAGTACAACAGTTGGATGTACCATCTTTACTATGGCATTTAACCATTAAAACACTACATTTGAGATTGTGTCATCACAGAAATGTTCTTAAATATAATGAATTCCCAAGGTTATCAAAACCTACAGTTATCGTTAAGTAATAACATATTTGAAGATATATGGTTTGTTAGTGGTAAGACAAGGACATATTAAAATCAAGTTAAACATTTATTCGGATGAGAGAACACGATGCTGTTTCAATCTTGAATCAGTTGTTTCAATCATTTTCCCCCCCCGCTGAAATGTTACAGTAAACACAATGTATTATTCTACCTTAGGATCAAGCACATCTAGTTTCAACTAAAAACTGTAAACACAATCATTTGTGAAAAGTCTTTTTGACTTTCATGAAAAATAGCAAACGGTAGGTTTCATGTCAAAAAGTTAATATAGAATGTAAAATATATCTATGTAGATAAGGGAAAAAAAGTTGGTTTTGGCAATAAAGAGTGGTTCCATAAACAAATTAATAAGAGAAGCAGTCCTGAATGACTTCTGTTGACCTGGATTCAAACGCTAGGTATGCCATACTAAGCATTATGTCAATGCCATATGGCTTTATATGAGCATTTTCAAGAGCTTTGAGTTATAAGGTGTTTTATTTAACACAGGAAGATGTTTGAAGATACACGTCTAGGTAATGTGACCTCTCGAACAGAACAACTGAAAATCATACGAGATTTAAGATCCAGTTTAGCTGTACTAAATCTTAGCTGAGAACATTGAATTATTCTTGAAATCAGCCCATCACGAGAGATTTATTTTGCAGACTCGATAATTATTTGGATACGGCTGAGCCAAGCAAAAGTTTTGTTACGTATTTTAGGCTGCCCAATCATTGTTAGTAAGACACATTAAGGTAAAGAAGCAAATAGCTTAATTGGAATACCAAACCTTATAGCGGATTATGGACACTACAGCTGTTGAAGTAATGGTGAAAGACTGAAAAGTGACTCTGCATCATCTCATCACAGAAACGCGAATAAGCCGTGAAGTGATTCACTCTGCATCATCTCATCACAGAAACGTGAATAAGCCGTAAATGGATTCACTCTGCATCATCTCATCACAGAAACGCGAATAAGCCGTGACGTGATTTACTCTGCATCATCTCATCACAGAAGCGCGAATAAGCCGTGACGTGATTCACTCTGCATCATCTCATCACAGAAACGCGAATAAGCCGTGACGTGATTCACTCTGCATCATCTCATCACAAAAACGCGAATAAGCCTTGACCTGATTCACTCTGCATCATCTCATCACAGAAACGCGAATAAGCCTTGACGTGATTCACTCTGCATCATCTCATCACAGAAACGCGAATAAGACATGACGTGATTCACTCTGCATCATCTCATCACAGAAACGCGAATAAGCCGTGAAGTGATTCACTCTGCATCATCTCATCACAAAACGCAAATAAGCCTTGACCTGATTCACTCTGCATCATCTCATCACAGAAACGCGAATAAGCCGTGACGTGATTCACTCTGCATCATCTCATCACAGAAACGTAAATAAGCCGTGACGTGATTCATTCTGCATCATCTCATCACAGAAACGCGAATAAGCCTTGACCTGATTCACTCTGCATCATCTCATCACAGAAACGCGAATAAGCCTTGACGTGATTCACTCTGCATCATCTCATCACAGAAACGCGAATAAGCCTTGACGTGATTCACTCTGCATCATCTCATCACAGAAACGCGAATAAGACATGACGTGATTCACTCTGCATCATCTTATCACAGAAACGTGAATAAGCCATGACGTGATTCACTCTGCATCATCTCATCACAGAAACGCGAATAAGCCATGACGTGATTCACTCTGCATCATCTCATCAAAGAAACGCGAAAAAGCTGTGACGTGATTCACTCTGCGCCATCTCATCACAGAAACGCGAAAAAGCCGTGACGTGATTCACTCTGCATCATCTCATCACAGAAACGCAAATAAGCCATGACGTGATTCACTCTGCATCATCTCATCACAGAAACGCGAATAAGACATGACGTGATTCACTCTGCATCATCTCATCACAGAAACGTGAATAAGCCATGACGTGATTCACTCTGCATCATCTCATCACAGAAACGCGAATAAGCCATGACATGATTCACTCTGCATCATCTCATCAAAGAAACGCGAAAAAGCTGTGACGTGATTCACTCTGCGCCATCTCATCACAGAAACGCGAAAAGCCGTGACGTGATTGACTCTGCATCATCTCATCACAGAAACGCGAATAAGCCATGACGTGATTCACTCTGCATCATTTCATCACACGAAAACGTGAATAAGCCATGACATGTTTCACTCTGCATCATCTCATCACATAAACGCGAATAAGCCGTGACGTGATTCACTCTGCATCATCTCATTACAGAAGCGCGAATAAGCCGTGACGTGATTCACTCTGCATCATCTCATCACAGAAGCGCGAATAAGCCGTGACGTGATTCATTCTGCATCATCTCATCACAGAAACGCGAATAAGCCGTGACGTGATTCACTCTGCATCATCTCATCACAGAAACGCGAATAAACCATGAGGTGATTCACTGCATCATCTCATCACAGAAACGCGAAAAAGCCATGAGGTGATTCACTCTGCATCATCTCATCACAGAAACGCGAATAAGCCGTGACGTGATTCACTCTGCATCAGCTCATTATAGAAACGCGAATAAGCCGTGACGTGATTCACTCTGCATCATCTCATCACAGAAACGCGAATAAGCCGTGACGTGATTAATACAATTCAATTTACAGACTCGGCACGTATATAAACACTCCTCGGCAGGGAAGTGTTTCATACAAAACCTTGTTTATATAAAGTTAAAGTAAATTTAAAAGAATAATTATGACTGGCAAATTTTGCTAAAGATTAACGGAAACGATTGGTTTGGTAGAACCTTACTACTTTGTTAGCAATCCAGCGATGTATGGTCAAATGTCAAATTGTCACATGCCAGTTTGGAATTATCTATACACTTAACTTAAATTTCATTCAAAATATCGGATTCTATAACTCCTGATTATCTTCAAGCTGTGTTCTAAATTAATTGCATGTCATACAAATTATTATTTATTTTATAAAAGGGAGACAGAAAAAGCAGAAACAGATGGCATGGATACAAAATCCATAGAATCATTTCTGAAACAGAGATGGAATTAATGAAATATTATCTCATAAGCAGGTACTTGTTTGCCGTTGTCAAATAATGTGAACCTTTCTTTCAAAACGTCATTGATGGTTGAAAAGAAAATTATAATAGATGTTAATCTGAATACATGACTCTTCATTCATTCATTCATAAATAAATAAATATTTTCGCATTCTAAGAATTTTTGCAAATTAATTTTTATACCATGATGTCTTTATTTGAAGAAGATTTGGTGCTATGATCTGCTGTCTTGGATACACGAGAAAAGTACATACACACAATCAAAAGTATGTTATAAGCTTGGTTTTCATGCGGTAGTGTTCAAAGATTTTTATTTAGATATTGCATGTATTGCGGCCGAGACAAGTTTTTTAGGGAAAGTTGTTCAGAAAAAAAACCAAAAAAAACAAAACAAAACAAAAACAAAAAACAGGTGTGACCGAAGTCCAGTTTTGAAAAATAGCTTGTAGTATTTATCCAGATAAAGGCTGACACAATATTTGACACGGAAAAAATGAGTCTTTTAAATATAAAAATTTAGAATAAACGTTTCGCTGTAAAAGAAACCAGGTTTACCGTAGTAGATAGTTTCTTTACGTAGGGCCTTCAATACCCGTTAAACTCGCAAAAATAGTAAAAAACTGCACCGAATGATATGTACAATTGGCATATCAATTCAAATAAGAAAGCTAATTGTTGAATCATATGAGAATCGGAAGCTAATTGTTGAATCATGTGAGAATCAGAAGCTAATTGTTGAATCATATGAGAATCAGACAAGACAATTTTAAATTGATAAAATTCTATCAGAGCTCGAGAATCATTTCCTATGCCTACAACTATTCTAAAACCAAGATATTTCAAAATATACACGTGTAGCCATTACTGATTTGGCCCGATTTTCTGACATTTAGATTTTGGAGAAAATAATTTACTGTTGTCCAGATCAGATAGCCTTGGCCATGACTTTATATATTTTGAATGTATTACTGTCCTTCGATCTGCGTATATGATTGTTCAAATTATGTCCCTGTGGTCATGACTGGTTTCATGCCGGGCAGTTATGCTGAATAATTATTCTTACAAAGGACCTTGGAGGAAAATACCTGATCAATCATTAAAGAATATTTTTAACAATTTCATAACCTGCAGCAATGGTCAGTAATGAATCCTCTCTAAGCTGAAGCACAAATGTAGGAAAAGTGTTTTTTTTTAAATATAAATCTATAGCTTTGTAGAAAATTTGCCGTGAATCATTGTTAAGTTGGCCAGTGCCGGGCGAGTTTATGTTACTTCCTTGTGATTACCATTGCTTCGCTTGGGGTTTGTATAGTATGCTCCGCTTGGGGTTTATATAGAATGCTCCAATTGGGGTTTGTATAGTATGCTCCGCATGAGGTTTGTATAGTATGCTCCACTTGGGGTTTGTATAGTGTGCTCCGCATGAGGTTTGTATTATATGCTCCACTTGGGGTTTGTATAGTATGCTCCGCATGAGGTTTGTATTATATGCTCCACTTGGGGTTTGTATAGTATGCTCCACTTTGGGGTTTGTATTATATGCTCCACTTGGGGTATGTATAGTATGCTTCGCATGAGGTTTGTATAGTATGCTCCACTTGGGGTTTGTATAGTATGCTCCACTTGGGGTTTGTATAGTATGCTCCGCATGAGGTTTGTATTATATGCTCCACTTGGGGTTTGTATAGTATGCTCCGCATGAGGTTTGTATAGTATGCTCCACTTGGGGTTTGTATAGTATGCTCCACTTTGGGGTTTGTATTATATGCTCCACTTGGGGTATGTATAGTATGCTTCGCATGAGGTTTGTATAGTATGCTCCCATTGGGGTTTGTATAGTATGCTCCACTTGGGGTTTGTATAGTATGCTCCACTTTGGGGTTTGTATTATATGCTCCACTTGGGGTTTGTATAGTATGCTTCGCATGAGGTTTGTATAGTATGCTCCACTTGGGGTTTGTATAGTATGCTCCACTTGGGGTTTGTATAGTATACATAAAATTTTAACTTTATTGTGTATTGGGGACTTATATATGGGCGGGAAAATATACAAAAAAATCATCAATTCCTGAAGCTTCTAGGATATCAATTTTACGTCCAACAAACGCAGTTTGAAAGGGTCGTTCTGAAGTCAGTCTGTTGATAGGTTCGGTATTTTGATACACATATTTTCAACGGTAATTTCCAGCAATAGCGTACGTTTCTTCAGACTAGATTTCAGTTTTAAAGTCTAGGCTATTGACAGAAATGGAATATTTGAGACACAGATGTACTATTCACATACATCGTGGCTGCAAATTACTACTGAAAACGTTTGATTAAAAGCACTAAACTGAGGCACTTGCTCCATTAGCAGTAGTGTTGTCTTAAAGGTTGAATTATAAATTGTGAACATTTACCAGTAAAAATGTATATATATATGGCATTTAAACTGAGAGTGCGTGACACTTTTTCTAGCGCACTTTAGTCATACAGGACTTCCATGAAACTGCGACTGCAGCTTTTAGAACAAGATTACTTAGATGGGCAACTTTTAACTCTTCTAACTTTTAACTCTTCTTTTAAACCTTCATCTTAATGAGTAAAACTAGATACTTTTTACTAATAAATAGATAATTCAAGAAACAATGCAGAATAAAATTAGCCCACGTAACCACTATAGCCTAAAACGTCAAGAGGCAACAATAAACACAGATCACCAAGCTGATACGAAACAAGATAGATGAGGATTGCGTGAATAACATAAACCTAAATGATGAAGGTCTGTGGGAATAACATAAACCTAAGTGATGAAGGTCAGCAGGAATAACATAAACCTAAGTGATGAAGGTCTGCGGGAATAACATAAACCTAAGTGATGAAGGTCTGCGGGAATAACATAAACCTAAGTGATGAAGGTCTGCGGGAATAACATAAACCTAAGTGATGAAGGTCTGTGGGAATAACATAAACCTAAGTGATGAAGGTCTGTGGGAATAACATAAACCTAAGTGATGAAGGTCAGCAGGAATAACATAAACCTAAGTGATGAAGGTCTGCGGGAATAACATAAACCTAAGTGATGAAGGTCTGTGGGAATAACATAAACCTAAGTGATGAAGGTCTGTGGGAATAACATAAACCTAAGTGATGAAGGTCTGTGGGAATAACATAAACCTAAGTGATGAAGGTCTGTGGGAATAACATAAACCTAAGTGATGAAGGTCAGCAGGAATAACATAAACCTAAGTGATGAAGGTCTGTGGGAATAACATAAACCTAGGTGATGAAGGTCTGCGGGAATAACATAAACCTAAGTGATGAAGGTCTGCAGGAATAACATAAACCTAAGTGATGAAGGTCTGCAGGAATAACATAAACCTAGGTGATGAAGGTCTGCGGGAATAACATAAACCTAAGTGATGAAGGTCAGCAAAAATAACATAAACCTAAGTGATGAAGGTCTGCATGAATAACATAAACCTAAGTGATGAAGGTCTGCAGGAATAACATAAACCTAAGTGATGAAGGTCTGCGGGAATAACATAAACCTAAGTGATGAAGGTCTGCAGGAATAACATAAACATAAGTGATGAAGGTCTGCGGGAATAACATAAACCTAAGTGATGAAGGTCTGCAGGAATAACATAAACATAAGTGATGAAGGTCTGCAGGAATAACATAAACCTAAGTGATGAAGGTCTGCAGGAATAACATAAACCTAAGTGATGAAGGTCTGCAGGAATAACATAAACATAAGTGATGAAGGTCTGTGGGAATAACATAAACATAAGTGATGAAGGTCTGCAGGAATAACATAAACCTAAGTGATGAAGGTCTGCAGGAATAACATAAACCTAGGTGATGAAGGTCTGTGGGAATAACATAAACCTAAGTGATGAAGGTCAGCAAGAATAACATAAACCTAAGTGATGAAGGTCTGCATGAATAACATAAACCTAAGTGATGAAGGTCTGCAGGAATAACATAAACCTAAGTGATGAAGGTCTGCGGGAATAACATAAACCTAAGTGATGAAGGTCTGCAGGAATAACATAAACATAAGTGATGAAGGTCTGTGGGAATAACATAAACCTAAGTGATGAAGGTCTGCAGGAATAACATAAACCTAAGTGATGAAGGTCTGCAGGAATAACATAAACCTAAGTGATGAAGGTCTGCGGGAATAACATAAACGTAGGGTGATGCAGGTCTATGAGATTTTCTGCTTGTTTACTGTTATATTTTAGTGTTCCAGTTTGAAAAAAAGCACAAATAATCTTTATTTAACAATTCACCACTTTGGCAATATCCTCAACTTGTATGCGTAAATTAGAATTTAAAATTATTTATGAAATCTTAATTTAATATATTTTTTATTATTACGCTTTCAAAATATGCTAAAAGAATTAAAACACTTGCATTGTATTAACACTAATACCTGTGTTTGCTTTTTAGACCACCGGAAATTCTAAGAAGAAATACACAGACAATGTATTAGTGACCAGTCTGGCATCCGCCAATGAAGAGAGGCTTTCTGCTGCACATGCCTGGTGACTGGACATCTCTTTCCCTTTACGGTGGTGTTAGTTTCTTACAGTAACGTGTTTTCTGGTTATTTTGCGGCCCTATACCTTAAAAGTGTTCTTAGATGTTTTACACAGGACTCAGTTTGAAGAGTGAAGTCAAATCAAATCAAATTAATTGTAAACGCATAGAGCCAAGCCATTCATCTAATACAGTGTTTACTCAATGAAACAGCTGTAAAAAATGCCTTTCCAAGTGCCTCAGAACTCCGTCCTCGATAGCAGTGCACTGAACAAATACCAAGACAAACAAACTATAGTTAAAATGAGACAATCACATTTATTACCATTTAGAAGTGATAATACAGAATGACCACTATGAAATGTAAAGAACATAAAATCTAAAGTCGATAAAAACGTAGAGCCATTGCATGTTTACAATCCCTTGAAATTCAAAGTATATACTGTATTAATGTAACAAAATTTCAATACAAAAATTAATTTGTAAAATGAGCATATCAATTTAGAGCAAATTCTGAAGTAACTAAAATGTTGCTATGATGTTTTGACAACAGACACACTTAGGTATTTAATACTGTTAGTATATGCTTGTTTTGAACTGTTTATAAAAATCAATGAGAATTGTTCTTCACCTATAGACAAAATACTTTTTAAACATAAAACTAGATCAGAAGGAATCAACTTAATAAACAAACGAGTTAGTTTTTCTTTATTGATTTTAACCGAAGATTATATTTTTTTTCAAAGAGAAAAGATAATTTTGAAAAAAAAAATTAAATCAATTTACTCAAGAATAACATTGGTCTATCTTAAAGGTAACACATGCATTTTTCTAGTCTTGCATAAGTTGCAATGGTTAATTTTTGAAACGTAATATCTAACTATATTTAAACCACAAACACAGAACCTTTCAGAATTTCTTCTCTACAAAGGTTACAGTGCATATCGTCAATAGCACATTTTCATTTGTTAAATAAGAGAAAAGGAAATATATTAAAAACGCAAAAAATCTGTATGTTACAATAACCTGAGAAAATTGAGGAGAAAACTAAGATTTCATGCTACATGTATATACAGAAAGATTTTTCACCCTTACTTTGTAACTTCCCTTTTCTACAATATTATAACAGGTTATATGTTATAAACTTGCGAACAATAACATTTTTATTGCAGGCTTTGACAAGCATAAGTGGGCTTTATTCTTTGTCACACTTCCACATATATAATATTGTTGACTCAAGAATTTAATTCAATGTTCTATCCCCTACATATTAAGTTCAGAAACACATATCTACATTATCAGGGAAAAATTTACCATAAAAAGAAGTTTCGGTTGGCTTTAACTATATTGGCATTCGAGTTTTTCTAAGACACAACAATAAAATACTTGTACAATTATCCTTGCAAGTACATACTATCGTGAAATCACAGATAAGAGATGCATTTCAGGAAAGTGGTATGACCCTGGATTAAACTAAAAATAAAGGACATGAAACATTTAAAAATACTCTCTTTCTGGGACAAATATGGTAATTATCACATCTAAAACCAAGATGGCCATTGTGACCCGGTATCACTTATCTAGATATACAACTATTTTGCATACATGATTCAGACAGACATGATTTTTTATAGAAACTGTGTAGACCAGATTACCCTAACAACCCATTAATGTGAGCAAATATGACCTTCACATTTTGAAACATGGGTTATAATAATAGATAATATTGTAATATCTATTTCACATCTATTGCGAAACTTGTATCAATTACACTTGATAACTGCTTCCTGAATTAAAACAGTACTTGCACCAAACATGTAGAATGCAAAAAGTCACTTGGTGGGATTTGAAAGATCTCTTGATCATGAGTCTGGCATACTTCTATTGTTTCTTCAGAACTGAAATATACTGTGACATGCTAACAAGTGACACTGACCTGTCAAAATGAAATGTAAAAATTGAAAAAAATAACATCTATGTTCTGACGATGCCTACAAAAAAGGTGTAAACTGGTCTACTTCAATTATAATGAAACTAGGAGGAAAAATCAAGTATCTGCTATGTGAAAGTGTCGGAGAAAGTGTTTAATACAAGGGAAAGTTGAGTTCAATGACACTGGAGTAAATTCATCCCCGAGGCCCTTTTATGTCTCTTAGGTGTTAGCTGTCACCAGTGTGAAATAAAAGAGAGACAAGAAATATCAAACTGTGTGACAAGATATATAAATGTTCAGTTATCTGAGAGTACTAATGAGTCATACAGAATATATCAGAAAAAGTGCCATAAAAGTACACCATATTCACCAAAGGCTTTACACAAGAATTTCTATCTTCATGATTAAAACACAGAATGGCAACTTGCATGACTTTAGAATGTCACTCTATCTGGAAAGTAAATCATAATTTTGAGAATGTCAGTTCAATCTCACTTTATCGAACTAAACAAAAGTATCTTTCAACAATGAAGTGAATCACCAGTTAATCTATAATCACAAACATATTACAGTATATATAAATGACTCTGAAATGAGGCTAAAACATATCCAGTCAACATGAATTTTCTTACTTTAAAAAATCGGAATTCTAGAAATATCAGAGATGTATTTACAGTACTTTCAGTCAATGTCATTCAATAAAATCCAGTCCCAACACCCGTTCAAAAAAGAAAGAGAGAGAAAAAGAAAATATGAAAAAATTGAGATACACAAACTCCTCTTTGAAAACTTCTGATAACTTGGAAATCTTTGCACATAAATCTGAGTTCAACTCAAAGATGTTGTGTATAGAAATAATCAAAGCATGTTAGGTCCTAACCCTAGATGATCTTTGCTTACATGCACAGCAGACAAACAGAGGATTGACTATCTGCCAAAAACTTAACAATCATGCTACATTTATACATAAATTATCACATATCTAAAGTTATATATACAAATAGAAAATAAATTGAAATGTACATGGTCAATGATAAAAATGTAATAATTTTTTGTTGTAAATTTGGACGGATAAACTTTTTTAACATTATTTTCCATAAGTATCATATATAAATAGTTCAAACCCCTAGAAATCATATCATGGTACGTTTTTCTAGGCTTGAAAACTACTGCAAACATTTTATACAACTGTCCTGGTTTCAAAATGTAAAAGTGTCAAAGATGAACCTCAATAAACAGACAACGAAAAAAAAAATGCTGTGATTTCAGCAAAACTTATTGCTAGACAAAAGAATTATTCCATTCAAGCACTCAAGTACACAAATTTTTTTACAAGATGTCTGTTGATATAAAAATCATAGTTTGTTATCATCTCAGAACAGATGAGAAACACGTAAGCCTGTCATGCAGAAAGGCAACTTAAACCAGATATACTTAATGAGTATCAGTAACTGTATAAATATTATAAACTACAAGCATCACTATACATCATGCAAGAATAATCTGATTGGTTTATTTGGTCATGTGATACAGTGAGCAAAGTGTCATGTGATCAGGAAATGTGATCAATTACTTCTTCTTGTGTCGTCTGGCAGCCAACTTCTCCTGAAGGCCTTGTTCCATTCTGGCCTTGTTCAGTTCCTGTGCCTTCTGATAATCTTCAATATTTTTGGCAAACTCTTGTTTCAACTGAGTAATGTCCCCTGTGGAAAAAACAAAAGAAGAAGTAAAATCATCTTTATGAATGGCTTAATAAATGTTTCAATTTTCTGGCAAAATAAAACTCATTCTCAACTGGACAGATACTTCAAGACAAATAAGAGTCAACAAGAGCTACATGTATATACCAGCTGTGTAATTAAGTTCCTTGGTATTGGTTTGAAAATAATAAAATTTGTCTCACTAGTAACTCTTCTGTTCTATGCCTTCTTACAGGTAGATTGTGCTACCCTTAGAAATTTATGATAAAATTGTCAGAAAGGTAACCTTAGGTTATAGAAAAAACTTACCAAACAGGTCTGTGTCTGATGGTGTTGGGGCCAACTCTGACAGAGGCAGAGGGGTAGGTGTTGGACGATCTGGCTCTTTTTGCTAAAAAGAGAAGTTTTTAATGTTTTAATTATTATATGAGGAACCAAACTGACTCAACTTCATCAGTCTGAAATGATTTGTCTCCAAGAAAACCTACCCTTTTCCAAGCATATGAGACCAGCTGACATTATCGTCAAGTCAATAAAAAGTTACATGTACATGCAAATTGTATATTTGGTTCAAAAACAAGGAACTGTTCAAAAGGACAGTACTGTTCAAACACCAGCAACTCGTCAAAGGAACAGTCAAGTTCAAACACCAAGAACAGTCATGTTCAAACAGCAGGAATTCTTCAAACAGGCAGCACTGTTTAACAAAAAAAGGACAGTTCTATTCAAACACCAGAAGTCTTTAAAAAGACAGTACTATTTAACAACCTAGAACTGTATGAAGTTTTTGTTTGAACAGTAAAAACTCTCTAATGGGAAATAACTATAAATTCTAAATCTTACATCAGGAAGGTCACGGTCATCTACAGGTGCTGGACGGGTCACACCAATACCCTTCATGTCCATATCTTCATCTGATAACTTCTGCTGATCTTAAATACAAGCAAATGTAAATGTTAACACTAGAACTAAATGTACAGCAGCTTGCTAGTTGATAATGACATTTTATTAGTGGCTTAATATGATTTTTGCTATTAAGATCACTTTGCCTTACACTGTAAAATGAAAACAAAAGAGAAACAATTTGAAATCGTGAAATATGTGTCCAAAAATTATGAGCAGATTTAGATAAAATATGTTAATTATTATATGAAATTTAAATGTTTTAGAAGTTTTAATTCAAAGAACAGAAAAATACATAAAATGTTTCACATGCACTTAATTTCTGAGTTTTATCTTAATTTAATCTTCTGTATCATGTTTTTTTTTCTGAAAAAAATATTAAAAGACTGCCTTTTAAATCATTTTGATGAAAACAGTGTAATAAAGCTTTAAGAACACTTCAATTCAATTCTAGTGAGAAGAAGAATATTTCTCAAACCTTTTCCCACTGTGCTACCTATTCAAACTTTATAGGCTTTAAAGCAAAATTCAAGACCTTACATATTTAAACAGAATAAGAAAAGTCCTTCATTGACTTATTTTTTTCTATAAATCCTGTCATCTTTATGGACATTTCTTCCTTAGTTTCTAAGTTTTCATTAAGTGATCAACAGTATTCAAGAGGTGATTATCTACATGCCTTTATGTCCTCATTACATCCTGATTGTTTATTAACAGAGCAATTATCTTCATGCACTCTGTTAATATTTCATGATCATTTACCTTCATATTAATTGCTTTTTATCTTTCTAAATATTCCCTGAAGTCAATGTGGAAACTGAACAGGAACTTTATGTCAATATACAAGAGAAAAAGCTTTTTAAGTAATCTTGAAAAATTAAAGTACACAATCTTTCTTGAACAAAGTTTACTGTATGCGGCCTGTTAAGAACTAAATTTACTGTATACACTCAACCTATGGAAAAAAAAATGTACACAACCATTAGAGCTAAATTAACTGTAGTAGATATAAATTAACTGTATGCAACCAGTCTACAACTACATTTACTGTATGCAACCAGTCTACAACTACATTTACTGTATACAATCTGGCTAGATATAAATTAACTGTATGCAGCCAGTCTACAACTACATTTACTGTATGCAATCAGTCTATAACTAAATTTACTGTATGCAATCTGTCTAGATATAAATCAACTATATGCAACATGTCTACAACTACATTTACTGTACTCAATCTGTCTAGATATAAATTAACTGTATGCAACCAGTCTACACATACATTTACTATATGCAATCTGTCTAGAGCTAAATTAACTGTATGCAGCCAGTCTACAACTAAATTTACTGTATGCAATCTGTCTAGATATAAATCAACTATATGCAACATGTCTACAACTACATTTACTGTACTCAATCTGTCTAGATATAAATTAACTGTATGCAACCAGTCTACACATACATTTACTATATGCAATCTGTCTAGAGCTAAATTAACTGTATGCAGCCAGTCTACAACTAAATTTACTGTATGCAATCTGTCTAGATATAAATCAACTATATGCAACATGTCTACAACTACATTTACTGTACTCAATCTGTCTATATATAAAATAACTGTATGCAACCAGTCTACACATACATTTACTATATGCAATCTGTCTAGAGCTAAATTAACTGTATGCAACCAGTCTACAACTAAATTTACTGTATGCAATCTGTCTAGATATAAATCAACTATATGCAACATGTCTACAACTACATTTACTGTACTCAATCTGTCTAGATATAAATTAACTGTATGCAACCAGTCTACACATACATTTACTATATGCAATCTGTCTAGAGCTAAATTAACTGTATGCAGCCAGTCTACAACTAAATTTACTGTATGCAATCTGTCTAGATATAAATTAACTGTATGCAACCAGTCTACAACTTAATTTACTGTATGCAATCTGTCCAGATAAAAATTAATTGTATGCAACCAGTCTACAACTAAATTTACTGTATGCAATCTGTCTATATATAACTAAACTGTATGCAACCAGTCTACAACTACATTTACTGTATGCAACCAGTCTACAACTACATTTACTGTTTGCAATCTGTCTAGATATAAATTAACTGTATGCAATCTGTCTAGATATAAATCAACTATATGCAACAAGTCTACAACTACATTTACTGTATGCAATCTGTCTAAATATAAATTTACTGTATGCAACCAGTCTACAACTAAATTTACTGTATGCAATCTGTCTAGATATAAATCAACTGTATGCAACCAGTCTACAACTGCATTTGTTGTATGCAATCTGTCTAGATCTAAATTAACTGTAAGCAACCAGTCTAGAACTACATTTGTTGTATGCAATCTGTCTAGAGCTAAATTAACTGTATGCAACCAGTCTACAACTCACATTTGCTGTATGCAATCTGTTTAGAGCTAAATTAACTGTAAGCAACCAGTCTACAACTAACTTTACTGTATGCAATCTGTCTAGATCCAAATCAACTGTATGCAACCAGTCTACAACTACATTTGCTGTATGCAGTCTATTTACAACAAAATTTAATGTATGCAACCTTTCTAGAGCTAAATTTACTGTATGCAACCAGTCAAGAACTAAATTTACATTATTCACTCTGTCTATAGCTAAATTTACTTTACGTAGCCAGTCTATAACTCAAATGACTATATGCAATTTGTGTAGAGCTAAATTTACAATAGCAACCTGTCTAGAACTTAATTTACAATAGCAAGCTGTCTAGAACTTAATTTACAATAGCAACCTGTCTAGAACTTAATTTACAATAGCAAACTGTCTAGAACTTAATTTACAATAGCAACCTGTATAGAACTTTATTTAAAATAGCAACCTGTATAGAACTTAATTTACAATAGCAACCTGTCTAGAACTTAACTTACAATAGCAACCTGTCTAGAACTTAATGTACAATTTCCATTACCGTTGTTCTCACAAATATCAATATTGCAGCAAAAACCAATTCAAACTAATGCAATAAATGTTTTAGCACTTTTTCTCTGTGGATCAAAACTAGTGCAGCAACCTCAAAAAGTCCAGTTTCACTTGCAAAGATAAGACAAATTTCAGAATTAACATATGTATTACAACTATTTTTCAAAAAGCATCTAACTTCTTATCAGACACTGGACTTTTGTAATGTCTGTTAAAAATTACGTCTGCCTACCCATGTGACTGTAGCTAATTAGCATTTAACTGATGTATCATCATGTTAGTGAAACTCTTGTTGTTTTCTGATTTATAGATATGGGGTTGTATTAAGCTGTCTGGATGATAGAAATGTTTGTTCAAAGCGTAGTTGTAGCACACAAGTAAATCCTGTTATTTTAGTTAAATTTATCTCTGTGAGATGGGCGGCCTATGGCGGCCTATCCATCCATTCTGCATTTCAATGAAAGAAAGTGCATTTTACTAACCAACATGTGAAAAACCATCTGAAGGTAAAAATGGTATATACTGTTCTACAAAAGACCCTAGATCACTCAAAACCAAAGTAGAAATCTCAGCATGGTTACTTACATTAATTAAGAAAGTCATTCAGATATATAAAATGTAGTGTAACGGTATTTTAATAGCTCAATGTCTGATTTTAAAGATATATTTACAAAGTAATAAACTAAAATTCTATTCTACTGCAGAACTGGTTCAAATAATAGTTTAGATGTAAGTATAAGCAAATATAACTTTGACATATCTAATTTTTACATATATCTATTACAGTTAGTTTAGAGAGTTAAGTACAGATACCAGTAATACAGTTGAAAAACTACTGCAGAAACAGAACACAATTACACTTTACTACAAACACATTTTCTCAGTTCTTTCAATACTATTTGCTATGATCAAAACATGCGGTCAAAAAAATATGATTGACTGTGACTCTATAAAAAACATTCAATTCCGTCAAGGAACTTAAGAATTGTCTTTCGTCCATTTTCAAGAAAGACTGACACTGTCCATAAGCTCTCCTGAAAATTCCCAACCGACGAATACAACAATAACAACATTAGAATGTAATCATATAGTTATAGTAAGCCAGACTAACAATAGTTTTAGTATTGTGAATCATAGTTGATTTTTAAACAACTATCAACCATCTGCAATTTGTCTGTTTTGAAAAGAAATCTTATAATGTAACTTGCAAATTTCAGAAGTGCAATGTTTTTACCTGTCATGCCCTTTAATCCTGAAATAGTTTTTTTTTAAAAAAGCAAATTTTACTAAATATAAGTAAGAAGCAAATGTCCATATGATATTACTGTACAGCAGAATAATTTTCAGGTTTATTTTATTTTATTTATTACTACTATAAAATATTTATTTATTGTACTGTTTTCACATTGATGTGGAGGGAACTTCAGGTGTGCCATAAGGAACTGTAATAAAACAAACACTTTGCAATGTGTCAATCTGCGGCTGTGTCATAAATTTATATAATAATGACCATGCAAACTAATTCTGCTGTAGAGTACAATATGAAGAGAAAATTAGTAATTTAGAAATGTAATTAGGCAACTAGGTAAAGAAAAGGCAGAAAGGATAAGTGAAGCTAATGAAGATCTAGGGATGGTAAAAACATGCAAGGCGGAATAAATCATGAGGAACTTACTGGTACTTGACAAACTAGATACTGAAACAATGAACATTCCATTTGATTAAAAAATAAAATGATTTGTTTAAAAAAATATTTAACAGCACTTAAACTTAAATACCTCTGAAAATAAATGGCATACACATATATTCACGATGCCTGTCCTTAGTTGCTGGTAAAAAAAGTAACCCAAAATGTACTTACTACAATAAATTCTGAAAATGGTTAAATTTACAATTACTGTTTGTTTTTGCTGACATAAATATGTCGCTTATTTCTTAAGGTCACGAATATTTTTTCACATTTGCTCAGACTCCAAAAATAGACTTTGATACAAACAATGCTTTATGAACATAAAATTCAACAGAATTTAAAGTAACAGAATTCCATAACAAATGGGCAAGGCCAAGAATAAAGTAAAGCAACTCTTTTATTAAACTGAGTGTAAATGGCTGAGGTAAGAATTATGGGAAGCAATTCTTGCACAAAAATGTGAGTAATTGGTGGAACAAAAGCTAAAGAAAGCAACAATTGTGCCACACAGAATGTACAATTATAACTGTAAAATGTTTGAACAACGATCTTGCACAAACTTTATTAAAATACCTAACATCTAAGGTAAGCAAATTGTACTAGAGTTGCTTACCTTAGATGTTAGGTATTTTAATAAAGTTTGTGCAAGATCGTTGTTCAAACATTTTACAGTTATAATTGTACATTCTATGTGGCACAATGGTTGCTTTCTTTAGCTTTTGTTCCACCAATAACTCACATTTTTGTGCAAGAATAAAAATTGTAAACAGTAATGGGGGAAACAACTAAGTTAGACAACTGTTGTACAAATCTGAGGGTAAATTGTGGAACAACTGTAGAAATCAACTCTTGTTCAATTTTATGTATGAATTTTAGTGGATAACATCGAAGGTGAGCAACTCTTGTGTAAATGGGGGTGGGGTCCACATAACTGAGGTAAGCAACTCTTGTATGAAACTGAGTCTAAATGATGGAACAATAACTTTAAGTAAAGAAACTCTTTTACAACATTTAGTGTGAATGTAGGGGCCCTACAACTAAGGTAAACAACTGTTCAACTCTATGTTTAAATGGGGGACAACAACTAAGGAAGCAACACTTGTATAACTTGATGAGTAAATGGGGACAAATAACTAAGGTGTGCAACTCTTGAACAACAAAGTATTGTAACTGTTAAACAACAGGGTTTCGTATATACCCTACCTGGTACTAATTCTGCTAAAGAAGAAGGAAATTGAGTTAGGTCAGGAAAACAAGAGGGCCATGATGGCTCTGGATCGCTCACCTGAGTACTTTGGCTGTAGGTTTGCTGCTAAGCAGTATTTCATTTTTTAATTGAAAATATGTAAGTGCCTACAAACCAAATATGTAAAATATCAGTCAATAAATAAAGGCTCTATGACAGAAACTAGAAATATCTATTATAAACTATGGTGACCTTGACCTTGACCCAGTGACCTCAAACCCTACCCATGGGTAGACGTCAATGCAAGGAACCTATATACTGAATATCAAACATATTGGTCTATAAATGAAGGCTCTATGAGGTACAGTAGATAAATCTATTTTTAGCCTCCATGACCTTTAACCTAATCTAATAATTTCAAAAAGCTTGATAAAGCTTGCTTCATGCCAAATTTTAAAATTCTAGGCCTTGTGGTTTCAGACAAGAAGATTTTTAAAGATTTTCTTCTATACTGCTATTTAAAACTTATGACCCCTCGGGCGGGGCCAATAGTGACCCCAGTGACATTTTTCAAACAAACTAGTTAGAGGTCCACTAGACAATGCTGCGTACCAAATATCTAAGCTGTAGGCATTGAGGTTTCCAGTAAGAAGATTTTTAAAGATTGCCTTTTATACATATTAAGGGCCCCCGGGGCGAGGCCAATTTTGACCCCCGGGCCAACATATAAACAATGCTGGTAAAGGTTCTCAACACAATACTCCACACCAAATATCTAAGGTCTAGTCCTATTAGTTTCGGAGTAAGTGATTTTTCATGTTTTTCCTATATAACTGTATGTAAACCAAGAGAACCCTGGGCGTGGCCCATTTTGACCCAGGGGACATAATTTGAACAAACTTGATAGACATCCACTAGACAATGCTGCATACCAAATATCTAAGCTGTAGGCATTGAGGTTTCCAGTAAGAAGATTTTTAAAGATTGCCTTTTTTACATATTAAAGGCACCCGGGGTGGGGCCAATTTTGACCCAGGGGACATAATTTGAACAAACTTGATAGAGGTCCACTAGACAATGCTGCACACCAAATATCTAAACTCTACCCCTTGCGGTTTCTGACAATAAGATTTTTTAAAGTTTTTCCTATATAACTCTATATAAAACATTTGACCCCTGGGGCGGGGCCATTTTTGACCCAGGAGCCATGATTTGAACAAACTTGGTAGAGGTCCACTGGACAATGCTGCACACCAAATATCTTAACTCTAGGCCTTGTGGTTTCAGACAAGAAGATTTTTAAAGTTTTTCCTATATAATTCTATGTAAAACTAGTGACCCCTGGGGCAGGGCCATTTTTGACCAAGGGGTCATGATTTGAACAAACTTGGTAAAGGTCTACCTGATGATGCTTCATACCAAATATCTAAGCTCCAGGCCTTGTAGTTCTGGAGAAGAAGATTTTTAAAGTTCCAACTTTGAAAATCTATTTTTAGCTCCTGTGGCCTAGAAATGCAATTGACCTGAACCATTTGAACAATTTTGGTAAACCTTCACGCAAGTAACATCCCTGCCAAGTTTCAGCAAGATTGGCCCAGCAGTTCTGGAGAAGAAGTTGTTCGAAGAAAAAGTTGACGACGCACACACGCATGCACGGACGACGGACATCAGGCGATCACAAAAGCTCACCTTGAGGACTTCGTGCTCAGGTGAGCTAAAAATGAGTAAATTTTTTTCTTAAAGCAATACATAAATATTACTTGAAGATATAGGAGAAATTTTCTCTAAATCTTGAGCAACTTTTCTTTTACCTGGAAAACACAAAAACCTATAAATGTTTTCTGCCATGTTCCCTATACTGAATTTCAGACCTTTCTTTCTATCTTCATTTCATTGAAATATAGTAAGCACATGAAAAAAAGATGCTGATCTTGTAATTGCTTGAACTAAAAACCAGTTAGGTTTTAAACAGACATTCTGGCATACCAGTTTTATATCTAAATTATCCATTAAATACAATTGGCGGAAATGAATTCAATGCGGAGAGAAAATGCTCATATACCTGCATCATTGAGCCCTTGGACATCCCCACCACTCTCAGCTACCTTATCACGGATCAACTTGATTCTCTCTGCACGTAGGTCTTTTTCAACCTTGCGAGCTTCCTCTGTCACTTTTGCTAGATCTTTAAGGATCGTTCCATCTATGACCTAGATAATGTTTATTCTAATCAAGTTAGCAAACAACAATGAAACTGTGATTTTCTTTTAAAACAGGTAGTAAAAACAACAATCCTTGAAAATATCTAAAATGTTTTAAAAATAATTTTGATAAATATTCAAAGAAATGAAAATTTTACAACCACTTCAAGGCAGGAATTGTATATATTCATTTATTAAACCATGAACAGCATCTTATGGTATCAAAGATGCCCCAAAACAAACTGTACTGATTTAAATGTCTAGAGGAATGCAACATTTTAAAAGAGTAAAAGTTAACATGTATCTATGTGCTTCTGTTGTTCAAACTGCAAATTTTCTTGTGCACTACTCCTGAAGGAGGTCTATATACCTCTGACGTTCCATGTCAAGATGTTGATATTGTTCATATTGATACCAAAAAGTGTGTGTTAAAAAGGGACATAACTCCAAAAATATAGCTTTCAGAATAATGCCCCTTGTGTTACAACTGCCTCATGTCATGATAAGCAAGCAGTCTAAGTTTCGTATTGATACCTTTAATAGTTCTGAAATCATTCAACTTAATAAGCAATTTTGACAAAAACTGTAAGTTAAAAAGGGACATAACTCCAAAAATATAGCTTTCAGAATAGTGCCCCTTGTGTTACAAATGCTCTTGTCATGGTAAGCAAGCATTCAAAGTTTCTTATTGATACATTTTAAATTGTTTCAGTAATGGGCTACATTAAAGTTTTTGCACGATGACAACAATCAGAACAATGACGACTCTACAGCGAAAATAATAGCTCGACTTTTTCTTTGAAACAGAAGAAAATTTTTTCAGATTAAACTACTTTAACAAATCTCCTTCATGTCAAGTCAAACTGCAATACTTGTGTGCATCTCTTAATTTACCGGACAAAACCTTCATCTTGTCCTGTCATACTGTTCAGTGGTATTTAAATAAACTCTGTACTTACCATATCAAACCACTGTATAAGTGCCTGTGCATTGTCGAGTCATACTGTAACACTTGCAACTTACCATATCAAAGCACTGTGGCATGGCTCCTTCACATTGCTGAGTCACACTGTAACAATGATGATTTAACTTGCATCTTACCAAATCAAACCACTGTAGCAAGGCTCCTGTACATTGCTGAGTCATACTGTTACCATGGTGATTTAAGTTTTAACTTACCATATCAAACCACTGTAACAAGGCTCCTGCACGTTGTCGAGTTACACTGTAACAATTGAATGCATGGCGGTGTCTTTCTGTTGTTGCCATATCTGCGTGTGAAAAAGTGCAAAATATAAAAGGTTGCCATTTTTATGTGACTACAGAACTGCTGTTAAAGTTAGGGCTGTCATTTGATTATCAGAAATGTTTTTAGGTATCAGAAACTTGAGCTTTTTATTTTGTAGTATTTCTAAATGTGAAATGGAAAATATTTGTATGGATAAATGCAGTCATATGATTCTGAAGACAATTATTAAAAAAAACATATTCCTAAGGCAGGTACATGGAACAAGCTGAGGTTGTTAGCATCCCAGTAAGTGGTAGCCAACAGTCAGACTCTGTGGCAGTCTCATACAGTTTGACTACTGCTACAACTTGTTTAACTTTTTTCCTTACACTAGCATGTAACATGTAGCTTGCCTTAACTTTGTCTAGAACCACAGATACTATAATGGTTGAAATTGTTTTCAGGTACATTGTAATTTGTTTTTAAACAATTATTGACAGGAATTTTCAGAATAGAAACTCTTGCTACTTTTTTTTTCTTATGTAATATATCAAAATATTTCCTTCCTTTATTTCAAAACTCTACAAACACTGATGACAGCACTAATGCAAATATCATGTCAACGCCAGTTTTATGAACGTTCTCTTCTATAACAGAAACGTAATACATCAGAAAAAGTGCTGGTCCTTGGATTCAAATTAAAGCCTGCTTCACCAAACGAACAAGAAAAACCCCATGCTCTTGATCACTAGGTTAGGAATCTATTCCCTGACCCAGTTGTCAGATGGGTTGAATTCATATACAATAGTATAGGTGTGCTTTCAGCTATTTATTTCTCTTTTTAGTCTTTTTCCCCCCTATAATGTCTTATTTCTTGTGATTGGTCTATCTATCATTCTTTACAGTTTCTGAATTTAGAAAACTATGTTTAAATCTAAGGAAGGTCTTAAGAGGGGCATGGTCATTATCAAATACTAGGGGTATTAGTTTTTCACTGCATGATGAATTTCAAACAAGCAGTCTTACAATCAGGGATTGCTGTATGTAGCCTAGGTCTGATTGGATGAACTTTACTCTGATGGATGAACTTTACTCTGATTGGATGAACTTGGATGAACTTTACTCTGATTGGATGAACTTTACTCTGATTGGATGAACTTTACTCTGATTGGATGAACTTTACTGTACTAAGCTATTCAAAGTGCAGAAGTATCAGATGCAGCATTGTGAAGAAAAGATATAGTTGTGCTGATCACATTCACCATCACACCACCGCAGGAGAGCTGCAGCGCTTTTCAGGGCAGTACTGTGACAACTCCAAGCATACCCACACTGATCAGGTGATCACCATTGTTAAACTAATTATACACACATTTACTTATAAAGTATAGTGAAAGGGTGTGATGGAAAATTGAAAATGTTCTTTATTGTTTTTTTTTTCTTTAATAAAAAATATGAGTTGTTAGCAATGTAAAATTCTTAATGAGAATGAGAGGTATGTAATTCCAATTCAAAATTTTGGTGGGTAAAATGTATTTTTTCTTAGATAATGAGTTCAATTTATTAATGACTATACTACTCCCTATTAGTGTAAGACCTTGTAAGTTTTGAATGAAAAAAAGGCCTACATATTAAATATAGAAAGTTGCTCTTTAAAAATGTCCTCCCGTGACTACTTTTTAAATGTTTTAAATGTTTGTCACCAAAACTGTGTGAGGATTTGAAAGAAAACAGAGCAAATTTATAATTGGTAAAATGGATAAGTAAAATCCGTGACTACTTTTAAAGGTTTTAAATGTTTGTCACCAAAACTGTGTGAGGATTTGAAAGAATACAGAGCAATTTTAGATGAAGTAAAATCAATATTTCCCCCTGTCCCATCAATGGACTGTGCATTTTATACCAGAGTACACGTTAAATGAAGCTTTTTCCAGTGTATCAATTTCGATTGGCTTTAGGTAGGGAAAGTCAATCTTGTCTCCGAGATACATGTAACAACTGCGGGAGTTCTGGACAGCTGCAATCATATGGTTTCGTACTTCTGTGGCAACTGCATAACGTATCTGTGGATTCCTGGACATAAACAGGGAAGAATAAAAAACTAAAACGGCACTGGATTAAATCATCTTTAAAAGTTAACTTTCAAACCAAAATAATAACATTAGAACTAAGCCCTTACACACTGAATCACCTGAAATCCCTAAATAAACATTTCAATAAAATGTTAGTTTTGTTAAATGATCCAATAATTTGTATCACAAGTAACAAACACAGAGTGTCACTTTTACTAAAATTCAGAATAACTCTTCAAAAAGTCTGACTCAAAGTTTGAAACCTTGGAAATGTTTGACACGTTTTTCAATATCGTAAGAAAGAGAAAAACATGCCATTAGAGGCTTTATGTTTCAGTGTGATAGGCCTTAGTTCAAATTTACTGTAGAAAGAATTTTTCCATTTTGAAGGCACAAGACACTGTTTCACTGCTTTCTAACTCCAAGCCAATTCTGACCCCCAAAGCCATGAGTCTATGCTAAAGACATGATTAATCATTTGTGAGAACAATGTGAAAGATTATTTGTATGACGCTGTCAAAACTGATAGGTGAACCAAAGATTGTCAAGGAAGATTGTACAAGTAAACCAGTGTCTTTACCTTAGGTGGAAAAATTCTTGCCAAACAACTAAGGTTTACCATTTTCTACTGGTTTTACCTGCATATATGTTAGCAGTGGCTTTTTTTAATGTTTCTACTTCAGCTGGCTTACAATATGGGAATTCAATTGTATTCAAATATTTCTGTGTCCCAGTGACATTCTGTATGGCTGCTATCAAATTATTTCTTACTTCTGTAGCAAGAACATACTTTTCCTGCATAACTCTGAAACAGATAATTTGAAGAAAAATGAAGTTTTGAGGAGCTGGGACCAAGCGTTCTGTAGTTGTTGATCAGAAACCATTTTGCTATTCAAGGACACTTTGACAATGGCCTTTGACCTGGTGACCTGAAAAACTGAACGGCATATCCAAAAGTAATGAACAACTTATATACCAAGTTTGAGAAAATGGGCCCAAGCATTCTACACTTATTCATCAGAAATTATTATGTTTTCCAAGGTCACTCTGACCCTTGACCTTTGACCCAATGACCTGAAAAACGATTGTTGTCATCAACTGATAAGGACAAACCTACATACTAAGTCTGACGAACCTATGCGTAAAGATTCCCTTGATATTCATCAGAAACTGTTTTACTTTTCAAGGTTACTGTGATCTTGACCTTTGACCTAATAACCCCCCCCACCTCAAAAAAAAAAAAAAAAAAAAAACCCAACAAAAAAAACAAAAACAAAAAACAAGGATATTCTAATAATTGTCATGACAAACCTACTTATGAACTTTTGAAGAGCTGGGCCAAAGCATTCTGTAGTAATTGACTGGACAATATTTTGCTGTAAAAGGTCAATGTGACCTCGATCATTGACCTGAAAAGTTAAAGGGGTAATTTACTGGTCATGGCCAACCTATATACCAAGTTTGAGGAACCTGGGCCAAAGCATTCTATAGTTAATATTGGAAACATTTTGCTTTTGAAAGTCATTGTGACCTTGGCCTTTGACCTGGTGACTTGAAAAACTATAGGGGTCATCTACTAGTCATGACCAACCTATTAACTCAGTTTGAAGAACCTGGGACCAAGGGTTCTACATTTATTGAGCAGAAACCTTCTTGCCATTCAAGATCACTGTGACCTTGACCTTTGACCTGGTGATCTGAAAAACTATGGGGGTCATCTACTGGTCATGATCAACCTACGTACTAAGTATGAAGAACCTGGAACCAAGCCATCTATATGTTTTGATCAGAAACGGTTTTGCTTTTCTAGCTCACTGTGACTTCGTCCTCTGACCTGAAAAGTTATCAACTAGTCATGACTAACCTACAAACTCAGTTTGAAGAACCTAGGGTGAAGGGTTCTGTAGTAATTGATCAGAAACTGTTTTGCTTTTCTAGCTCACTGTCACCTCGACTATTGACCTGAAAAACTATAGGGGTCATCTACTGGTCATAACCAACCTACACACTAAGTATGATGAACCTGGGACCAAGCCTTCTGTAGTTATTGATCAGAAACTGTTTTGCTTTTCTAGCTCACTGTGACCTTGACCATTGACCTGGTGACCTGAAAAACTATAGGGGTCATCTACTTGTCATGACCAACCTATATACTAAGATTTAACAGTCTGGAACCAAGGGTTCTTTAGTTATTGATCAGAAACCGTTCTGCTATTCAAGGTCACTGTGACCTTGACCTTTGACCTGGTGATCTGAAAAACTACAGGGGTCATCTACTGGTTGTGACCAACCTACATACCAAGTCTGAGGAAGGTTGGTCCAAGGGTTCTCTAGATATTGATCAGAAACCAATGTGCCTACTGACAGACTGACATTTGCAAAACTATATGGCGCCTCATCCTCGATTGGAGGAACATGCACTGGAAAACATACATTTGCATTTACAAGAGTGCCACAAGGCATAGATATATATGCCTATAGGGTGCACTTGTTAATGGGAAATGGTTGAAAAGTAAGGCTCTGGAAAACCAAAAAATTGTCTTATTTTTCCGAATTTCAGCTGCCTGAAACCTTCCTTTTATGTCCAAAATTCCTTAAAAAATTGGTTCATATATTATAAAAGAAATCAATTTAAGTATAACTCATCATTAAAACGCCAAAATGTCATACTTAAATCACAATCAGTCCCTAACATGGTCCTTCACATCTATGATAATCCCATAAAATTGCCACTGAGGCAATAAGAGTTCATTCATTGTCATTCTGATGACTGATATAACTCGGACCCCAAGCATATATATGAACCAAAAATACAACTCTTATACCTTACGACTACATGTACATTTTCACTGATTTTATCTCTGCAAAGTAATGGATTTATTGTTTAATAACTGAAAGTTCACACAAGACAATGATGCATGCAAAATTTCAGAAGTTTCTGACAAGGAATGTTTAGAACTTAGCTATACTAGTATAAGTCTTTGTAAAACTCTAAGCCTTCTAGATTCACTCAAGATTTATATATTTCTATGTAAATCACTTGGTTGGAGCCAAAAGTAACCCCAGGAACATAATTTTTACAATCTTGTTAGTGGCAGACTATACTACCCACTAAATTTCAGTGCTCTGGACCTTGTGATTCAGACAAGAAGATTGTTCATTCTTCCCATAGCAACTAGAGCTCTGCAAGAAATGGAACTGCATACAAGGAACATCCCTGCAAAAAAGTATCAACTTTGACCAGAGTAAGTGATTTAGGAGAAGTTCTTAAAAGCTAGTCAGCATCAGTGACTGGAGAACCCTGGGTTACTCGAGGACATCATTTGGTGTTGGCCAAATTCCTATACATTTAATGCAAAAATTACTCTGGATTATTCAAGCATCAATAACTTGATTGCTCAAGCAATGCTTCTGGCCCCAAGGTCATGTTCTGTTCTTTATTCTTGTTGTATCTTGAGCATACCTTTCAAAAATTTCACGCTTACAATTGTCATAATTAGTCATACTGGCGCCAACAGGTTAAAAAGCAAACATATATTTTTCACACATCGTGATTATTGTGCAAAAGTTGTTTTGATTGGCTTTAATTAACAAATTCAAACAGTCATGAAATGATATAAAACTTAATTTGTTTTTCTTACCAGAGAGATGCACACCGAACAAAGGTACTTTACACTTACACATTACATATCAAAGTGTTTACCTATCATAGACAGCATTTATCAACATAGATAGCAAATCAATATTTGGGTGAAAATGTCACAAGAGCATAGATAAAGTGCATCACCGATGAATCCTTGAGTAGAAACAACATCCCTCTGCGTGTTAAAATGCAAATTAAATCTAACATACACAGATCTGGAAGAAAGAAATAGGTTCAAAGTCCGTTATTATGTTCATAATCAAAGAACTGTGTGATCTGGCACATCAGCAAGCCCTTTAGGGAGTTCTGCAACTATTGAAAATATAGCAGATTTCGGACAGCTCGAGACCTGGGATAACTCTGGAACCTCGAGTTATCATTGTTTAACAGGTTGATAAAGGAGGCCAAATGACAGACACAGGGCACTATCATAAAATGTCGCCCTGAGCACAATGTGCTCAGATGAGCCAAAATAAAAGATCAAACTTTAGTATTTTATGCTTTGGTGTCAATCATATACTTTCTTTTTAAAAAAGTTCAAATTCATTGGGAGGTAAGTGACTCCCATTGCACTTTTTGTAATACGTACGACACATTAGGCAACTCCTTCCATCTATTTTCAGCATGCACCATTTGATTAACAGCATGTTTAAGGAGAATACGTCCATTTGTCCATTTGTATTTTGCCACTTCTACACGCTGTTTCTTCTCCATCAATGAATCAAACTGTGCCTCCAGAAAATTTTCTTTTTCACTGCCATATTCCCCACCAAATATATCAGCTGAAGAAGTTAATTTCAGTTTGAAATAAAAAGTCAAATACATATTTTAGTTCAACTGACTTGTATTAGCTTGATTATAATAGTGTGCTAACATGTATGTGCAGTTTTCTATTGTATGTATAGAAGAAAGTAGATATTCAAGCTTTGCTTGAATTGTTGAAATGACAGAATTGAAATGAAGATCACTAGAACATAGAACTGTGAGTACAAAAAAATTCTAAAAAGACTAGTCTGAAAGGGTTTCATTAATGAGTTAGTGGTGTTAATAGCAATTCACATTTGTTCTAAATCTAAGACTATGGTTCTATCAAATGTTCATTTTCACATGATTAAAATAAATGAAAGTGGTCAAATCAACAAGTCTTATATATGCACATAATTGACATAAAAAATGCTGAGAAAACCTGCTTGCCACTGCTCAGCTCTATATTAAAGCTTTTTTAAATTATTCAAATCAAAAGATTATGCTGAATTGAACCAATTACTTGAGGAAAAAGACCATCATGCATAACTGGATAGCTGGGTGAACAAAGGTAAGATGTGGTCCACATGTCTTTGCCTGCTGGGGACCTGTAGCTTCAATCCTGGACTCCTCTCTCTTAGATTGGCAAATGCCCTTACATAAAAATTATGTAACCCTTGAGGTCAATATATTTCTTGACAAATATTGATGCACTTACAGAGCAATTGATCTCTATCTCCAAACAACTTTGTCAGATGGTCAGCTGGGCCTTTGACTTCATTGGCTTTATCTATCAGTTCTTTTTTTTGTAATTTCAAGTCCTCCATAGTCTGCCTTGCAACCTCCTCCTTGTTTTTGGCCTCTAAATACTCCTCCTGTAAGAGCCAATCAAATTACAATATGGTCTAATATTTTGTATACATAATGATTTGAAAAAAATAACCAGGAATCAAGACATGAACATTAAAGAATGTCTACAGCATTGTTTCCTCTTGCAAAGAACATTAAGAGATTACCAAAGAAATCTAGTCAGTCAAAAAAGGAACAAAATTTTGAAAGCGAAAGAAAACTATTAACTCCATTAAATTTTGCAAACAGCATTTCAACACAAGTTGTCACTGTAGATGGCAAATGCCCCGTATGGGATATTTTTGGTGTTTGGCTTGAGGCCAAATTATTTTAACCTTGACGTCAGCAGCATGTATTTAACTTCAGCACAAAATCCTGCCATGAAGCAATGAAGCAAAGAACGCGAACATACACTAAAGCACTTTTTCTAAATTTTATCAGGATGGACAGACTGACAGAAGGTTTAAGAACTGCCCCCATGTATTAACCATTTGTGCCAATATTTTTGCAAAGTTCTGCTTTAGTACCATTGGGTTAATAAATGGACTTGCAAGTAAGTACTAGAAGGCAGACAGACAGATAAAGAGAAAGACTGAGAGTTACTGATACTTAAAAAGAGGATTATTTCTGTGGATTCTTCTGCCAGATTACCTTTAATACACAGAAAGTCAGAGCAGGATCATACATACTGAGTGATGAATCCGGGACATTTGCCCCACAGGACAACAGCCCCCCAGATGAAATATCACCATAGACATTTGCACCCCCAGAATATATATCGGACATGAAAAACTGGATATTGTTTAATAAGAGAATTACGATTTTAGTGTTTAAGATTTTGTAATGCTAGATAATATCTCTTCTTTTATATTTTTGAAAATTTTGATCGTTGTAATGTAGTAACTGAACTTAAAAATAAACCAGATATTTATATACTTTAAGTTGAAAGGTATTACTGCAAATTAACATTCTCTGAATGCAAAATGAATAAGCATATGATATTTGTGAAATTTCTGTATGAATAAACATGTTAACTTAGAATGTGTTTCCTTTTGCAGTCATTCAGTAGACAGCCTACCTTGGTAATATTTCTACTTGGGGTAATGGTAATGTTTCCACTGAAAGAATTTTCAACAAAACTTCTGCAGCCCTGTGCAAGACATACATATATAATTAACTTGGTAGTACAGGCAAAAGGACAGGCAAATGGACAGACAAATGGACAGACAGGTAGATGAATGGATGCACTGCTATATTGGGAACATTTGTATCTTGCTGTTTACTTCCTGTTGAAAGGCATAAGTTAGCAGAGAGGGCATAAACCTACATTTAGGCAATACCGATTATAAACTGGTTAAACAGATGAACAGACTGAAGGTAAGACTGATGGACTAATAGGGTGCATTAAGTCCTTTCATATAATAGGGAGCTACAGATCCTGTCAGGAAATAGGAATCTGAAGATTCTGTCAATAGGGTGCAACAAATCCTGTCATGTAATAGGGAGCTACAGATCCTGTCATGTAATAGGGAGCTACAAATCCTGTCAAATCCTGTCATGTAACAGAGAGCTACTGATCTGGTCATTTAATAGGGAGCTACAGATCTTGTCATGTATTAGGGTGCTACAAATCCTTTCATGTAAAAGGGTGCTACAGATCCAGTATCATGTGATAAGGTGCTACAGATCTTGGATTCCCTTGACTTATTAGAGACAAATTAAGTCAATCTGGCCAACATTTATGTTGAGTTTTATCGAAGTTTTATCAACAAATCCTGTCATGTAATAGGGAGCTACAAATCCTATCATGTAATAAGGAGCTACAAATCCTGTCATGTATTAGGGTGCTACAAATCCTATCATGTAATAGGGTGCTACAGATCCAGTATCATGTGATAAGGTGCTACAGATCTTGGATTCCCTTGACCTATTAGAGACAAATTAAGTCAATCTGGCCAACATTTATGTTGAGTTTTATCGAAATCTTTTGTACAAAATGTCTGAATCATACTGCATGGAAACAATTTGATCACTTCCTGATGGGAAGATAAACAGCCGGGTAATATTCATTAATACATTATATGGTCTCCTTCAGGTGAAAGAATACAATGAAGGATTCAGTCAGCATGATCATCAGGTCTGATGTTATTTCAAAGAACTGCATTTTAAATGAATAATGCATAAAATATGAGTGCACTCTTTTTTTTCAAGTTTTCCAAAAACAGCAAAACAATATTCCAAAACATCTCCAGAACTTTGAATTGCTTTAATCTACAAACTTGCTCTGTATACCTCAAACCAAAATGACTGATTTTGAAAAATGTACACAGTGAGAGCTTAAAACCAAGAATAAAATTCCTATTTATAGCAACTTTCACATATTAAACTCCTTTTTTTTTATTTTAAAAATGCCCTCTTTTTTCTGTACAGATTGACAAACTGTGTCACATTAAATAATAATAGCTGGTTAAATTGTGCTTAATTTTCTAAATTTCAAACTCTAAAGCTTCAAAAGAACTGCATCACATTTATCTTTTAATGTTCTTAGCTATTCATAAAAGCCATATTAAATCCATTAGAATTAAAACAAGATAGTCATGAATCACTTGGAAAAAATCTCACACTTTTGTCAAATGCAAAGTCATTGAAATAGAATTTCAAAATAAATGAAACAAGGAAGAAGGTCAGAGTCTAGATTAAAGTAAAATGGAAAAAACCTGAAGTGTTTGCAAAACTTCATATTTAGTAATAACCAAACTTCAGTATGAATAAGTAGATTCATGAGCATTATTCTAGCCATTCAAAAACTGTGTTAAGTTTTTTTTTTTTTTTTTTTTTTTTTTTTTGGTGGTGGTGGTGGGGGGGGGGGATTCAAAAGCTCAGAAGCCCCTTATGTGCAATGGAGAATAAGCCTAGAACTGCCTCTGCAAAGACAACTCTGGAAAATACCAAAGCATCTCAAGTATTTGGATTCTGGGTATGTTTAAGCCAAACTGTGTCTCAAAGGTTTTGATTCTGGCCAGGTGAATGCCAAAAGGTCTCAGGGGATTTGACTCTGGACAAGTAAACAAGAGAGTTTTGATTCAAAACATGTTGATACTAAATTGTCTCAAGGGTTAATTCTGGGTGTGTTTACACTTAAGTATCTAATGGGTTTTAATTCTGGGCTTGTTAATATCAAGGTGTCTCAAGTTATTTGATTCTGGACAAGTTGACATCTAAGGGTCTTAAATGTTTTGATTCCGAGTATGTTTACACCAGTGTCTAGGTTTTGATTCAGGAAAAGATGCCACAAATGTTTCTCAATGGTTCCATTTCTGGATAAGCTGACACTCAAAAGTACTGATTCATGACATGTTAACAACATCTTCTCAACAAGTTCTCAACAATTTTGATTCTGGACAACTGCCTCAAGTGTTTTTATTCTAGACAAGTTGACACCTGAGTGTCTCAAGGGTTTTGAATCTGGGAATGTAAACACCAGTGTCTCAAGGGTTTTAATTCTGCACACGCTGACAACAAAGTGTCTTTAAGGTTTTCTGGACAAGTCAATACGAAAGCATCTCAAGGGTTTTGATTCTTGAAAAGTTGACAGTGAAGTGTCTCAAGGATTTTGATTCTGGACAAGATGACACCATTGTGTCTCAAAGGTTTTGATTCTGGACAAGTCAACATAAAAGCATTATCAAGGGTTTTTATTCCTGACAAGTCAACAAAAAGCATTATCAAGGTTTTGATTCTGGACAAGTTGACACTGAAGTGTCTCAAGGGTTTTGATTCTGGGCAAGTTAACAAAAAGTCTCTCAAAGGTTTTGATTCTTGACAAGTTGAAACCTTAAAGTCTAAAGGGTTTTGCGTCTGGACAAGTTGACATGGAAGTGTCTCATGGGGTTTGATTCTAGTCATACAAATACCAAAGTGTCTCAAGGGTTTTGATTCTGGGTATGTAAACCACAGTGTCTAATGGGTTTTGATACAGGGAATGTTGACACCAAGGTATGTCAAGGGTTTTCATTCTGGATATGTTAACACAGAAGTACCACCACAAGGGTTTTGATTCTTGGCATGTCAAAACTAAAATGTCTAAAGGGTTTTAATGAGATGTCTTTCTGACAGTGGTGAATGAAAGATAAATAGACATAAAGACAATTATTGTTGCTAAAGTGTACCAATGCTTGGTTTAGCTTAAAATAGTGTCACACTTAAACCATTTGTGGCAAACAATTTACCATACAAAGCTGTGCAACCTGTGCAATATTTGACCTGTTCTTTGGTAAGTAATTTGTCATATTGTTGTTGTTGAAACATTTCCTTTGTACTTCCCCGTAACATGGTACTGACTCCAGACTTTAGCTTCTGCCTGTTCATTTTATAGGATTAATAATAGTTAATGTCTTAAAAATACTTAACCATTCATTGACTGAGAGGCTTACATGAACTTACTTCCAGTCCTTAGCCAAAGTTACTAAAACCAACTCAATCAAAGTCTATAGCAAGTAACTGCCCTTCAAGCTAAAAACATCTGCCAAATGGGGTTATAATTATGCCTTAAAGCTTATAATCATTTTTAATTCTATAGTTAATAAATCAACTTAAGCTATTGGCATGGACTGGAAGTAAATTTCTGAAGTGACAATATTTGATAGAACCATGGCAAGTGACATGCTAGCCCATTTGGCAGACCTTCTGAATAGTTGTCCAGTGTCTGCTTTGTTTTTAATTGACTGGTTTGGAAGTCTTTCTCATATACTGTAAAGGAAAAGTTATTGATACCCAACATGGTACTCATACATGCAATACCTTGGACACTAGTCTATTACTCTACCAATTCAGCAAGCTGGACCTTTGCTGTTGTTCTATGCTACATTGCCACTACAATTAAACAGATGTTTTTAATCAAATAAAAGCTTTTTCTTTCAATTTGCTGTCTAATCTTTTTCTTATAATACGGATGACCTTTCAAGCATAGTCACATTATAAATCTGACATAATACTTCCCAAAAAAAAATCACACCATGGCTGGGGCAATCTGTCAATGGTTATGTACTCTTTAAAAGAACACTAACTGTTTCCGAATTTTCAAAAGCCCACCATCTTTTTCAGTATACACAAGAAAACACCTGAGTATGACTACTTACTCTACCAGAACTTCTTTATTTTCAAAAAAAGAAGAAAAATTACTGGTCAAATTTTCTCTCGTACCACTGTTAATACCAAGAAATTAATATGACTAGCTGAAGGTCATATTATAAAATAATGGTTAATCAATTATAGGCTATAGTTTATCAAATCATACAAGTTAACCAATCACATTTTGTGTTTCATTTTTCAGACTGACAAATCACAGATAGACAGCAAATTGATGAGATTTGACAATTATGTTTACCGGCAAGTACCTGTTCTATAGATAATTGTGAATTAAAATCAGCTTCTGTTTTAAAAATATCTCCTATTGACTTGCGATCCATGTTGTCAACGTCTGCTTTCTCTTTTTTCCTATCAAAACATAGATTGCATAATATGATTCATTACAGCATAAACATTCAACCACAGTCTGTAAAGCATACTGTTTAAACAGAGATGCTTGGCATTAAGAAAAATCCAAAACCTGGTGAAATTTGATCTTACATCTATTCAGGCAAACTGGCTTTAAAAACCAAACTCTCAAAACTTTTTAATCAAAGAACCAATTTCACTGGCTTAGTCATCTAATACTTAATATGTTCTATTTATAGAAGTTGTAAGCTTGACTGTGATTAGTTTCATGTTATTGCAAATAACATTATGTGTAGTTGGATACAAAAGTTTTTACAATGTAATATAACCTTTCTGTATAAACAACCGCATACAATTCTAACCAATGCTTGTGTAGAAACCATCACAGAAAATTACGAGTCAAATTTAGAAAAAGCGACTTTCCACACTTCACAACACCCACATTTGGATTCTTTTCTTATAAATGATTTAAGATGTTGTACTTGGCAAGCATTAATATACAGATTTAAGACGACATGCCTTTAACTTTTTTCCATTTTTTATTCTAACAATGAATCCAATTACACACATCACGTAAGGCTGAACTTTTTTCAATATGTTTTAAATTATTCAAAATTAAGTACAGTCCACTCTCGATATCTCAAATTTGGGCGGACCGTGTAAATGACTTCGACTTGGCCAGAATTCGAAATGGGCATATCAAAACCAGACAGTGTTTTATATTTTATTCAAAAAAATGTGATGTGAAACAGGTATGTACACTGCTATAGACAGACAGTGGTTAAAGATGAATACAAAAAAACTTTTTAATGAAATTTTTCAATACTGAATCTTTTATTCACTCAAATTTGTTAAAATTGAAGAATTTATCATGCATTTACTCACTGAGTGACAAAATCAATAAGTGCAATGAAAGTCCGAAGATTTCATTAAACTAACAAAAAAAAAATTCTTACCAATAACACTAGTGACAATTAAGAATCTGAATTAAGCGAATTTGAAAAGTTGCAATCGACAAACCATCGGCAGCATGCGTAATTTGTCTGATAAGTTCTACCTTGAAGTACCTATTAGTTACAATTAACCTCCTGATTTAATTGTGGTTTGTAAAGCTGCAATCAACAAATAATTGTTGACACGTGTAATTAGTCTGATCAGTTCTCACCTCAAAGTTGCAGGTGATAACTGCTCATTGATAATTTTAAATTTTTTCACACTTCAACTTACAGAGTGGAAAAATACATAGGAAAATATGAGTTGGGACCGAAAAATCGATCCACAGAGCTGAAGTTCGCACGTCGAATGCAGCTTAACAGGAGTTAAATAATATAAATAAAGAAGGTTTATTGACGGGACCTGAAAATCAATTTGACTCAGCCGGAAATTTGACTTAAGCAATTTCGACATACTGAGAGTGAACTGTACTTATTTTTCAGTCCTCCTTTTTTATTTACTAATGCTCAGCCTTTGTTTTCTTATTAAGTTCACCAACATTGTTTGTCATTGTATTTAAATGAATTTCTTCACTCAGTCAAGATTTACAAAGATCCTTTCTGAAAGAGTTTTACTTAAAGAATAACATTATTTTCCACCCACATCATGATCTAGGGGAAGATAACTCACGTTTGCAGAATGAGCTGCTGTAGAGTGATCTCTGTTTCTTTAATTGTTTCTTCCACATCGTCTGCTGCCTTCTTCCTAACTTCATACTCTTTGATGGGATTTCCACACTCTAGCTGTTGAATCTGCTTCTCTAGCTCAATATATTTCGTTAACAGTGATCTGTCAACCTGAAATATGAAACACAAGTCATGATTGGTTAACCTGTTGGACATGACAAACCACAGCTTTCCATTGGTCAATTACCAACACAATTCTTCCTATTGTTTTATTGTTAAATCAGATCTGACCATTACTACTGATAATCCTACAACTGTACCTTGTGATCAATCAGTATAAGTACAGACCATTAGGTATTATTAATGAGCCTAAAAGCAAAGTAAGAGAATGTTGCATTTGAATAATGGATTTATCCCTTAAGTGACAGGCTCACCAAACTGTGAAATCCAAACTAAATTACTTAACCTGAATATTTAATGAAATGTCTTGCAAATGACTTCAGTAGCAGATTCCATGCTTAGAAAATGGGAGCAAATGTGAGCATGCTCCCCTTTTCTCAGAGCTGTAATACAGTATATTAATAGCTAAGTCAAACAAGAGGCCCAAGTAAAAAAAAAATTGAGTGGGGGAGGACAAGTACCTACTCATGTAAGAAAAAAAAAAGACATTTTTTTTTGCAGGGAGGGGTTGGCGTTTACCCGTGCAAGTATTTATGTATTAAAAAAAATTGAGGATGTGAGCTTTGTGTTTTCCCATAAGAAGTTTTTTCCTACATAAGTTTAAGAAAAATCAAGTGACCCCTGGAGTGGGGCTAATTTTGACCCCAGGGACCAAGAATCTTGGTAGGGGTTTTGATGGTGATCAAGTTTTCCAAGTTTGAAGGGAATATCTTTGACACTTTTTGATAAGTGGACCTGAACAAAAAAGGTTAACCAAGAAATTCTTAATCAGAAAAGAGGCATTACTTTGCAAAAATTAACTTGAAGGTTATCTGCCCTTTACAAATGATGTCAAATTTTGATAGAGAAAAAGTATTTCAAATTTGAAGTGAACAGCTTTGATAGTTTCTGAGAAACAGACCTTAACAAAAAGGTTGACGAGAGGGTCACGACAATAGCTCCATTTTTCTAGCCCAAAATGGAGCTAAAGATGTAAGATTCCTGTAGATCTTGAAACACCTGATGTACATGCTCCCTGGAAGTATGAGGTCATAGAAAAACAAAATGAAACAATCATGGACTTGCTTCATTTTTCCATCATGTAACTAACTAAAATATTTCTTGGATATATATTTAGTGTAATTATATACATGTACCTCATTCTAAATTTCTTTAGCTAAGCTAGTAAAATCAATTACTGTACCAAGCTTGTTCATTTCTTAGTATTGTATTATTACTAGTATTTAAACTCCTGATCTTTCTTTACTTACAGTTTAATTATGTGTGACACATTTGAAAGAAACTTTTGAAAAATTCTGTTGGTGAAATTTCTCTCCTACCCCCAACTTAATCCTTGCATTTTAATTACTTGCATCCTCAAAAATTATTGATAATAAGTAAATTAGCCTTTATAACAAAGTTTAAAACACTTCACCAGGTTTGTACATGTAAATGGTATGAACTATTAATATACAACCATACTGATAATAACTGAAAACTGCTGTAATCTATAAATCTATGAAAAAAAGATACAAGTTTAGATTCTTGACCAAGCATAATGGTTTGTATAAAAATTACATATTTAGATTTTTATGACCAGCTTTTTACTGCTGAAATAAAAAAGAAAAGTTTACCCCAGACATTTTGCTGTATTGTCTTCTTGCTCTCTATTCAACAACTCTGAAATTGAAAATGTAAAGTAAAAATTAAGTTCTGGTGGTTGGATGTTCTTTGTGTAAGTCAGGTTTCTTTTCATGAATCATGACTTTTTTCAAAGAAATCATATTTAAAGAATTCTTGAGAGAAAAAAACAAAAATAAAAATAAACCTTACCTAATTCAGAGACCTTATATACAAGTATCTATACATCCTTATACATATATAAGGATCTGCCTAATTTAAAGTGTCAATCAGTGCCATGTGGACTCACTGGCCAATTAGCCAACTTTTTGTACCAAAAATACACTCTCGGCCCTTAGCATCTAAAATGAGAGCCTGAAGCTTGAGACTAGAACAAAGTTGACTTTAAAGTGAAACTACATACAATGCAGTAGTCTAAAGACAGTACATATAAACAGACTAAATATTTATTAACAAGAACTGCAATGTACACATATTTCAACTTCAACTTATTACTGCCAAGAGTCAACACTGACTATACTAGGCAGGCATGTGTCAGGAACGTTAAAATTGTAAAAGGTAAAAAACAAAATAAACAGGATTTTTACTAGAGATCTCACTTACACATTTATTGTGAACATTTAATTCATAAAACTTGTTCAAGCCACCAATGAAAGCTGGTACAGTTGGGGTAGCCTTATCTCAGTCGGTAATTCGTTCCAGTTGTATAGTTCTTTGGAAGAATGAATTTTATGTGATGTTATGTATTTGACTGCAGAATGAGAATTTGTTGTTTCTTGTGTCTGTAATGTGGTTGTGATCCCCAATGACCTGTTTGTTTTCTATTTTGTATAAAGCATGACTTGAAGGCTTGCTTGGTTTTGCCTTTGCTGTAGTGTTGACCATTTTAATTCCTTAATCATGTTTGTTACACTGCTTGTATACTGGTAATCATTATGAACATACCTTGCGGCTGACCTCTGGACCATTTCTATTCTGTGAGTGAGACCTGGTGTCTGACGTATGTTTTGTATGCTGCTTCTTTGAGCCATTTGTTTTGTGTTTTGAAATTTTGTCTAAGGAATCTTAAGCTGTTTGTTTGCTTTGTTTTTGACGTTGTTTATGTGTCAGTTCAGATTATTCCTCATAGTAACTCCTAGGTATTTTGCATTTTCTGTGGTTTTCAGAATAGTGCTGTGTAGGATGTAGAAAAAGAAGACTGGTTTCTTTTTCCTGTGTATTTTGAGTACCTCACATTAATTTTGTCAGGGTTGAACTCCATTGACCATTGTTTTTCCTGTATTTCAAGGTTGTGCAAATCATTTTGTAAGCTTTGTGCTGATGCTTGTGATTTAATTGTTAAAAATAGACTATGGTGTTGTCCTCAAATAGATGTACCTGGCTCCTGACACTTCCTGGTAGGTCATTGATGTATGTGAGAAAGAGACATTGGACCTAGGCTCAATCCCTGAGGGGTGCCAGAAAGCACAGGGAGCCTTTTGGAGACCTTGTTTTCCACTAATACTTGTTGCGAACTGAAGTCCATGATGATGACATCAGTTTGTCTAGGCTGTCAGCTATTTCTTGTGTAAAGCTGATGAGCTGGGTCTCACAGCTATGTTTTGACCTGAATCCATGTTGCTAGGGGCAGAGTATGTTGTGTGTGTCAAAGTTATCCATCATGTTTTAAATAATGATGTGTTCCATTAGTTTTGATGCTATACATGTGTGTGACATTGCTCTGTAGTACTAGGTTTTGATTTTGACCCTTTTTTATATGCTGGTGTGATGATGGCATGTTTCCAATACTTAGGAACAATGCCTGTGTCTTGTTATCTTTGGAATATAATTCTGAGGATTGGTACTATCTCTGTGTGTAGTTCTTTGAGTAACCTAGGTGGGATCTCATCTGGACCTTAGGCTTTATATGGGTTTAGTCTTGTCAATTACTTATCAACTCCTTGAACTGAGATGGATATGGGAGCCATGGGTGGGTAACCAAGTGATGAACTTTTGGCATTGCTTAAGGCTGAGTGGCGAAGGCTTTGAGAAGACTGACTCGAATTGTTTATTTGATATGTTGGCCTTCGACACTTATGACCATCAATGCTGAATGGTGTAAGTCCTGTGTTTTCAGTTTTATTGTGTTTAATGAAGTTGTAAAACTTTTTCTTATGGCCTGGATCTGTATTGTCTGAGAAGATGATTGACTCCATGTATGACCAATAAGCATTTCTTATTTGTTTTTGCACTGATGCTTAATGTTGTTTGAATTTCTTCATGTTTTGGCTAATCCATGGCAAAGACTTTTTCATTTTTGTTCCTATAATTTGTTTGACAGTATCATGAGAAACCCATGGTAAATCAGGTTTTTTTGCTTTGTCTAGATGGTATGTGTATGGATGATTCTGGACAGTTTTGATACATGTCAAAGCAAAATCTGTTACCACTGAAAATCACTAGGACCAAAACAGTTGTGGAAATCCTTTATAAATCCTATTTTAATTTACTTCTTGATTTTTCTTTACATACAACATGTAGCTGATAAATAAATTGATAGGAAACCATGTGTGGCTTGGTATTATATCTAATCTTAGAAAATTTCCTTTTTCCAAGGCATTAAGGTTTGACAATAATGAAAAAAAAATGTCTATAAAATGGGTCAAGCCGTCAATGCCAAATTAATTAAGCTAATAATTATATCTAGCTCAGTTGATACCCTGTTAGTCACGACTTTTTGCACAACCTTTTTCATTTGGCGCCTACCATAAATAACCCACGTTGTAATAAGGCTACTGCTTCGGCACACTGATATGTTTAACATCTATCTATTTGTGCTTATTTATCGTCGGTACCGGTTGCCCATATGAAGGACGCCCCCTGAAGAGATTAGTTACTTTATGTTGTGGGGGGCAAGATACGGTAGGCATCCCATTCCAGAGACACCCCTGGTTCTTTTGCATGCTCAGTGTAATAAATAGCACTGATACATTGGACCTCAGTCTAATGTCTCACCCGAAATACAATTTGTAATGTTAGTGGAGGAGCGGGGGATCGGGACCTCTGTTTTACCAGTCCATCGCGTTACCACTGGAACACATCTCCTCCTAGATGTTTAACAATATTCTCTGTGACTTTTAGTAGTCGGGATCACAGGCACTAGACACAATCAATCATTTACCTATATGGCAATGTATACTACATATAAAGAATATGAATATTCTCATTTTAAAAGAATATTCTTTATATGTAGTATACATTGCCATATAGGTAAATGATTGATTGTGTCTAGTGCCTGTGGTCGGGATAAATTCAAACTATAATAAAAGTCAAAGATAGGCTAATACAGATCTTCATCGTTAGATGACATAGTTCAGAGAACGGAAAGGCAAAAATGAATACCAACAGTAATATTTGAATGTTCAATTCTCGGGATCACCTGTTCTTGAGCAAATTTCCTTTTTCTCCAAAAATGAAGATTATAAAACTCTTTCGCTATATTTCTTTCCTGTCGCCATTAACAGGTGCGAAACGCTATTTCGTTTCTTAGCAACCAAATTTCTGACGAATGTTACTTTGTCCTCATTGTCGTATTTCTCGGTATGTGTGTGTGCTTTTAAGTTTTTTGTTTTGTCTGTTTTTTTTTTTTTTTTTTTTTTTTTGTTGCTTCTTTTAGTTTTGAAAAAAAAAGAAATGAAAATCTCTCAATCTTCTGTAGAAAAGGCCATTTCTGTTTTGGATTATAATGTCGGATAAGACCAACTAACAATGCAAGTTTGAAAGGAATCAATGACCTCATAACCCAGGAAGACTGAATTAAACACTAAAAACAAAACAATCCTATTCAAAACATTGTTTTCGTGTATCGATCTAACATAAATCTGGCAAATAGTGTCACTCTTTCAAAGTCAGCAGTCCATGTCTTTCAAGTGAAAGGAATACATTTTTATTAGCCCTAACTTTCAGCTTATAACTTTTATAAAGTATGTAGCTTTCTCCATGATTTTTTTAACCAAATATCATATCTTAAAATAAAGCGTTAGTTTTGTCTGTGTATCTGTCTGTCTGCTGTGTAAATAATTTCGTGTGTACAAGTTCAGCAAGAACACAATCAATGGATCATGATTCTGGCATCAAACACGAGGTCAGAAATTAGTAAGCCTTTACTTGAATGATATACATATATCTCAACAAAATACTTCAACAATAATTACCCTTATAATCAACAACACGTAGGTCAATATCTAGCACAATAAGATTTACAAACATTCACCTTTTTCAACAACAACAACAACACGAACAAATATGTACAGTGTTATAGTAGGCCTCTACAGTATTCTTAACAGCAAACGCCGACCAAAATCAAATGAAAACAGTCAATTCAGAAGACGTAAAGGTAATGAATAAAATGCATTGTAGTCAAAATTGAAAAACCAGTAGGCCTATGTATAATTACATGATAAAGAGACAAATGTCATACACATTCTTTCTCATTCTTTTTTCAACTACCTAATATAACTTATTTTGTCTAGAATTTCTATTGGCTAGTAAGAGTTATTGTTACTAAATAAAAGAAATTAAGCAACTGCAGCCTGCTTTAACCATAACATGGTAACGATTTGTCAGAAACTAGGCCCTCTTCAGATGGTTTCGACTGATTGCAGTGACTGCGCTAAATTACTCTTTCACTAAATTTGGTGGAATAAGAACATACATACATGTATTTCGTGCTTTCGTACCTAAAGAAGACTCTAACGGTGCTAAAGTTCTATTTTAGGTCAGTTGTTGTCAGAATTTGCTATTTTAGGTCAGTTGTTGTCTGAATTTGCTATTTTAGGTCAGTTGTTGTCAGAATTTGCTATTTTAGGTCAGTTGTTGTCAAAATTTTCTACATAGCACGTACTAATATAAACACTAGCTTTTTAGAGTTGGCATTTCGCTATATCATTGCGACTGCGCTGATTTATGCAACATATTAAGGGCGTTACCTTTCCGAACATATCATCTCATTTATTAAGGGCCTTGGGCCTTAAGGGCCTTGGGTCGAGTCCCACCATCGCCCTGTAATATGGGCACAACGTGTATAAAACTACATGATGAAAAGTGTAATACGGAATTAATCAAACGTTATCTCTGTTGAAACATACATGCTAGCATGTTTCAACAGAGATACCCTTACGCCATCTGAAAACCATCGTCTGAAAACACTGTGTACATGTATCAACAATTTGCAAAAGCTGGGAAAAACTGCTTTTAACACGCATAAAAACATGTCTCAAGAAATATGTTTGCCTGCCTAGCTGACGATAATCTTAAATTTTTAAGATAAACAAAAACATCATCGATAACAATGAAAAACTTACATGTAATTTAAAGGTTAAAAATCCAGATCTGCAGAACAAATACCAGATATTCCACAAAACGGACAATGTATAATACAACAGAGGTATATTTCAAAATTGGTTGTACTACATTTACATTACTTTCAATCGATTTTATAGATTTGGAGCAATAATGAATTAAAGCGGTTATTCAACAGTTATTAATAAGTCATTTAACCGAAACGGGCGAATATTTATTATTGATTCCTCTATAGCAACTAGGTAACACTAACTTAAACTACCAACTTTTATTTTTAAATTACAACGCGTTAGTACCGGTTGTCACCTGCACAGCTTAATTTGGCGGAAATTTAACTCAGTATCAATTTCGTGACGTATCACATTGAAATTAATCCTCCGGTACCTTTATTGCGAAAAAGACACTGTCTGACGTAATTCTAAACACAAACAATAGAAATATCACAAAAATTTTGAACTTTTTCGCTCATTGGATTATTGTGAAGCAGTGTACTTTGCACAATGCAAGGCCTTGATGTCGATTTCCTTTACCTGTCAAATCAAAATTATTTAACATCATTATTGATTTCAGTTAAAAACTACATTTAAGACTGAAAATTTACGAGAAATGTACGAAGATATTGACCTTTACCTTTATTTGTCTTGCAGCTGTTACCCGAAGCTAGTGCCAGCAGAGAAAGGGTACCGCTTTTGGTTTCAATTTAACAGGAAGAACAGGGCTGTTGGTGACGAAGTGCAGAGATATAGATAAAGAAGCCTTTGCTGCCATTTAGGTACATTGACATCCCTGGTTATCAAATTGAAATAACTCGCAGTCACAGGTACTTATTAAATGAACATCACAGGGATCCTAAATGAACATGTGAATGAAAATCACAACTTTTAACTGTCACACTTTACGAGTATGTCTGTATTAATCAGATTTTTCATTCACTTGTATGCTTTAAAGGTAAAAAAAAATCCTTGTATGCTTGGGTTCCCAGTGCTGTACCATTTATGTGGAAGTTAAAATGTATTGGGTCTTTAGATAAAACCACCTGTTGAGTGAAGTCTTTATCAATAAAATGTTGACACACAAAACAAAGTACTGGTTTTGATGATATAAAACGATCTGCCTGTATCTGTGACGTTTTCTAATCCGTACCTTTACTCTGAGACTCCTGAAACTTTATAATTATATGGATAAATCTTAAATGAGTGCAGTGTACAAGAATCATAACACTCGACTATTTTGATGGCCTTCCGTCCGGCGCCCACCACTTGTTTTAAACAACATCACAGACACCACCAGGTCAACGTTTGCAGGGATGTTTGTTGCATAAAGCCCTACCAAAGCTGTTCAAAGAATTGAATTCTATCAGGAACTGTGGTTGCTATAGCTACAGAAAGGAAAACACTTCTTTTCTGAAATCACAAGGCCTAGATCTCAGCTGTTTTGTATACAGGTTCAAATTATGTCCTTGCCCCAGAGGTTCATTAAATTTTACAAGCCATATATAGGGAAGATTTCAAAAATCTATGAAATCATAGGGCCTAGGGCTTAGATAATTCTATGCAAGGAGTTTCATCTAGAGATCCTCTACCAAAATTGTTCAAATAATGTCCCTGGGATCATAAATACCTGACCCTAGGGTCACCTGATTTTACATAACTTAATACAGGGATGACCTATAATGTTCTTGTCTGAAATGCCATTAGAGCTTAGAAAATGTGCATTTTGCATTGTTAAGTGGACCTCCGCCTAGTTTGTTCAAATTATGTCCCTGTGGTCAAAATTCGCACCGGGCAGTCTTTTTTGTGTGTGTTTTTGAAAATCTTCTGACCAGAAACCTTAACCTTTAGATTTCGGTAAGTAGCATTGTAAAGTTGATTTCTTTGAAACTGTTCCCGGCCGTGAGTCGCTTGTTTTACATCGGGTTTTGTAAGTAAAACTTTGAAAATCTTCTTGTCTGAAAATGTATTCTTTAGAGCTTAGATATTTTGTAGGTTCCATTGTCTAGTGGACCTCAGCCTACTATTTTCAAACCATGTCCCAGGGGTCAAAATCTGCCCTGCCCTTGGGGTCCTATGCTCAACAGCCAATCCTCAGCTAAAGTACTCAGGTGAGCGATCTAGGGTCATCATGGCTGTCTTATTTATATTTTTTGTCTTTGGTAATTTCATGTTTGAATTTGTCTTACATGAGGAGTGCATTACAAAATAACGATAACTATTGATTGATTATATTTTGAGTTATTGCTCTAAATTTTCATTCTGGAGTTTTTGTCTGGACCATTCCACTCAGACTTTCTGTGGAACGTCATAATTAGGGGTTGGCGTGCACACGAACCATAGTTTTCCGTATACATTTTTGTTCTGTATTCTTTTGTTTTCATGCCTGATTTTGTGGAGACCATTACTTCAAACACATTGAAGATACAGAACTGGATAGATCTTCTAAAGAAGAGGTGCAGTGCACAAGAACAATAAGTATTTGTTAGGATAAGAGCTTTTGTTCCCTTTTTTTAACTAGGCTGAGTCATAACTTTACTCTTCAATCAAATTTAACATGGTGCTACTCCTGTAGCATCAATCGTTTCCAACGATATGCTTGTATTACTTTTTGATTGAATTTTCTCCAGAAAGTCTTTATCTTTGGTGTGAATGGTAGATTTATTCGTCTGTGACATGGGTTTAAAGATGTGTCATGTGACAAGAACTCTTTTTTATGCCCCCCGGAAGGGAAGCATATAGTAATCACATTGTCTGTCCGTCCGTCCGTCTGGTAAAATCTTGTCCTCGCTTCATCTCCAAAAGCGCTTGAGGGATTTCATTTAAATTTAACGGGAGTGTTTGATATCAATCCTAGTTGCGCGTATCGTCAGGAGATTAAGCTCGATTTATTTTTGGCAGAGTTATGGGCACTTATAGTCATTTATTCACTCTAAAATATTGTCCTCGCTTCATCTCCAAAACCGCTTGAGGGATTTCATTGAAACTTAACAGGAGTGTTTGTCACCAAGCCTAGTTGTGCATATCGTCAGGAGATTCCCCTCGTATTTGGGGGGCAGAGTTATAGGCACTAAGTCATTTTTATCCCCCCCCCCGTCAGCCAAAAGCGGAGGGGATATTAGAAATGGTCTCCGTCCGTGCGTCCGTACCGATTTTATCCGGTGCCTAATTACAAAAGTACTTGAGCGATTTTCTTCAAGCTTCATGCACTGAAAGAGCACATTGGGAGGAAGTGCAATAAGTAAGAACAATAACTCTATCTTGCCTACTTTTAGAGTTATTCCCTTTTATCAGATTTACTTGAAAACTTTGTCCGCAGCACAACTCCAAAAGTAGTTGAGCAATTTACTTCAAACTTAATACACTGACATAGCACATTACTAGGAAGTGCAATGTGCAAGAATAATAACTCTACCTTGCCTACTTTTAGAGTTATTCCCATTTATCAGATTTAATTAAAACGTTTTGTCCACAGCATAACTCAAAAAGTACTTGAGGGATTTACTTCAAACTTAATACACTGACATCATGGACATAGTACTTCTTTCCAGCGGGGGATTAACCATGTGTAACATGGCTTTTGTTTACTCTAACTTCTTCTTGTGCATATCGTCAGAAGATTCTGCTCGATTTATTTTTGGCAGAGTTATTGGCACTTAGGCATTTTTTTTTACTCTAACTTCTATATTAAAGTCTTTTCCACACTTCATCTCCAAAACCACTGGTGGATTTCATTGACACTACACAGGAATGTTTGTCACCGAACCTAGCTGTGCATATCGTCAGGAGCTCTGGTCGGATTATTTTGGCAGTGTTATGGGTCCTTAGTTATTTTTATGCCCCCACTCTTTGGGGGGGGGGGGGGATTTAGATTTGCCCTTGTCCGTCCATCCCAAAAAGTTGTGTCGCCTGTACCTGCAAAAGCGCTGCACCTACAGTCAAGAAACTTTACAGGAATGTTAATCAGCATGTGAAGTTGTGCACCTGGGGTTTCCCGTATAGATTTATTTGGAACTGTTTCAGTTATGGCCCCTTACTTAGTCAAAAATAGTAATTTTCAACTTGTGTCGTCTGTACCTGCAAAAGCGCTGCCCCTACAGTCAAGAAACTTTACAGGATTGTGATCAGCATGTAAAGTTGTGCACCTGGGGTTTCCCGTATAGATTTATTCGGAATTGTTAGAGTTATGGCCCCTTACATTCTCAAAAATTGCAATTTTCAACTTGTGTCGCCTGTAACTGCAAAAGCGCTGGAGCTAGAATCACCAAGTTCTGAGCATGGTTGACATACTGTGTCTGACTGAAGCAAATATGTATGAGAAACAAGTACTTTACCATCAGCGTGTTGGGTGGAGCTTGACATGTTTGCCTATGTCATGGGAAGACAACTGCCACGGGTTGCCTATAAAGGACCACACAACTTCTATGACAAGCCTACTGGATCAGGAATACATGTACGTGCTGGTGCAAGCCGTGGGTTGTGCATATCCTACTAAAAAAGCGAGTTCCCCATAATACGTGCAGTTGTACATCTGAAGACGGAGACCAACAAGTGACCCTCGGTCATACTAGACCTTCATTATTCTTATTTTAAACGCATTTTAATGGTCCCAGCTTATAGAGCTCCAAGTTACTGAGGGACCAAAGAGCACCGTAAGTAATTTACTTTACCTGGAAAGATTAACATACCAGTGAGCTGAAGGGGGTAGTTTCCTTATGGACTGGTTGTCTATTGTGACTTCATACACAGACCTGTTAAATCCAAGAAATTCTTGGATTTGTAAATGACACAAAAAATGCATTAACCAAATAGCCAGATATTTTTGCACTGAAAATACCTTCAGCTGTTTGGCGAAACAGCTGATTAAATCAAATCAATTAATTTCAATGCTACATTCAAATACACCTGAATCTGGTTACATTTAGCCATACATGCTTTAAAGGTTAAAACACAAAAACAACAGAAAACAACAAAGAAGATATCTAATTCTGTTTTTAATTACACATTATATTTTTGATAATTTATTATGTTTCTAATATTTACAAAATGAGACAAAACTTTATACAGTCATTTCACAACACAAACCTCCACAAATAAACAACATATCTGATAACATAAACCTGTTTCACTTTGAAATGTTTTATATATGGCTGAACAGTCTTTTAGAACTGACAAACTGATGAAATCAATATTACATGAACACAAATGTGCAATTCTCAATTCATTAAAAGCACAGTTGAAATACATTAAATTTCATAAAACTATGTTCATACAATGAATGTTTCATTTTGTTAAAATTCGAAAATGGAAAACTTGCACTTGTCATATACACAGAATATAAATAATAAATAAAACTTCATTTTGATAATAAAACTTAATAATATGCCGTGTTAGACATGATGACTCAAAATGTTCAGCAACCATTAAACAATATTTCTGGCTTGCATGTAGTTGCACTAACAATGATTTTTTATATCTGCAACTTTATCGTCTTTCTTTTTTAAAAGGTACATTGTAAGCTGGTCAAACCTTCCTACTAGACACTTTTTGTTTCTAAAAAAACTGTTTACTTCAAAATCCTTTTGAATTGGAACTTTTTCTTAACATCAGTTTCAGATGACAGTATAATGACAGCCTTTTGTTAAGAAAACCTGCTTAGAAATGTCAACAGACTTTGATTTTCATATGAATACCTTGTGACATAATTTCAAAAGAAAATGAAAAAAGTTACTGCCTTTACAGCAACTACACCCCTTACAAACTAAACTATAAAAGCTGCACTTGACTAGTATTTGGCATGATTAAAATCAAACAGGTAAATGTATATTAACCCTTAACCTGCTGGAACCGAAAGTGATAAGCCTTTGCCACCAGTATAGAGCCAGGCCAGCCTGCACATCCGTGCAGTCTGACCAGGGTCTATACTGTTGGTAGCTCCATTTTTGTATTTTGATATTGAAATCCCTTGAACTTTGAATAGACTGTTCCAATTTCAAAGCTGGGCAAATCCATTACAAAATTTTAGCATGTTCAGGGTAAAAACCATTCTTAACATAAAAAATATCAGCAGTGTTTGATTCAGGTACTAAATACTTTAAGCATCTCTTTAACACTAAAATAAGCAACCATAATCTAAAAACGCTGTTTGAAATGATAATTATTTAACTATGACTGGTAAGAATCAACAACTGAGCTATGAACAGTGTCTTTGCAACAATTTTATGGAAAGCAAACTGCTTCTCATAATGCAGAATACAACACAGTATAATAACTTAATGACTTGAAACAAAGACCTAAATAATGATATTTTAGGTCTTTGCTTTAAGTCCATGATTCACAAGTACACGTAATTCTTAGCTTACCAAGATACCTGTCTTACCGGCAGAAATGATCTTTATTTCTACCAAAATTGTTTCTAACTTTGCTTTTTAAATCAATGAACATGTTATAAATATAGTGCAGTAATTTTTTCAATGACATTGTAAAACAAAACATAAGAAAAGCTTTTTCATGAAGAAGACTTGAATAGGAAAGAAAGACACATGTCAACATTGTATAAGAGTGAATAGAACATGGTTTGATCATTATCCTAACAGTACATTTATTTTTCTTTATCAGTAAAGTCAAAGTTTTCCTGGGACTTTAAAAAAAAAAATTATTTAAGCTAACTGATATCTTTTCAATGTCTTCTAGTTTTTGGCAATTAAAATTTTATAAAGCACCTGCATTGTTTTTCATAAATACAAGGAACTACACCCCCCCCCCCCCCCCCCCCCCCCGCCACCATACCTCTAGGGCTCTATCAATGAAGCAGAAAAAATCACGAATCAAAACTTTTTATACTTCTAAATTAAACTAATCTGGTCCCATTGCGTAATGTTTACAATGTATGATCTTTGACAGAATTTATTGTCAGTCACCTTTTTTCCTGTAAATATGATCCCTAGGGCACTGATTTATGAGAACAGGAAGTCAATCATGTAATGTCCTGTAATAAAATATATATCTGTGATGTAATGACAATAATATTTGCCTCTGCCTTCACTTATAAATCATTCTGAACACATGACAAGCTGTCCCTTAACAAGACTTGGTTATTCAAAAACAAAAGCTAACTGCCTTACAGCTATGTGCAAATAAACTTTTCTACATACATGTACATCTATTACTATGATCTGACAATTTGTTTTTTAATTTAAACAAACCTGCTTTAAGGAACTTCAGAATAAAGACACCCAATCATGGGGTTTTCCCTGTCAGTTTTATGTAAATAAAAACAATATTGTTTTTTAATTTATACAAAAACTTGTACAAGGTTCAGGGCAAAACAATTTCTTACAACTTACAGATTATCTCCTAAGACACCATAACCACTCTACCAGTCACTGAACAAGAAAACCACTGTACCAGTCACTTATTTTCTAATGAGACAATTGCCTGTACATGTACTTTTCATCACTTGTATCAATTCACGGCTGGTTAACTTAAACACACACTGAACAAGTTTTACAATCTACTGGTAAATAACTAAAATTCATTTAAATATCTTAACAGAATTCAAGGAAAAAATGGACACTAATGAACACTTTACAAATATGCTATGTGGTAATGAGGACCATGTTGACATCAAATGCTGGCACAAAAATGCATGTAAAATAGGTTAGTCACGTTCAAATGGAAGCTCCAGCCTATAAAATTGTTCATCATTGAAAAATGTGGCCCTGGAAATATGTTAAAGTTATGTTACCTAACTCGCTTTACACAGTTTGAAAAAGAGGGGAAGAGCTCAGACTGGTACTTATAGAGTTCACCTCTTTAGGGCTGAATGTGTGTTTTACCCTACTGTAAAGCTCAACATGAAACCACTCTTAATAAAGACAAAATACTTAAATGTTCTCTCTGATTCTAAATATTGCATCGCCAATGACTACCTGAGCCACTGCATGGCAAAAATGGACCCTCCCTGAAAAAGCTGCACTACATGTGATGAAATATGGTCCTATATGGAACTGAAATCATTATTGCTCAAATGTCTAGGGTGAAACTAGACATGATGCATGCTGAATGCCGTGTTTTTCAAGACATTAGTCTTACAGTTATGCTAAGTATAACTTAAACTGGGGAACGGACAATAGCCCACTGGGACAATAGCCCACTGGACAATATCCCACTGTTAAATTTAGCAGGGAGGACAATAGCCCACTGCTTATCAAAAAGGATGCAGATGTAATAAACTAATAATATAGATGTTTGTTTTAATATTCACATTATATATTTAAAATACAAATTCAATCCTTTGTCTGCATTAATGTTCATATTCAATTATACAATGTATTTTTACTCATTTATACCCTGTGTCTACCAAATAAAACATGAGTGAAAAGTATAGAGCTGGTTAAAAAGTCCATTGGATCTGGGTCTGCTGTTTGTTTAGACAGAAATGTCAGAATTAAAAAAAAGTCTACACTGTTGACATATGAATACTTATATTTTAAACTCATTAGATACTCAATTTCTTAATTAAATGCATCATTATGCATAGAAGTGGGCTATTGTCCTAGAAGGCTATTGTCCTAGTGGGCTATTGTCCTACACTCCTTAAACCACACCCCTTTTAAGCACTGTGACAAAAATTTTATATATACATTACCATAGTATGATAATGAGTAACTCCTTGCAATTTTTATGTGTTTTATTCTTCCATTTTACCATGCACAGGTTCATTTTTCCTCAAAAATAAAATAAAAAATGATGACCTGCATCTTAAAATATCTTATAATGTGTCATTACAACATTGTACATGTACAAGGTACGATCAAACAGTGATCAAACAGTGATCAAACAGGTATAAACAGAATAACATTACCCTTCCAAAAACACTTGAATCTTCCAAAGCACTGATAAAAAATAAAAAAAGAACTTTCACACCTTGGAAAAATAAAAAAACTACACATGTACTTAAAATCTGAAATAAAAAGGTCTGTCTGAACAAATACGTGACAATCTAAAAGTCAAGTTTTGTAAAATATTCAAAACTCTTTAAATGAACCAGAAGTAATTTTCAATAAAATGTGTTACTCTCTGAAAAGAAACCCTAACTTTTTCTGACAGCACTTTGAGCTTTCTTGTTATCCAATTTAGAAAAAACAGTAATAACTCTTAAAATAAGATGTCTTGTCTCTGTTGCACACAAGAAGAAAATCTTTGAATGATGTCTATTACAAATAGTGGGAAAGAAATAAAATACATTGTACAGCAGTAGTTTTTTTGATTATTATAAATCAGCATAGATTATCAGCTAAATTTGTCATTCATTAAGTGAAAATATTGATAGTTACACATAAAATTTATTAAAACATAACACAGCACTACCATTCTACAAAATTTCTTGACAGAATTGGAGAAACAGGGACAAAATGCACTTTGAAATACAGTCTTGATAATTATGACATGTGCAAAAATGAGATAAAATGTTCAAATTAGTTAAAATGACAGAACTACATGTATATTGCATTTCTTTTCCAATATGAAATATCACAAAAAATGCTGCCAGATTTTTAAACGGAACCTGAATTTTTAGCCTGGCATTTTTTTAAAACCGTAATGGCAAATATGTTTAATGCATTTTAAATTCAACTGCTGAGGAAGTCATACCTGTCTTGTCATCTACTAAATGTAAACAGTTAGATACTACATGTCATTTACTCTTCTCCTAAACATACATAACACATTTCAACATAAACCTGATCACAAAATACACAAAGTCTAAAAATACTGGAATGAATGAGAAGAAGTGTACTGATTCCAAATTAGATACGATGTACAAAATAAATACTTTAACCTATTTTCTTCTGTCACATCATTTCCATCATCTTCTACTGTCTAGTCATGGCAGCTGTCAATTTCAACTAGCACCACCAAAGGCTTCATTTAACTCTTAAAACTAATTTAAATAGTAACCCTAACACATAAAAGTCCATTTCCCAGCATTCTGAAGTTTTCTATCATCTGCCTTCTGTCTGAAGAATTCAGCCAAAACATACATGCATGGCAAGGATTCCTGTTTTTCTTTTAAACATGATCTTCTGCATATCTGTCAGTTCCACACATTAATATGTCATTTTTGTGTTACAGGTGAGTTTGTTTGTTTCAACCATTAAATGAAGGGTATCCTTTGAAAAATAATTCTACAAATATTCCTCTCCTAAAAATCTGACAGTATTACATATAGACTTTCCTTTCAATCTGAACATGTAAATTACTTCTTTTTCATTTTTTTGGCACTCTCTTTTTCTTTTCGCTGTTGTTTTAATTTCTTCTTTTCTTCTTTCAACCTTTCCTTCTCTCTCAGACTCTTCACAAGTTTATACGTGAAGAAAACTGAAAAAAAAAGTATTAAATGAAACTGCAGTCTTTACTGAAAAACAAAATTTAAATAATGTGGCTCTGATTTATAAACAAAAGTCATTATAACATTCATAAGTTTGAGACTGGTTTAATAATAGCTTGAGGACAACAGCTTCCAAAATATCCAATGAAGAATTAATATCCTTCCCTAGTGATCTGAAAGCACCCATTTTTACCTGTTAAACTGTTAATTTCAGATACATAACCCATAAACCTGCCAGTTAAGAAAAGAGCCATGTTGAAATGGCTATCCTCTGCCGAATGTGTTTGCTTAGTTATCATTCTTGTGCACAGCACCCCTCCCCAATTAGATGTATAAACCTTTGATGTTTCTACTTGATATCTAAAACACCTTTTGTGTTATTGTCCGGACAAAAATTAAGCATGAAAAATAATGAAGGGCAATAACTCAAAAATTATGAAAGGCAGAGTCATAATTCTTTTCATTTAAAATTGACCATATAATTACAGGGCTCTACAAATTCTATAGTCCGACGTCCGGGACAGCTCTAAACTTGCTCTCGGACACCTGACTGTGTACAACAGTTTTGTCCCGGACAACTCCAATTTTGACAGTCATAAATCTCGGATATTCCCCTTGAATAAACAACATTATGCAATTGATTTCTATCCAATTAGCATTCGATAAGCTCCGCCCTAATTGAGAAGTGACAACAGTGAGCTGAAAAGGTCAACCAATCACGACTCTAGTTACAATTTACTATGGATATTGATTATATTTTGTAAATCTGTGTCGGTATCGCGTGACTTTAAAATAAGTCAAGCAAACAAATGTCTTAACAAATTCATTGAATGCTTAATTCCAAAGGCAAAAGATTGAACATCAAAGCTTTGCCAATGTTAGTCTAAGCTTTTAGACAACGAACCACAAAAAAGAGCAAAAAATCTTTATGGCATTTTTGTTTTAAAACGCGGATTTATTTATAAGAAAAAATAAAGTAGATTTAAGACAAGCTTTAAAAAATGAAGGTAACCAATTCTAGTAAATATTTAGTTCATTAAACATGAAGCAGCGAGTGAAAATCTCGGATAAATTCCATATGTCATATATTTCCGCGACCCCGTCGTATTTTAATATTCATAGAAAAGAGTGTCTTGGAAACTTTTTACAAGGCAAACTTACAACATTTAGTTGATTGATTAAAATTAATGGTCATGATTTTATTATAAGTACCAGTTTTTCCTTTTTCATTGAAAAATGTTCCTTTTTTCTAAGACATTAATATTTCTGTCGCATTTAACTTTAGAAAGCATCAGTAATAATGAAAAAAATACTTTACATCTTAAAACTTGTTTGTAACTTGTTCAAATAAAATTCTTGTGAAACTGGAAACACATCCCTTAGGAAACCAGACATTCCACCAAAAAGTCACTGAATTTTGATGCCAGAATTACGTTAGTTTTAAACAAGTTGAATAACAACCAATCCACATATTTGCTGTCTGTCTTTGTTTCTTTTAAGCTGAACTCAATTTCTTTTGAAAAGTTTGGGGTGTTTTTAAAGATCAATGATTGTATCTTTCATTTTAAAAGTGTTTCTAATTTCTTTTTTAATTGACTTTGTAAAATGAAAAGCCCAGTTAACAAATATTGCTTATTGAAAATGTAATACTTTTCGCTCAGACATCTGATTAGTTGTTTTTGGACAACTCTATTTTGCCAAAGTCAGTTGTCCTGGGCAACTCAATCTCAGAGAAATTTGTAGAGCCCTGAATTAACCGACTTTAATCTTGTTGCACGTGCAAATCACATTATCAGATTTCAGGCTTCACACAAGAAATAGCTGACAACCTTGATCAAGGTCAACAAACTGATGTCATAGAAATGGATTTCAGTAAAGCTTTTGACAAAGTAGACCACCACAAACTCATACACAAGCTGAAACACATGGGAGTTCATCCACACATCAGTTCATGGATACAAAACTTTCTCAAAAACAGATCACAACAAGTATTAGTGGAAAACAAGGTCTCTGACAGGCTCCCTGTGCTTTCTGGTGTCCCGCAGGGATCGGTCTTAGGTCCATGTCTCTTTCTCGCATACATCAATGACCTACCAGGAAGTGTCAGGAGCCGGGTGCGTCTATTTGCCGACGACACCATAGTTTATTTAACAATTAAATCACAAGCATCTGCACAAACCTTACAAAATGATTTGCACAACCTTGAAATATGGGAAAAAGAATGGTCAATGGAATTCAACCCTGACAAGTGTGAAGTTCTCAGAATACACAGGAAAAAGAAACCGGTCATCTTTCCTTACACCCTACATAACACTAAACTGAAAACCACAGAAAATGCAAAATACTTAGGAGTTACAATAAGTAGCAACCTAAACTGGTCATCCCACATAAACAATATCACAAACAAAGCAAAAAACAGCTTAAGGTTCATCAGACGAAACGTCAAAACACAAAACAAACAACTCAAAGAAGCAGCATACAAAACATATGTAAGACCACAGGTTGAATACTGCTCAACCATATGGCATCCATGGCAAAAATATCTCACACACAGAATAGAAATGGTCCAGAGGTCAGCTGCAAGGTACGTTCATAATGATTACCACTATACAAGCAGTGTAACAAACATGATCAAAGAACTAAAATGGTCAACTTTAGAACAAAGGCGAAACCATGCCAGCCTGGTCATGCTACACAAAATAAAAAACAATCAGGTCAATGTAGATCACAATCACCTTACAAACACAAGAAACAGCAAATTCCTCATTCCACAATCAAAAACACAACATCACATGAACTCATTCTTCCCAAGGACTATACGACTCTGGAACGAATTACCGACCGAGATTAAGGCTACCCCAACTGTGCCAGCTTTTATCAGTGGACTAAACAAGTTTTATAGATTTTAAAGTACTTAAAATAAATGTTTAAGTAAGATCTTCAGTTAAATCTTGTTTTCTTTGTTATTAACTTTTATAATTTTAAATGTTCCTGACATGCGCCTGCCTAGTATAGTCAGTATTGACTTTTGGCAGTATTAAGTTGAAGTTGAAGATTAGCTTTTGTTTTATGTCTTTCCTAACTGAAGTAAATTAAAGTACATTTTTCTTTTTCAAAATTCTGTTTCCAATGATAATCACTATATTCTTTATTAAAACTGTTTTATCAGATTGAACTGACAGAGACAAGCTGTAGTGAGAATGACACTAATACCAGAAGTACATACTCGATTATCTTGAACTGATCATGACTTTAACCTCCCCCGAAAACAATAATAGAAATTATGGTGGTTAAACTGATTAAGCAACGCGAATGACACATATATTCACTGTTAATAGAATGGGGGAGTCTACATTGCACAAATCTAAACACAATTTCTGACGATACTTACTGACAAGAAAACCTATAATTAATCCAGGTACTATAAAGACAGTGTTGTCAATACTTTCTTTTATCGGACCTGATCCAATTTCAACCATTTTCGACTAAACAGCTGTTAAAACTGGTACACGAAACAAGAACTGCCGGTCCAACTCTGCGGAAGTAGTCGACAAGGAATTGTGGGTCATATATTTATTATCGACACAAAGGAATACATATACCAAGAAGAACTTTTAACAACAAAAAAGGACTGTGGTAAAATATTATTACCAAGACGATTATTTATTAAAACATGGTAAACAAAAGGAGCAAGAGGGAACCATAGATGAACCGCTAATTAAAGTAATGAGATTCTCTAGTGTTTATGAATTTACTTAATTCTTTTTTTTTCAGTTGGATAAAGACAAAATCAAGTGCCTGACTTTAGTCAGAAGAAATAGGAGAAATCTTGCAGAAAGAATAAAAGATGCATTTTTTTATTCAGTTAAACTACTTTATTGATTTTGTACCACGAATAAGTTTTCTTTTATTTTTCATTTTTGTTAGTCATATTGTGCTGCGTTCCAGTAGAGTTCTTCGTCTTGTTGAATTCAAGTGACGTCTTGAGCATATTCTGAGATCATTTTTTGGGGAGTAAGAATCGCGCGGAGGCGAGATATTGACCCATACAAAAGATACACAGTATCTCGAATTGAGTACAATTAGTTGGATTAGCGCGCAGTACGATGGTGACACTACGATGGTGTCAGTACGACAGTGCGATGGCGAAGCGCGACAGTACGATGGTGACAGCACAGTGGTGACATTATGACAACACAAGGATGACAGTACGATAGTGACAGTACGACAGCACGATAGTGAAACGCGACAGTATGATGAAACGCAATAGTACAATTGACAGTCACTATAATATAACGAACTTTGAGCTGTATACACTCAAAAGGTACAAATGACCGATGAGGTCAGTAAAGAGAAGGACTTTGGGAGGTACTGTGTGCACATAAGATAGGTGTCTCACAAGCCAGCCATTTTAATAGACGTGAGACTACGACAAACGAAGCCTTTATCTTTTCATAACAGGAGTGAGAATTTGAATGAAAACAAACGATTATTTCAAAGTGTTTACCTTCAGCATCAAGTTTCGTCAATTACTAGATTAAAAGATTGTAGTTTATTATACTGTATTTGGTTTCAAAAATTCTTAGTGGTTCCTGTGAAAATTCTTACAGCCGTTTTACGCCGTGCTTATTTGGAAAACGCTTCATCGAAGTATCCAGTAATAACTTATTCACATTTATGTCAGAAAAGAATTGTTCAAGAACTTAAGATTTTCTTCTTTTCATTGCCACGAGATCCGGATATAGTGTTTAGTCTGTTGAAGATCTTAGTGGTTTATTGGACCATCCAAACATTTTTTCCCTAATTACAACCAAAGGTCATAAGCACTCAATTGATCACAGAAATGTGCTCTCCGGTAAGGATACAAATTAAGGACTTAAATAAATGGAAAATTGAATTTATTCTTTATGAATGCATTTTTAAAGGTAAAACAACCTACATAACGTAACTTATGACTCTTGAGTTGAGGTATCGCTGCTGCATTGAGTTGATTTCAAATGGAAGACGGAAGGAAAATTAAGAGCAATAGGTTGTATTCATGAGTCATGATAACTATAGCTTATGTCTCCGGATTTCAAGAAGGATTGTAAGGACTGTGGAAAACCAGCATCTTTCTCTGCAGGCTGGAGAATTATGGCTATCAAATCTTCTGAATATTCCTATAGTTTGTATTTATCCGTCTGTCGCAGGGTCGTATTAACTAAATATGTTGGTATGTGTTGTTTGCCATCTATGTCTCATTTTGTCTTGCGTACTTCATGTTCTGTCATGTCCATTGTGTCTGTCTCATGTATATGTATTGAAGTCCTATATTTCTGTCCCTTTTCCCATAGTCATTCATTCATTCTTTCATTCATTCATGCATGTATTAAACAGTTTCTAACATGTACTAACCAACCACTGGTACGGGCCTCAATCTATAATTCTTTTTCCGGATGAACTAACATCACACATGCGCACTTAGATAGAAGAGATTTTCATGGCGCGAGCTAGATTTTCTTCTGAGCAATAAATATTATCTGAGTAGCGCACTTCTGTATTTTACAGGTTATTAGGAATGTGTTTACTGTTTCCGTACTTGTTATTCTACATTTTGCTATTCATCATTTTTGTATTATCTCGTTAGGCACTTAGATAGAAGAGATTTTCATGGCGCGAGCTAGATTTTCTTCTCAGCAATAAATATTTTCTGAGTAGCGCACTTCTGTATTTTACAGACCTTCCTTCTCCCCGAGACCAGAACTCATATGAGCAGCCCCTTACAATTAGTACGAAAGGTGAACTGCGACAATTGGCGCCCCACGCTCCAATACAAAAAAAAAATGCACTAGAACAACATAAAGTCTATATGTAACTACCGCTTCGACGAAGACATCCTCACTTGCATCACCTTACAGATCCGAAAGCTTGAGTGTAGAGGAAATTCATATTACCGATGACATGGAGGATAAGAAATACAGTAAGGATGAAACATAAAAATGTGAATCAAAGTCAACAAGTGAAAAAAGAGAAGCATCCATGTATGAATTTATGAATTTCATAATCTATCAACCGTTCAAGGGGAACTGATAATCAAATGGAGAACAGTGATATTAACTATAAAGAATGACAAAGACACAATTTCTCCGAACGAAAACAGTGGTCAGGACACAGAAGCGGACACTTTAAACGATAGCTGTGAGTTTACTTTTTTGTGGTCCATTAGAAAATAAGTTTATGGACATGACTGTTATGAAAATGCAAAGAAACGAGAAAATGCAAAGAAACGAGAAAATGCAAAGAAATTTGAAGAAAAACGTCCAAGATCATATTATAAGCGTAGCAGAAATAACAGAAATGACAAAAAGTCATGAATTTGTTAAATCTGTGTCACACTTGAATGGATTTCAATTTTGTTTACGGAATAGTAAATTAAGGGCATCAAAAGGGTTTGTAGTATCAGAGACATAGATAACATCTATGTTATCTATGTCTCTGGTAGTATTGAAGGTGGTACACTTGTCGAAATTGATATGACATACAAAAAATCATTTTAATAATAGGGGGTATCGTTGTTTATTTTTTTTTCATTTTCTAAAACTGTAAAGAAGGGCGATTTTAGTAAACCACCATACCACCAGCGTTATTGGCATGGCCAGCAGTGCACCGCTTACACAAGCGTTACCATGCATTTTCTCCTTAAACATTTTTTATGATAGTTTTACATGTCAAATAATTGAATTTGTAATTTTTCATTAATTAGAGACCGTTCACGTTTATATTAACCGCAGTTAAAACTGAGGATATAGTGCAAATATTTAGACACCTGCTCCAAAAATCAATGATAACTATTCAAAAATTCGCACAAATTATTGGGAAAATGATGGCTTGCGGACCAGGAGCACCTTTGGCTTCGCTCCGCAAGCTACTGGAAATCCATAAAGACACCGAATTAAAAGGAACCCGGGAACAGTTTGATCAGAAAAAGATTATCCCAACCGACTTTAAAGTCTGTTTACGCGGGGTTGAAAATTTCATAAAACCAGTCTAGACCGATAGTTAGCGGGAAACCCAACAGAATCATTGCCATACAACAGTTAGGTTTGGTATGGCGCGTATGATACGACGTCGGGTGACGAACTCAGCAGCATATGGGGCAAAAATGACAAACTGCAATACGTACATTTATTTTCTCGAATTAAAGGCTTCGTTTTTAGCTTTGAAACATTTCGCGCGTAAAATTCGCATACAGGACTTACGGAAAAACAATCGCGAAAAAGGTAGTCACCTGATTGAAATGTATATTAATTAATATAATACAGAAAAATATGCAAGCGAATATTTGTGTGTTGTATCTACATTGAAACTTTTCTCAGAATTTAAGCAAAAATTACGGGGTGCCACTTCGGCATATAACTTACGGTATTCATCACTGCGCAGAATTCGCATGCAGTAGTTACAAGGGCAACTTTGTCTAAGTCGGTACAGACAACTTTGACATTAGCGGGGTTAGACTAAAATATTTCTACTGCTTATCAATCTGATTAAAACAATATCCTAAAAATCGCTACGCTTACTGTAGTGAGATCGCGTACTACAGTCAGATTGACTGCTCACAGCACAAGAATTGCATCAACTAGTGATGTCTTTGGGAAAAGCAGGTCCTTGCAACTTATATTTATCCCTCGCGATGATTGTTTTCGTGGTTCTGACCAGTACTCGCGCCGAAACCGATGAATGTGCAATGTCACAGGAGACTCTCGCCCTGGTGGGATTAGAACCAGCAACTTAAAAAAGCCAGTGACGCTAGATCCATTGTTTAGTAAAATCTATTAGATATAGTAAATGATTAAAATTTCTATACATTGAGCCTTGTTTTGAATACTTTGAATATTTTACACAAAATTACACGAATATCTTGGTCGGTACAAGTCAGCCAGGTCCCAATTTTGTCCCTTATTTTTTTCATCTATACTTTTTTTGCATCGTAATTATTTTTTTGAGAAAAAAGTCTTAATAAATATCAAGAAAAACAAATTGAATTAAACCTTGTATCTATATACCAATAGTATCGATATAAATAGACAGGAAAACCCATCAAATAGCACGGAAATATCCAATTACTCCCTACGTTAGTATGTTGTCCTTTTACTGATTCTGATCATCCTTAACAACCAATCCGATTTTGTTAGTTAAATTTGAATTACTTTTAGTGTTTAAACCGGCACACATTCAAATTTAAGCACTTAAATATAGTCCAATGAATATTTTTCACAATATGTTGGAGAATAAATAGTTTTTGAAATAAACAGTTATAACACAATTAAGTCCAGAAATAGGCGTTGAAATAATGTAACTAATAAAACACAGATATACTACTCAATAGTAACATTAGACAGTACTGAAATAAAATATTTTCTATTTGAGTTTATTTATCGTCGATACCGGTTGCCCATATGACCGACATCCCCTACAGAGATTAGTTATTTCATGTTGCGGGGATGGTGCAAGATAGAGAAAGCATCCCGTTCCAGAGACACCCCTGGTTCTTTTGCATGCTCTGTGTACAGACCTCGGCTTAACGTCTTATCCTAAAGACAATTTGTAGTGTCAGTGGAGGAGAGGGGAATCGATCTCGCGACCTCTGGGTTACCAGTCCAGCGCGTTACCACTGGACTACTGACCCGCTCCTATATATAAAATATGTTCTAAAGTCAGCAATTTATACAAACCTTTACCTCGAAAATTCTATGTTATTCTTCTTAATTATCGAATGGACAAACACGAAAAACATTTTAATTTACATCGAATAAAGGTAGGTTAATGATTTTGTTTTCACGCTATTTGTTTATCAGTTGATTGCTCATAGTCGTTGTTTAACACCTTTGATTAACCCTTAGCAAATGACACGTATACATACGTTCACACAAATTTAGATGTTTATAATAACTTATTATCACTGTTCTGTAAAACCTTAACTGATGCAATTAAATTCGCTGACAAAAGCCAACTAATGTCTTTAACTATGATTCTGTCATCAACATTGTAAAGCATAATTCTCAATTAGTAAAGATTCATTTTATGTACATCTTCAAGTTGAAATAAAAAAATAACAAAAATAATAAATTTGGAAAATCAATTTTGGGGCCGAAGGCCAGACTGACCCATTTAGGCGCCTTATTGGCCAGCCAGAAAATGTCGTGGGCCGGATTGACCAATTCTGGCGCCGGATTGACATATTTTGGGTCCGGATTGACTTGGGACTGGGTTGACTGTAATTCATCTGGGTTATTTTCCATTTGTTTGATGACTTCAACACATACTGGCACACGAAACACGTACTCTAAAACCTCATAGGATTCTGATTGGTAGACAGGGGTAGCAGAATTAACAAATTAAATGAAACTCACCAAAGATGATGTTTATGGGGGACATTGGTGGATTATCTACCCTGAATACTCTCTTATATTACTTTGGTCCTTCCATTTGGATTCCTCTGCTTTCATCGCTATTTTCTTTTTTGGTATAGTGATAATTAAGCCTAATTTTTTGCAACAATGATAGTCAGATTAAACATTTAGTTTAGCAACATGTTTTGCTAATACCATAATGTTTGGTTTTTGTTAATCCTAACTTTTTATTCAATAAATAAGTGACAGTTTTCAAAGCTAAAAGTCAAGACAATCACAAAGAGAAACAAGGATAAAGTCAGAGGATTCCAACTGAAAGGACCAAAGTGCAATTTGGTCTACCTTTGATGTTTTCTGAGTAAGGGAGATAATTTGTTATCAGCAATGTCCCTCATTCTGCTTCTCCTTTTTTACCAGAATTACCTGCCATGACTCCCTCCCATGAACGATTTCCATGGTTCGTATTGGTTCTCTTAATCTGCGAGAAATTGGTCACGTGACTGCGTTAGTTCACTGGTAATTCTGGTAGTTGCAGAACAAACATGTAACATCAACTTTGGTAAGTTTTGTTTAATTTTGTCAATTAAAGAGCTGTACTATAAGAACACTACATTTTAACCGATTCACTATCGATGAATACACCTTAATCCTTTTTTTGTAGAACCCTGCGTCTTTTATCAGTAGCTCGTCATTTTTGTGTGTGTTTTTTATGCTTAGTATCGTATGCGTAAGTGTATGCATATTTTCCATTCGCAACAAGCGAGATTCTGGTACAAGACATCAGGGAATTGTATGTGTTTTTATGAAAGTCAAAATGTCCACATTAATAACATTAGCGTTCTCTGACAGTCTGAAATATTAATATAAAAAGAGGTCTTTGCCGCAGTTGGACATTGCAGCCGTGGCTGCATTCGCCCAATGTGGCGTATGTTCTTTGTTAAAGTTTAGAGTGTTTTGTTTGTTCGACATACGCCGCGGACCTCGGTGATATAGAACGCTTTGAGTATTTTATATTGAGACCTTTTGTTCATTGAAATTAATTTACTTTATTTCGTGAATATTTAAGAATGTTTTTATTTAATAATTAACTTGATCTGAACCAACTTAAAAGATTGTAACCAGATTTTGACTTTTGGTTTTTACCAATACAACGTTTCCTGGAGACCTTTTATCCACAAGTCTTGTGAAAATTTTATCGCAAATGATAAAACATTTTAACTTTGTACTTATATAAATTATATATAATTATAGATATACTTGTAGGATCCCGCTATTTTACAATAAGTACTTCACTATACATGTAAATCAATAGTTTAACCGCATTGTCACACATCTGGGTTTACTACCGATCAAATCAATACATGAACATTTTTCATGCAGGAAACAAGTGTAGCAATGATTAAACTAACTGTACGTGAAAAAAATTCATCTGTGCTGTAGGATTTATATATCTTCAATACCATACGTATTTTGGTTCGACAGAAATTTTAAGCTATGTAAAAAAATGTTGGTTGCGCAGAAATGGCGGATAAAGTTACAATGTAAACAAGCATCGTATTTTTCATATTTCAGCGTCAGTTTACAGTTTCCACATAATTAATGGAGTGTATCATGTGAACGTAAGATTATAATGAATTTCTTCAAAATTTACGCAGAACAGGTATCGAAGTAAAAATGTTATTGAAAGAAAAGTAGCAGTCGTTAATATCGAACCGATATTGTAAATGTGTAATGTCTTGAATGAATTTGCAGACATACCTTTATACTAGCCTATCATATTGGTGCTAGATGACAAACATACCTTTTGGATAGAAATTCACTCTGCTGACGGTGAAATAAATTACCTGTACGCTCTAAAAGGTTAGAAGAAACGTCAGTTAGTACCCAAGTGTTTCAGTTGTATCTGGAAAACTGAAGACAAACGTACTTTCTTCTCCAATCGCTTCTTTAACTTTTAATTTCCGACAGTTATCCACAGCCGAAGGAAGAGTGATATTTGCACCAGAGTCTGTCTGTACATATGTCTGCCCATGGAATAATTTTACGACGCTTCATGCCATTTTATATAATGATCACGTCAGTTAGCCGAGAATTATTGCCAATTAATTTTTAACAAATCCTTACGTTCGCCTAGAGCCATCTTTAAGTTACAAATAGGTGGAATCTCTTAAAAAATTGAATTAAAAACGTGGTGCATCGTGAGATACCCATGTCATATTATGCTGTTATCATTACACTGTATATATGGGGAGAAACGGAATTGTTGGAAGTGGTTATTTGTCGATGAAGGCGGTTGTGCATGCCCAACTTTTGTTAGGAACACCACGGAGACCTCAAGTAATTACCCAAAAGTTTTACATTCCACAGATTTGCCAGTGTGTCCGTAACTGATAAGTGGATTTCACGTAACATATAGGATTCAAAAGTTTTGTTTACTTTTCTCCATCTACAATTACTTGTTGACGGCTTTCAAACCAAAAACTTTCCTGTACGGTTTAAATCATCATTGCTGGATGTCTGTTTTTGAACATTTCTAAAAAAAGATAGGGAGAATTCCAATATTTCGTTAAATAACAAAGCGACAGCACTACACGATCTAACGTCTTATAGCGGGGTGTTAAAGAGATGATTTTAATAAGGTTGAGCATTAACACAGTTTTTCTTACAATGTCGATTTTAAGAAATTTTAAAGATTCCAATAAGTCTATCTATATGAGCTATTTTATCGTATATACTGTTTCAAACAGCTGAAGAGAAATTGATCCGCTGTCCAGAGAAAAGTTAACTACTACTAGCCAGCTACAACACCTTCCCCGGTATTTGTACTGAGATCGTACATTGAGCTGTACACAATCAAAAGGTAATATTATTTGAAGTCCCAACTGAATATGTCTTGGTAATCCAATAAAATCATGGTTAAGGACATCCCAGACAAAACACAAATGTGTATAATCTACTAGCTAGCTACTAGAAGTTACTGGTATCTGACTTCTGTTAACTGGTTTCTAGAAGCTGGTGGGTAGCTGGCTTCTGTTAACTGGTTTCTAGAAGCTGGTGCCTAGCTACTAGTAGTCACTGGTATCTGACTCTTGTTAACTGGTTTCTAGAAGCTGGTGGCTAGCTACTAGTAGTTACTGGAAGCTGGATTCTGATAACTGGTTTCTAGAAGCTGGTGGCTAGCTTCTAGAAGTTACTGGTAGCTGGCTTCTGTAAACTGGTTTCTAGAAGCTGGTGGCTGGCTACTAGTAATCACTAGAAACTGGTGGCTGGCTACTAGTAGTCACTGGTAACTGGCTTCTGTTAACTGGTTTCTAGAAGCAGTTGGCTCGATACAAGTAGTCACTGGTAGCTGGCTTCTGTTAACTGGTTTCTAGAAGCTGGTGGCTAGCTACTAGTGGTTACTGGTAGCTTGCTTCAATTACCTGGTTTCTAGAAGCTGTTGCCTAGCTACTAGTAGTCACTGGTAGCTGACTTTTGTTTTTAGAAGCTGGTGGCTAGCTACTAGTGGTCACTAGAAGCTGGCTTTTGTTAACTGGTTTTAAGATGCTGGTTATTGGTAGCTTTTCCCATCTCGATTTATGTTGGAAGGACTGCAGGATGAAGAGTATGTATGTTTTCGTGACATTCAGAAATGTTGTTAATTTTTGTATAATTTAATCCAGTCAGTTAGCTGATACATATTATGAGATTTCAATAAATTTTTAATCCTTCGGACCAAGTGGTATCGATGCTTAAAAGTTTTACCTCTGTCTTTGATTGGACCAACTGACCCAGTCTTTTTTGCATTTGTTATTTCTCACTATCGTCAGGTAACACAATATGACAAAATAAAATTAGGAAAATGAACAAACGTTTTCATCTTTATTTCCAATAAGACTAGAATCATTTTCTCAAAACCATTCCGTTCGGCTAGAGAAGAAAGTTAACAGTCCAGGTTGCAGGAATGCCTGCTACCGAGGCTGGAAACAACACCTTACCATCTTTGAGCAAATAATGTAACTATCTTTGTTCGTACCTGCAATGTCAACCTTATTCATTACACTAAAATCTTTTGGAATAAAAATTATGGTACATAAAATACAAGTACACGCAGTTCTTATTGACCAAGGACATCTTTTCAGAATTTTGACACATTATTCCAAACTGACATTTAGGATTTGATTTTCGAAAAGCGTTTTATTAAAGTATTTAAAAATTAAAGCATCAAGGGGAACCACAATAGTTTGTCGAAATTCTTGAATCATATTCAAGAATTCAAATTCAAATTGATTCACAAGAAACGTTTATTTTTTCAAAAACTGTCTGATTCATGCCTTTTTCAACATTCTTCTCTCTGTTTCGTAACAAGAGTGAGAATTTGAATGAAAATAAACAGACGATAAATTCAGCATTTCTTTCGTTCGGGATTTCTAGCATAAACAGCTGGTAATTAATGATAACGTATTTGATTACAAAGGTTTTGTACAAATACAAGATGAAACAAAGCCATTTTCTGCATTGCTTTATTATAAAATGCAGTTATAGCTTATGCGAAGTATTGTTCATGCAATTACGTCTTCCCCTTTCACTTTGCCAAAAGACCTGATAAAGGTTCAGCCCATAAAAGCAGTCTTAGAGATTTATTAGATCATCTACCGTACAACCAATGTTGGAGTTTGTGTAGGTCACAAGCATTAAGGTGATCACAGAAATATGCCTTTAGATAATATGCTACTGTATTACTCATTAGTCGTTCTTTTGATCGAGTACTCGGTTACTCGGAAAATTTCTAAGGAATTTCACAAGCAGCTATATACCTTAGAATATGCACACAGACATATACATGGCTTATCGTTAACGAGTGCAGAACAGTGCTCAACCGGTCCGAAAGCTAAATTGTCAGTTGTCTCTTATTGTTTACGAGACAAATAATTATTTATTAAACGACTGTGTGATGAGGCTGTAAGAATTATAGGTTGAGTTTTTCTTTTGCAATTATTTCACTTGGTCTTACGAATATTTAAGAATATTGAGTCGTTTAGGATTTTTATTTGTTCAATTTAAATGATTGTATCTGTTGTTTTCTTCCTCTTTTATGTTTGCCAGTACAGCATATTTTTTTCAGATTTGGCTATTTATTACAAATGATAACATTTGTATCAGGTACTTAATCTACATCTTTTAAAGAAGTATGCCTAAAACGACTTGTTGAATCATGTATCATCAAGGCAGACATTCTGACTAGTTTCCATGTCCTTTGGACAAAAAATGTGGCCTCTAGAGTGTCTATAGAGGCAAATGTGCGCTTTGACTCGATGACACGGTTTTTAATCTCAGATAAAATATATTCAAATGTTTCTAGATATCAAGAAGACAAACATTCTGACAGATTTTCATGATATTTGGAAAAAATGCAGCATCTAGCGTGTTAACAAAGTTTTTCTTTGTTTTGACCCTGTCACCTAGTTTTTGACTTAAGATGACAAATGTTCGAACTCGACCTAGATATTATGAAGACAAACATTCTGACAAATTTTCATGATATTTGGAAAAAATGTAGCATCTAGAGTGTTAACAAAGTTTTTCTTTGTTTTGAACCTGTCACCTAGTTTTTGACTTAAGATGACAAATGTTCAAACTCGACCTAGATATTATGAAGACAAACATTCTGACAAATTTTCATGAGATTTGAAAAACCCGGAGACCTGTTTTTAAAGATAAAATATATTCAAATGTTTCTAGATATCAAGAAGACAAACATTCTGACAAATTTTTATGACATTTGAAAAGAAATGTAGCCTGTTTTGACCATGTGTCCTAGTTTTTAATTCAAGATGATCTATTTTCATACCTGATCTAGGTACCATCAAGACAACTATTCTGACAAATGTGCGTGATATTTGGGATTATAATGTAGTCTCTTAATGTTAACTACTTTTTTAATATTTTGACCCCGTGACCTAGTTTTTGCTTCAAGAATATCCATATTTAAAACCAATCTAGATATCATCAAAGAATTCATTTTGACAAATTTTCATGACATTTGGAAAGAAAATGTCGCCTCTTAGAATGTTAAAAATGTTTTTGTATGTTTTGATTTTTGTGACCTAGTTTTTTAACCTCAGATAACGCATATTTGAACTTGTTCTAGATATCATCAAGGCAAACATTCTGAAGATTACTAATTACATTTGAACAAGACAATGTAGCCTCTAGACATGCTAGAGTTTTAACAAGGTTTTCCTTTGATTTGGAATTGTGATCTAGTTTTTAGTCCAACATGTCCCACATTGTCCAAGATCTTATTTAGACAATTATTCTGTTCAAGTTTCATGATAATTAGACATTCAATGATTGAATAAAAGCTCTCTCTGAGCACAGTCAGGTAAGCTAATGAAAATAATTGCATAGAATACTTTTTAGAATTATCTTAACTAAACGATTTGTGCATATTATATCGGTAATTCTATATCTGTCATTCTTGCACATTGCATATTGTAATACAAAGTCATTGTACCCCTGGCTTAGTATTTCGCCTGTCACTTTGCAATAAGTTTGGAACCTGAGTGCCCTTTCTATAGAATTTGGTATATACACGTATTACTAATAAATGCAATTATGTATGTGTACTTTGAAAAATTAATTTATTCTTAGATCCTGCCGCTCCAAAAACCTGTATAATGTTTTTCATAAATTCCCATACACACCATATAACCTCATAACTCTCCGATCTCAGGGCTTTATTGAATAAGAAAAAACGTGAATCACCTCAGTAACTAATTTCTAGTACTTAGGTCCAGAGTATTATTTTTTTTTAAAAACCACTGATGTGCTCGATATGTCATGGTCCAACTTACTATCTTATCTAGAGCAGCCTGTATTCTCCATCTCTGTATTGTTACGCTATAGTTTTTTTTAAAGGTTATGTACGATACACGTTTCAAATATTACCAAGATTTAGCGTATCCCTAAGTCTAATCTTGAAAACGCACAGAGACTTATATCTAGCCAAAATCTTTAATAGTGAAAACTTCTGTCTGCAGTAAACCCACAAGAATTCTACTCATTCAGGGTGTGCTTACGAAAAAGCATAAGGGTCATTAAAATTTAAGGTTATGGTCTCATATTTTTCACTTCGTAAAACAATTCAATCACTTAACATCCCAAGTGCATGTACTTGTGTAACAACACAGTCACTTTGCATTTTCAAAGAGTAGCCACTTCCTTATTTTATAGTCTGATGAATCGAACTATCTTTATTTTTTACTTTGTGATACAACATTTAAATCGTATAAACATGAATTGCAGCATTGGCATATTACTCGTGTACCAGAAAGTTTATTTTGCATATCTCGCGACCCACTCGTGAAATCCCTCACTTATTTGAACAAGAAAAGGTCAATGGCACGTACGTGAACATTGTGGCAGAAACCACATTAGCCCTTTTCGTTGATGGTTCTCTGTGCCCCGTTTTTGAAACGTGGTATTTGTCCAACATACGATCCGGACCTCAACAGTTACACTAAAGCAGATAGGTTATATATTAGGATGTGTACTGTTACACAATCAGCATGTCTTATATTTTGAATAATACAAAAATATTTCAGTTTCTTATATGTTCACGTTTCTTTAGGTCTATTGGAGCGTTATTTAAATGTTTTGTTTATTAATTTTGACTTGCACCAAGCTGATTATTTTTTATATCTTCAACCTTTCTGTTAAACTTTAAAGTACATGATAATTGGTTGCTAAATTTTAATAAATTAAGTGTCTATATTTAAACAATACCAAAATAGGAGCGGGGAATTCCGATACAAATCATTCAGCGTTTATTAATAGATCAACTTGAGAAAGGCGAATCTATTGGTAACTAATTTTCATTCCATATGACCACAGGCGTTCGGCACGTTTATAAATATATATATAGTAAACGGGTGCTTGATAGTTATTTTGTTCTTGATGATCAAAGGGAGATTATTTTATGATAATTTGACCATTATTGAACGCCTGTGCATATGACTGTTAGTATTAGTATTATGTATCTAATACTTATACGTTTTACGTTGTGATTTTCAGAATCCAAGTATATATCCTTTCGAAGGCCACGGGTTTGTAATTACGAAGCACAGCAGCTACTATTTTTGTACAGTAGTCAAAATAATCAAGTGACGCCTTGAGCAAATTCTGGGATATTCTTATCATGGGTCAGAATCTCGCTGTATCTCGACTCGCGCACAATTAGTTGGACTACCATTTTTTGCATAATGGCTTTCCATTGACCTTCACAGTACATGTTCGGTTTCATCAAAAGGTTACGCACAGGGATTACCTAGTGTAAAAAAACCTATTGCCTTATTTTTACCTCTGTCTATCGCATTTGTCTGCGTGTGGTCTGTTTTTTGACATTTGGTCTTGTGAATAATAAATTAGCTTTCATACAAATAACGCTGCGTGCACAAATGCCTGTAGTCTGAAGGGTTCCTTTTTTCAACCCCACTTAACCATGGCAAATAGCCATGACAAATACAAATTGCTGAAGATTTATTGAGTGATTGAATATAATAAAAGATAAACATATTGGCCATTTGGAGTTTTATGAGTAAAGTATAATACTTTTCAAGATATAATCAACGAAATAAAGACACTGGTGAATATTTTAAGCCATGCATGTACGAGTCATAATTGTCTGCATAAAATTTTTGAAAACAAATGATAACGAACTTTAAATACTGTTTTCGCCACAAGAACAAGAACGGAATCAATATACAAATATTGTACTGAACCGAAATAAGGCTCTAACAATTCCTTAAAATTCAAAACAAAGCTTAAAAGAAAACTTATTTAACAATTGAACAACCACAGCTTAGAAGTATTGACAAGTCATATGTATACACATCAACAGAATGACGTGTAACAGTATGCGTCAAGATATTGATCTACTATGGCTTCGATTCATTTGTCTCAATAATATTAATGTTCCGTACCTGGCTTGAAATCGTCCCGTACATTATTGATTTGAAACATTTTAATTAACATATATATATTTTGAAACAATTTCAGAAAGAAATATACATAACCAACATTACAACTGAACACGTTTAACCTTAATCTTTCATATGTACAGTCTTGCTATCTGATAAATGTCCTATAAGTTCACTGATTTCGACTCATTTGGGTAGTTGCAAAAACCAAAACCACCATAAATTTTATCTCCTTATCACAACGTCATAGGTACATCCTATTCTATCGTATACTTTCATTTCTACTATCAATTAATCATGTTCATGCCAATAATGGTCGCACAAATTATAAAAATCAGATTGTCCCGTACCTTGCAGGCACTTCAACATTTTGTAAGTCATTTTTCTTACACTAAACATTGTATGTCTCAATGTCTTCGATATTTTAGCATCATATTTAAACATTACCTTGCTTTTTGCTTCAGCTTTTGGCATCGTGATAATTTTTAATACGTGTAAATTATTCAACCAAGCTTTGCCCTCTTTTTATGGCCATTCATAAGTCCTTTAATTTTATTACATTACAATTAACTTCAATTTTATTATCATCTTCGCCAGTATTAGTCACTTGTCCCATATAACATTGACTGTCATACATAACTACTACATAGTCCTCTTCTTTCCAATTCAACCCCTGCATGTTTGATGTGAGTGTTCTAACACTGTTATCGGTAAAAATATTGGTTTCGTTCAGCTGAGATTGCTTGTTCTCTCGAAACTTCATGGTCTCTTGTAATTTCTGATTCTCAGTTTGCTGAGAAGCCTGTAGTCTTTTTCAACTCTAGCTGATGTTTCGCCCATAAACAAAGAGTGTCGTCCCAATCATTGTCAAAACATTTATCACATGCACATGTTGTTTCTCTCGTTAGAAGAGAACCTGTTTCGTTGGACACAACACTATGGATTTTCATTGTTCCCCTAATTGATTTAATACTGTGTTCTTCTACTCTCTTGAGTGATTCATTGTATTCCTCTTCATCAACTTTGATGTACTTAATTGTACTATCAGATGTTGATTCCCATAGCTGCTATTGTTAATATGATAATCTGGTGATGCCACTTTTTCACAAGCAAGTTTATTGTTTATTGTTAATTTATTCTGTTCGTTTAGCAATGTTTCCTGTTCAGTTCACATTATTATTTTTGTACCTCTGTAGCCATTTCGGTAATAGGTTGTTTGTAGACCCTGACCCTTTCCCTCCCCTTCTTAAACCATTCATCTCCAAGCAGTGCCTTCTTTTGTTCCCGGTATTCTTTCAAACGCTGTGTCTTGGTCTTCGCCATTCTGAAACTCGAAAAAATATATACTTTAATGAAAAGATTTCGTTCATCCATGCTTACTTTAAGCAAGACAATGCAACTTATATTGTAAACCTATTGTTTGATTTATTAATGGCAATCTCCAGGTCTAGATAGAACAAGTTATATGTTTGATCTCTTACATCTTTTCAGTATAAAAGGAAATACCACAAATAGAAACGAAGTACGCTACAAAGTTTAAAGTCCATGGTATTAAGATCTTATGTATGATACAGTACGAAATCATTTATCATGTAACTCTGAACATTAAAATATTTTTTGCGAGATATTTTGATAAAGTAAAGAACAATTAACTGAAAAAGTTAACCAATATAATTTTCACTATTATAACATGCGTAACAAAAACCATTACAATATTTTGATCCTGCGTATTAAGACAATTTATATTTGTTTTGCAAAAAATGTTATGTCTACCACTTCCAAGCTTTACGTCGTGTTTCATATGCCCCAAAACATACGCTCTTGCTTCAAACCAGGTACGAGACACTTCAACAAGGTACGGGACGCAACCCTCGGGCGACTTTAATAAGTAACCTCGGAAATAATGTGGTAGGCGCCATATTGGACTTTTTTATAATTCATATGATGTCTGCTAAATTGAAAACATTTCTTAAAGCCTCCACATGCATGTTCATGCTTTAAATTAAAGTTTATTTTTATTTTTTCTTATGCATAAGACAAACACTGCTTGAATTCCGCAATGTTTGTTTATATTTTAAATAAGCTGGGGCAAATTACCATTTGCTGTATTCATACACTTACATACGAGGTCTTTCTACGAAATTGTCTGAGACAGCCGAGTTGTTACGACTGGACGAAACTTAATACTCCACCCCCCGTACAACAAAAAGTGTTATTTCATTCAAATATTATCGCTAAAGAAACCTTTTTAGTTGTTCAAATTTCACGCTCATATAAATGCGTCGGTGAAAAGCTGTCGTCTCAGTAAAACAACGTGCGATTTTCGAACAATAGCGACAATTATTGTTTTAACAACAGGTGCGAGTTTTATGACGTCGTCTAAGCTGAAAAAAAGAAGAAGAAGAAAAGCGAAAACAATTATGGTCATAACGTTGCGAAGACAAGTGAATACAAAGAATTATTGAGAAAATGGATTAAATCTTGAGAAGAATGAAACTATTTACAGGGTGTCTCATAATATCTGATACCATTTGCGTGTGCATTACATTTTTCATCGCAAATAGTGCGCTAGCATTGAACAAACAATGTGATAGTTCAGTTCTTCAGTTTGATGCATCGTACGTCTAGAATCGGTTAACAGCAGGATTTTAATAAACATTCGTAATGGTATCAGATATTATGAGACACCCTAAACAGTACAAACGACATTGGTGAAAAAACATCCATATTTCATATTCTAATGGCTTTTTTACATCTGAAAAATGTATTAACTCTAAAATGGTTTTTTTTCGTGAAGACAGCCCGTTTTTGGTTCACTCGGTCTCCTACATTTCTGACTTCTTCCAAAAATGAGACATCCTCCTGATATTGAGATTTCATCTTGTAACTATCGTAAATGTTTAATGAATATCATCTTAAAGTAGTCTTTGAACTGTTCATGTTAGGTTAATTTCCTATAAAGACTTAAGACAGCATTTATCACAGTGATATGAGAATGAGCGCTGTACAAAGGGAATTTTCAACCTTGAACAACAACGTCCCGCGCCCCGCCTTGACATCTTCTAAAAAGTGCACTTTTATACTTACAATCACAATATTTGCTTAATTCTAAAATGGTATTCTGTTACTCTAGTTTTAGCTCATTTTAAAATATGGTGGCGGGGAGGGGAGCGAATCAAAGTAATAGATCGTCAAATATGCCAATTTAAAAAAAAACAACAACAACAAAAAAAAAAAAAAAAAAAAAAAAAACAACAAACTTTAAGTACGTTATAGGTGCGGAAAAAACGATATGTCCCTAGATCTTACGGTTTTTACAACCTACTTATTTATATAACCTACTAAAAGCCGATTTCAAGAATTGGAATGTATCATATAACGAGAGCTAATTTCATTCCTGTTTTCCATGACGAACATCTAACTAAAACAGATTCCTTTTGAAACAAGACTAAGATGATAAATGAGATGTCGAGAGGAAACGTCATCTAAATTACGATTAAGTGAGTTGATAGACACTGTGAGATTATAACTAATTTTAAACAATTTTGTTTGGATTGACTTGTCCAGTCTTTTTTATGAATAAGTTGCACGATTTATCTCTGGTGATTGTTAGGTCACAAACTGAGATGAACTATACTAAGAAAAGATATTGTTTCATTTCCAATATAATGGTAACCATATTTCAAAACCTGTGTGTCTAAATGTAGGAATAAGTGGAAAGTTACAGCAATTATATCATTTTGAGGGTTTGAAACATTACTGTAACACTATTATTCATTCCTCTAAAGTCAACTTTTAATAACTCATTTTAGTTTAAACTTATTTATTCAACATCAACTAGGAAGCAAGATCTTGCAACTTTCATTAATCCCTTGCGATGTCTGCTACCTAGTTTCAAACCAGTACTTGCGCCAAAAGAGAGGAATGTGGAATGTCACTGTAGACTCTCACTCCTTGGTTCGATTTGAACCAGCGTCCTCCGGATCGGTTGTCTAGCGCTCTTACCCCTGGGCCCCTGCTTCAAATTGTCACGGTTTAGTGCACACCTACGTATTATAGTATAAATACAACCTGTGAAAACTGCGTCAGGGGATCGATTCTTTGGCCCAGTGGTTAGAGTGTTGGCGTGTTAAGCGAAAGATCGGAGTTCGAATCTGGGTTGTGTTTTCTAAGATGCATTGCATCTTTCTGTTACGGACTTTCATGGTCGTAAGAAAATATTTTACATTCAATGCATGCTAGAAATATCAGTTTCGCCAGGTTCTTGATAATGTTACCAAATTTTTGTTTGTCTGATTTACAATGTTATTTTTTCCAGACCATGCTTCCATCCAAAGCATTATAACTTCACATGTGTATGCACCTTGATGCATCCTATCCATCAGACCAACTTAAGGGTCAAAAGTCAAGGCAAATATCAAACTTGGTCATAAAATGTAAGTCCTTCTATCCGCAAAGTCACCATGACCCAAATAAGCAAATATTAACCTTGGCCACAATATGGAACTGCTTTCATCCATACCCCTGGAGGGAGGGTATATTGTTTAACTACCCCTGGAAGAAGGGCATATTGTATTTGGTCTATCTGTGTGTTTGTTTGTTTGACTCGAAACTTTAACTTTGACTATAACATTGAAGTCATTCCACCTTCACAGCTGCATGCACCTTGATGAGCTCTACTCGCCAGACTCACAGAGGTCACGGGGTAAAGATCAACGCCTCCCAAAGTGCATGGCGTTCATTCGAACGTAGCGCTTGTTTTTCTAGTAAATTAAGATATAATGCAAATAGTACAGCTGAGTCAGCAGTTTCTAGTCTCTTATATTAATTTGGGAAATTTCATATTAGAAAAGCAATTCATGAAAGGATTTTTTACATAAAAGACCATCTTTACTAAAATACAAATGTATATGGGGTATAAAGAGGGTTCTTTGTTATCTTTAGTCATTATTTCCTTTAGAGGACTCATCACTTAGATTATTAAGTTATAAGTTATAAACATTGTTCACTGGTCAGCGAATACAAAATTTGCATTGGTATTACTCTAGACATAATAGAAATTTAAAACTTTAAATTCATAAACAGGACTTAATGAAAAACAATCACATGAAAAGGTAGTCATCTGAGAGAATTGTATATAGAAAAAAGAGTGAATATTTGTGTGTTGTATTCAAATTGAAACACTACTTAGATTTAACAGCAAAATTATAGGGTGTCTCATCGGCAAATAGCTTATTCGTTGCTAAGTTTTTAGGTTCAATTCCGTTGGTTTGATGGTTTTAACTCATAATTGCGTGTTGAAGGCACAAGAACCACTGGCTCTAAAAGCACATGGAGTTCCGACTGGTACACACGGTTAACAGAATTGACAACGAAACTTATCTAAGTTCATGTTTGATGTTAATTCTGCTACTCCCTGTCGTATCAGAATCACATGCACACCTATGCCTTCCTCCCATGAACGATTTCCTTGGTTCGTATGTTTATTTTTTTTAAATCTGCGAGTATTTGGTCACGTCACTGCGTTTGTTTACTCATATAATTCTGGTAGCAGCAAAATAAACATAAAACATTGAGTTTGGTAAGTTTCGTTCAATGAACTGTGTCGAAATGAATTAAAGCGTTTAAGGCACTACATTTTGACCGATCACTATCCATGTATACATTTCTTTCTTTCATTCTTTCTTTTGGCAGAATTCTGTGTTTTATTAGGTACTGTTCAATTTTGTCCAAAAAAAAAAAAAAAAAAAGAATCAAAATGTCCATATTCATAATATTCTCGTATTCGTGTTCCTAGTTCAAACTTCCGACAGTCTGAAATGAAAACTTGATCAAAATGAAAAAGGAATTCTTTGCCGCATTTGGACATTGCAGCCGAGGCTACTTTTGCGAAAAGTGGCGTAGTTCAGTGTTGAAGGTATAGGCTTTAGGTTTAGACAAACGCCGCAGACTTCAATGCTTTTGCAAAGCTTTGAATATTTTACATTGAGGCTTTTTGTTTACTAATTTACTTTATTTGGTGAATATTAAAGAATGTTTCTATTTAACGATGCTCTTAAACTAAACCAATTAAAAAGACTGTAACCGTACTTTAACCAGATTTTTATGCCCCCGAAGCGTGACATATAGCAGTCACTGTCCGTCTGTTTTTCCGTCCGCCCTATCTTCTGTGCTAAATTCTCCTCATTTTTACTTGATTTTCTCCAAGCTTTCATACTTTGATCATTATCAAGTGCCGCACTTCATATACTCCGCGTTTTACGATTCGAGTATTTTGGCGAGTTATTGCCTTTTTGTTATTATTATTATTATCTTTTTACTTAATATTGCTTCTGTTTAGAATTCTTCCTACCACTTTCATATGATGTTTACCAAACTTTTATAGAATGATCAAGTGCATCAAGTGACACAGTGCATTATATTAGGCTTTTCTGATTCTATCATTTCTAGCAAAGTAATTGCCCTTTGTTTATTTTTACTTAATATTGTTTCTGTGCACAACTCTTCCTCCTACAATTCTCATATGATGTTTACCGAAGTGTCACAGTTCTTATTGTTAGGTTTTGCCATTCGATTATTTTTATATAGTCATTGTCCTTTGCTAAATTTTACTTGATATTGCTTCTGTACACACCTCCTACAATTCTCATATGACATTCAACAAACGTTCGTTGAATGATCATTATTAAGTGCCAGAGTGCATTATTATCAGGCTTTTGCGATTGGAAAAAGTTTTTGGCAAAGTTATTGCCATTTGTAAAATTAAACATAATATTGCTTCTGTGCGCAACTCCTACAAATTTATGATTGAACCATATTGTCACCTATACACAAAACTGCATAAGTTAAAAAGCAAGAAATGTTTGTTTTTTTCGAAACACCTTTCTTAATTACAAGGGGTTTTAATTGATCTTTATTATGACAATGCAGCTTTACAGGTTATAACGCGGAACTGCCGTCTTGGTGGCTCTACTAGTGAAGTTCAAGGTGAGGTAGGCATAAAAGGTGGCAAATGGGGAGGGGAAAACATCGTCAAATATCACGAGTTTTCACTACTTTTGATCTTGGCCGGTAGGAATTATCCGGACAGGTTAATAATACTGGCATTTGTTGATCAGTGATTATGCAATCAAATACAATTCATTTAATTGCAAGGCTCCCTTTCTTTGAAAGCGAGTGCTGGTTTCAAAGACGGTGGCTAGACGATTTACCTATTTCAAAGCACCATTCATCTATTAGGGTTTATTTATCGTCGGTTCATAATTCACATATGACATAATCCTGTATATTACCGATACATGGGACTCGTCCAAGAGACAATTAGTGGTGTCAGTAGAGGAAAGTGTAATAGAGATTACATTACTGGGCAACTGCTCCGCCCGTCAAGACATTTGCCCTCTTCCTCCTTAAATAGACACCTTTTCTCTTGAAATTTAAACATGCTTCTTATAAAATAACGAATAATTTCATTGGCTGGTATTTTGAAATAGAAGTTTATCCAAAAAAAAAACAACATAAAAGAACGCCATTTAATACTCATGAGTATGAAATTTTCTCAAACAATATTCCGACGGTCGTTAAATAATATAAAACTGAATGGATCGAACGTGGATTTCCGACTATTTATAGCCTGAAACGGAATGAAATGTTTTACAGTGGCTCTTTTTCAGAAATAGGGAAACTCTAACTTATTTGTAATATCATCCTTATGATAAATGCTTCCTGCTGATTTCTAATAATGGCATCCATGTTACGAACCACACAAGCTAAATGATTGTTTCTACTCTTAATTTTAGAAATATGTATTATCAATCGCACATACAGTTCACAACAACTATGCCTAAACATTTAGATATATTAGTATACTACTCAAAATTTGATAGGGATCACTTATAAGAATGTGTATATTTACTACATAAGGTTGAAAGGTTACAATTTTGTTGTGTTTCTGGAAATATGTTCACATGACAACAGTTTGGTACCAAAAAATGAGTAAGTCTGTAAACCGTTGAAGAGGCTAAGCCGTGGGAGGGGCACGAATTTGGGATAACACAGACAGGAGATGAAATGGAACTTTTTGGAAAAATCAAGTGTATGGCCTGAATTTTGCTTAAATATTACGTGTGGTGTCCGTTTGCTTGGATAACTGCTCTGCATCGCCTTCTCATGCTGCTAATGAGTCTCCGGATGCTTTGTTGTGGGAGTCGAGCCCACTCGTCCAGAAGGGCCTGCTGTAGCCCAGGGACCGTTGTTGGCTGGACCGGGCGAGCAGCTATTGCAGTCTGCAGCATGTCCCAGGTGTGCTCTATTTGGAGACTTTGCTGGCCAGTCCATTTTCTCTATGGCTGCTGCCTCCAGGTACTCGTCGGTGACCCTTGCCCTGTGCGGCCGGGCGTTATCGACCATTAAAATGACTTCAGGGCCTAAAGCACCAGCCTACGGACAAACATACATATCTAAGATCTCATTGACGTATCGTACAGCTGACAACGTGCCGTTTTGAACAATGTGCAGGTTCGTTCTTCCCTGCATGCTAATGCCCGCCCATACCATGACCGAGCCCCCGCCATGAAAGTCATGGGTAGCAACATATACGGGTGCCAAACGCTCATTGGCGGATCTCCATAACTGCACTCACCTATCAGTGAAGTCTGCACAAAATCTAAACTCGTCAGTGAACAGCACTGGTGTCCAGTTATGCAGAGTCCACCTGGCATAATCGCTGGCCCATTGAAGACGTGCCTGGATGTGGTTTCGCGTCAATAGAATTCGGATTGCTGGCCTTCTAGCCCTCGTGCCGGCTGTATGAAGACAGTTCCTGATGGTTTGAGTGGAAAGTCTTACACCAGCGGCATTTTGGAAGTCATAATGGAGGGCAGTAGCGGTAACAAAGCGCTGACGTCGCGCTTGAATGACAATAAACCGGTCCTCACGCTGAGTTGTGGACCTCTGACGCCCTCCGTCATGCCTATGCGTGACATGCCCGTAAGTTTGAAACTGTCGCCACATCCTGGCAACGGTGCTCTGGGACACCCCAAGGGCACCTGCCACGTGCCGTTGGGAACGGCCATCATCAAGCATCCCTACCCACTATTGATCTCCTCATCGTCAATACGCCGTTTTTGCCGTAGATTTGCCATGACCAGTGCTACGTTCGATATAAACGTTACAATGCACAAGCGAAGTCTGAATAAAACGGATATGTACATGAAGGTACATGCCCGCGGTGCACCACTTTTCCAGGGGTATCGCTTTTCCCGTGCATTTCGAGCCATGTACAGGTAAACAATCAAAATCTGCTGGACAGGTCGGCTTTGCCATATTATGAATAAACTACATGTATGAGAGAAAATCAGTTATCTTGAGGTTATCATTAAAAACATATTTAAGAAATAAAAAGTGATTCTTATCAAATTTTGAGTAGTATATGATTTGATACATATGAGACATAAGTTTCGTACTAATTTTAGACAGAGGCAGAGGCATTGAATAACAACAAGAAGTATTTTTTTACAGTCTTTCCCCAATTTTGCACAAAAAGGCCTACTGCTCGTATGTGGACATTGTGGCCGAAGCCACAGAAGCCCATGGAATTGAAAGGTTTGTTGTGCTTTGCTTTCAACAGGATTTTTGCCCACATATGCTCCGGACCTCATGATTTTAACAAATGCACTACTTTATATATAAGAATAGATAACGTTACACAATCAGTGGGTTATATAGTTTGAATAATGATAAACTATTTCATTTTCAAATTCATAGTTGTTTCTATTTGTCTAGTTGAGCAATATTCAAAAGATTTGTTTAATTTTTCTTCATCTACGTAAACTGTTAGCTTTTATACCAAAAATTTTCCTGTACGAATTAAATTATATGATTATTATTTTTTTTCTGGCAGACTATATTTAAACATGATTGAAATTGACCCGGGGAATTCCAATATTTTGATAAATAATAGAGCGTTTTACTGATCTTTCGGTTAGACAAACTCTCGTTCTCGATTTAGATGAGATCAAGCGAGACGATGAGGCCCAGGGAATTGAGGCATGAACAAGAAATCAGCTTAAGAAATCCCAATTTATGACAAAATCCTTTCTGGTACGTATAGATAATGTTACGTATAGTAAAATTGTACATTTGTATTTTGATATTGTTATGTAAGTACATGACTATTGCGGCAAAATTAGATTTTTTATGGTTGTAAATCATTGACTCTCGAATGTTATGTGTGGGGTAGTGTAAACAAACATCTGGCGATCGATTGCACAATGTGTTTATTGTTAATTGCATTATTTTATTTGCAATGTTTCACTAACTTTAGTGCTGATTTTAAAATGCCATTTAACATGAATGCTTAACTTTTGACCTGTAGATTAATACTAATAGAATATGGGGTTATTATGCCTCAGTTACCAGATCAAAAACTGGATATTTTCTGTTGATTAGTGGTTGTAAATACCTGTTTCTTTGTATTTTTTTTATGATTTTGTATTAAATTCATATAAAAAATTTGGGTTTGTTATTCTGAATTTTAACAATTTTAACTCTTTCGTGTGTTCAACTATCATGGGAGTAGACGACAAATGTTATATGTCTCTCTTGAACCACCAAAGAAAGCGCAATGGACCTTGTAAAACTTTCTACACTGTACCTCGTGAACCAAGTCCTTATAATATGAACAATCGCAGGCATGCATAAAAAGATTTACAGAGATTAAAATGGAAAACTTCGACCGTAGGAGGATTTGTCACTTGACAGATGAAGAACAATTTTCCACCCCAAATGTTGAAAGCTTTGTTGGAAGAACGTTTTACTTTAAGTATTTCCTGGTCAAATAACAACTACAGCCAAAAACCTTAGAATGACCACAAAGTCAACAGACAATGTCAATACATCATACAGGGCTAAAAAACCACGGATATTGAATTTTGTATGTAACTGTTAATCGTAACTACACAACTATTTTTTTAAATGAAGATATTTACTTATCTAATTGACATAGCCGTAATTTAAATTATTTTATACTAAAATTGGCTGTAATTAAAAGATACACATTTTTTAAAAGGAAAACTAAACAATATAATGTAGTTATGTTTAATCATGTATTCATGTAGTTGGAATTAGTTTCAACTGAACCCAAGCTCTTCATGTTTCAAATAAGAATATTTAAAGTTTCTTTTACCCTCTTATAAGTTAATATATTTTTTTCAGGCTACATGTATAAGGAACACTGATGTCAATAACAGCATTGTAGAGGAAAGCAGTTCAGAACATCTCATGTCATCAGCACAAAGAGATAGAGAAATTTGAAGATATTGTAAGTTTGATCCTAAAATTACTTTTGTTGACAACAGAAGATTGTGATTGATTTTGATGAAAACTTTAAAGACTTTTGCTGTTAAATTACATTTATTTCCTGGATTTCACCACTATGAGAGGCAACAACTTGAACTTCAAGCCGGTGTCCCAACCAATGCTTGAACCTGGGGATATATCTATACATCTTTTACGTTTTTCGTTTTCAAGTATGTAGATAATCTTTACTAGAAAGAATTTTGTTCAGTCACAAACTCAGATCTTGTTAATTTGATAAATTGTATTTTTAAGCTAAAACAATTAACTGCAAATGAGGAAAAACAATCCCATCCGCTTCAGTACACTATATACTTGTATTTATTGTCAGCAGATGACTGGAAGACATCTTCTTTCCAGCCACAAGATACAACTGCCACGACAGAGAATTAGAAGAATGCCACTCGCGATGAAGCTTTCCAATTTCATGGATTGATGAGAAATATTTATATTTGCATCTGTTTTTCTCTCACATTATTGCGTAGAAGTTAGCAACAACAATTGTACATAGTCACTGGCTAAATTAAAGAGGAGACAATACAAGACTTTTGAAGATTTGTTTAAACGTAAACATGTTTTTCGCATGTAAAGTCTGGATAAAGACAATGCCGGGTGCTAAGTTGAAAATTTCATATCAGTTTGGCCAACAAATCGCCGCAATGTTGTTCACATGTATATATCTTGTTTTCAAGAGTGGATCTACGGACAAACAATGAGTGTTATAAAATTCAGAGTAATATTTCACTGGCGTCACTTTAAAGAACTTTACTTCATAGAGAAAACTTTAAAATTCTTTGAAATAATCATGCCAGGTAATAAACGTAAAGAGTGGGACATTATGATTATTAAATATGAAGCTCAAGTGTCAAGTGTTTTTAAACAAATTTAAGAACATGTTCTGTCAGAACTGAACAGTGTACGGACAAAAACTAGTGGAAATAGGTGTGATGAACAGGTGTTTTTCATTTGATAAAACATTTCATAATATTGATTTATTTGTTCATTATTGTTTGTTGTATGTTACTCATACCCAAAAAGATATTGAAAACACTTGATTTGTTACTCTAAAATGCACCAGAATGTATTAGAATAAGTTGCTAAAATAAAAAAAAATTCCGGGGAGGGCACCCGTAGCCCCGCCCCACCCCAAACCGCAGGAGGGGATACCCCTCCCCCAACCTCCCCATCGCCGTCCGTAGCGGCTCAAATCATTTTCAACATGCCCTCAGAAATGGCTAGAACCCTGTACTGCATAGCAAGGAGTTCTCAGTTTTCAACTGATAGAGCTTTCGATAAGATAAGTAAAAGTGGCAGTTTATTCCGTTTATGGCTTGCTTGGATTAATTGGTAAATACTCTTACTGTCAATACATACATTAAGACAGTTATCAGCCTATATTAGGCACTTTATTCATAGCATTAAAACCATCGTCATTGAAAAACGTTTACTGATATCATGACAGGGTCAGGTCATAGCTGCTTCTCCTCATGGACATGACTACGCCAGTACTTAGGTATGAAATACAGCTTGAAAAAAGTTCTGTCAGTTGGTGAGAACAGTGAGAAAATGGCAGAGACTCTCAGAACTGTAAATAAAAATGGTCAGCTTATATCTTTAGATAATATTAAGGCTAATCCCAGATAATTATGCTCCTCTCTCGGAAGAAGTGTGGGTATATTGCTTTGCAAATGTTGGTCGGGCCGTCGGTCAGTCCGTACACCAGACATTGGCCGATCAATAACTGGAGAACATTCTAGCCTACAGTTCTTAGATCTGGTGGGGAGTTTGGCTATGATTGGCAAATACCCTTATTAATTTTAAGGTCAGTATGTCAAAGGCACTCTGATCTTGACCACAAAAATCTTGTCTGATCAATAACTAAAGAACGTTTTGGACTACAGTCATCAGTTTTGGTGAGGACGTTGTTCATGACCAGATGATTTATAGATCAGTAGATCAAAAGTCAAGGTCGCTGTGACGTTGACCAATAAAAGCTTGTCCGATCAATAATTAGAGAACGGAAGTTGGTCATGGACGGTAAATGACCCTGATTTTGATTTTAAGGTCAGTAGGTCAAGGTAAATGTATTCACAATGACCTTAACAGAAAAAAAAACTCTCCGATCTATAACTAGCGAATACTTTAAACCACAGTCACCAGATCTGGTGAGAAGGTTTTTCATGACCGGTAGATGACCCTTAATGATTATTATGTCAGTAGGTTAAAGGTCAAGGACACAGTGACCTTCAGCCACAAAAGCTGGTCTACAGTCTTCAGGTTTGGTAGTGAGGTTTGTCATGACGTATCTGACCCGTATTGATTTTGAGGCCAGTTAGGTCAAAGGTCAAGGTCACGTTTAAAAGTCTTTGTAACAGTACTAACCGATTGCCATTAGTGAGCATACATGGTTCACAAATATCTTTTGTTTAAGTATAACAATGGATTCTCTTTATATGAAGTGTTTGAAGCTTTGTTTAATTTCTTGGAACCTAAGGCATCTTCACTAAAGTACACAGACAATGAAACAGTTTCCAATTCACATTTCATACAAATTAAAAGAAAAACCTGGGGCTTCACGTACATTTAGTATAAGGAGGCACTGGCCATGGCATTAGTTTGCCTGCTTATTAGTGTAAATGTTTCTGTGAAAGATATGGCTATTATATTTGACATAATTCACAATCATTTTCTAGCATTTTAAAGCATTGGTCAACTTGTTAGCAATTGATCTTGTTAACATGAAGATGAAAGTCCGTAACAGAAAGATGCAATGCATCTTAGAATACGCAACCCAATGTGGAATTTGCACTCCAATCTTATCGCATCGAAGGCCAATACTCTAACCATTGCGCCAAAGAATCGACTCCCTGACGTATCTATCTATTTGAATTTATTTCTCGTCAGTACCGGTTGCCCATATGACCTACGCCCCTTGCAGAGATTAGTTATTTTATGTTGTGGAAGATACAGAGTGTATACCATTCCAGAGATTCCCTGGTTACTTTGCATGCTCAGGGTACAACACTGATACATGGGACTTGGGTTTAATGTCTCATCCGAAAGACAAGTAATAATGTTAATGGAGGATCGGGTGATCTATCTCGGGACTCCTGGGTTACCAGTCCAGCACGTTACCACTGGACCACTGATGCGCTCCTCCCTGACACATTTGTTAGAGTTTGTATTTATAGAATTATAAGAAGGTATTCAATAAACCGTTACAATCTGAAAAAAATCTACAAAGTTACAGTAAGCTATGCAGGTAATACAAATGTAGCATGTTGCTTAAACGAATTTCAGAATGTAAAAAAAATCATTTTGGACGGCAAACTCTTTTAGGTTACAATTTTGGCGGTCCAAAAACTCTTTTTCAACTACAAACACCACAGTTTCTTGTGGACATGAATCCAGGGGGTGCGATAAGTTTATTCATTTGTTGCATATATGTATAATGATTATGTAGACTATGAGTTACTTTACATTAAGACATACAATGCATATTTCTACTTTTGAGTCATTTGTAAGTAATCTCAAAAATGAGTAAGACATTTATTTTCATGCTAAAACTGATTTCTAGTCAAATCTCATATGATTTCTAGTCCTATATCATATAACTATATTAAGGTTTTCATACTGTTTTTGATGGAATTTTTATTTTAATAAATGTCACACTTCTAATCATGAGCTTAAATTCTTTATATTTAATCTCCTACTGAAACTTTACTTCTTTTTAGTGATCATTTGGGACATTTTTATTAAAGCTCTCATCCTGTTATCATATGTGTATAAATCGCCTTCTGTTTATCAAAGTACCTCTAACAACAATGAATAATATGTTTGATATAAATTAATATGTAGGGGGTTCTACTCCAATTATTAATAGTATTTAACTGATTCAATGATCTTATCAAAAATCTGAATTTAGCAAAGTTCATTTGGCTCTTGCTTGTCAAAATCAACTTCAGGACAACATTTAAACCATAATCAGAATGAGCTGACGAAAACATTTCAAAAGCTTATTAATAATATTCATAGTACGACTTTTTAAATATAATGTGTGTTGATGTTTCAAGGTGTCAAAAGATCGCGAAAGTTGCGTCATGGGCATTTCGAGTGCCGAAAAATCGCCAAGTTTCGATTTGCGGGAATTAAACTTGTTATATTTAGATGTTTCTCATCATCGATTTGAGTTAATTTGTCAAAGGTACCAGTTGCCTATAAGACCAACGCTTCAGTGAAGAATTCAGTTATTCAGGTTGTTGGGGAAAGTGAATCCCATTCCAGTGGCTCATCTGGCTATTTCATTGCAATGCTCAGTGATTAACAGCAATACAAAACGGCTCGATTTAATGTCTCTCCAGATAGTCAAAGAATAAGAGTTAGTGGAAGAACCAGGGATCGAACTCGCGATTTCTAGATAACAAACTCAGCGCGATACCACAGGATCGTTGATTTTAGGTAAATAACTTTTTTCAGCCGAACTTTGTAGACAAAACTTTTTCTTTAAGGATTCCATTCTCTACAACCACTGGTTGGTCCAAATCACCCTCTTCAAACCTATCTTCAGGTATTACTCTGGGGTTTAGAGTGACTGTCGACTAATTCTAAACTAAACATGTGTATAATGTGTAGCTGTGCATTTAAGGTTTTGGTATTAATCACGTCAATAATAAAGATAATGCCCACAGAATTGTTGCGAAGTCTTACAGAAAGACAATTTGTTCGAATATTGGGGCCGTAATAACCGTCATCAGTTAAACTTCCTGAGTGTTTACAAAATTTGAAAACGTCATGTAGTTAATCGCGTGGAAAATATTTACTACGATCGGCAATTTTATCAATGAACCTCAGCTACGCTGAGACCAAATATGTTTTACAAGTGCATATTGTATTTTGTAAGTCAACACTAATTTGTTTTATTTGAGACTTGGTTGTAAGAATTAGGTGTCCAATCAATACCTTAAATTACAATTATCACATTGCAAACACTTATTATACGGTAACATATAGCAATTTATAACTTTGTCTTATCTAAACAAATTTAACTAGTTTTCGAGTTTCAAATACATATGTAATACTTGCTACGTTTTATTACTGGTGATGTTAACATAGTGATTTCTGCATGTCGATGGTTACAACTTTCGACAAACTGTGTCCCAAGGAGGGTCAGATTGTGCAAAGAATAATTAAAGACTTGCATCTAAAAGATTGTCAAACATATTTCGTAATATTTGTGAATATAAATGTATGTAATTGGATTGACCTTACTGATGTTATGTTATGCATTCGGTGAATATAATGAACCACAACAAATTATAAAATGTAAAACCGTTTAGAGCAAAGAACACGTTAACATAAAACACCAAAATATGATTAAAAGACATTTAGCAAGAGGGCAATATAGGCAAAAACGAGCATATGAAGTCATAAAATCATGCACTCTCATTTTAAAAAGAAAAACTTATATGGATACCTAGCTACAAAAATCCTAACATTGAAAAAGTTGTTACAAAATGTTTGAAAATAAGCAATTAAACAGAATTTCTTATAAGATAGTTTTTTTTACCAGAAAATATTTCAAGCCTTGATGTCACATTAACATATTCTTCTACATATACATATATTTCTAATTCGTTACAAAATAGAAACAGATGGACCGATTGTAGAAAAATACATGCCAGATCCTTCTTGATTCGTATATACCAATTGCGATAGTAAAATATAAAATATTTCATACGAAGATCTCTCATAACGGGAAAATAATGTTTTTTTGTTTTTGTTTTTTGTAACAAATATTGCATAAGCACTGCGACTCAGAAAATGTTATTGCAAGAGTTATTCAAAAACTGGACATGAAAAGAATTTCTACATTTTGTGTTAATCAGTCATTTAACTTTTTTCGCAGCTTTCAGGATACGACGCGTGTCCCAATCCTTTAACAGTAATTGGGTCCATAAATTTATATAACGGACAATAACAGACACTTTGTTACGATGTAGCATCACTTGATTTACAGACAGGCACGCTGGTGTTTTGCTTTCCATTTTTAACTTAACAGTTTAGATTATTCATTTATTTTATTTTTATCACATACGTTACTTGTTTCTCCAAATATACAATCATTTTTTCTGTATAAGTACCAAAGAATATAAGAAGATAATGATCACTGTCACAGGTTCAGGCACTCTGTTGTGATATAGTTTGAAAATACACGTAAGTATAATTTTATTGACAAACAAACGCTCTCATGTTTTACTTTTCAATCTTAGTGGACCATTTTAGATGCTCCACTTTATTTCAATGGAAGCATTTACAACTTCACCACAGATTGGGCAATGGCTGCAAAAGGCATCGCAGATATCGCACACTGCCAGGTGATGGCATTTTAGGTACACCACTTTTCTCAGCCGATCCTTGCAGACGACACACTGGACAATCTCTTGAAGGATCTGATTCTCCACAACCAGATTACTCTCTCCAGTCTCTTCTGCAAATATATATTATATATGCTTGTTCCCTGCTATGATATATGCATGAGAATTTAACGCAGTGTAAAATAAAGCTGTCTCAAAGAGATACATAGCTGTTTGGTCTTGTTTTTAGTTCTTTCATGTTGGTGGGCACTTGGGGTTTTGCTATAGATTTTGCTCAATATTATTATCAAATGAGTGAAAAGGAGCAAAAGAGGAGGCATAAGGAATGACAGAGGCGGCATGAGGATCTCGAAACCATTTTTCATTGGTTGAAACGATCATGTGATAGCAAAAATTATAAATAGACAGGTGTTTCTGACAATTTTGAAAACACATTTCATTTACGCTTTTACTTTAACATCTTAATACAGCATTTAAACGTCTAAAACAACCATGCTATCGTGATTTTAACTTTTTGATATTTTTACTTTTTTACATAAACATATTAACAAGCACTTCGAAAAGTGAAATTCAAAATAACATGCATTGTTTGTTTACATTTTGTGTTGTCAAGTGTATCTATGGACGATTCGTTGTAGGCTAGTCACTGATTGGCTGAAAAGTAACTGTGGATTTCCCTGTCTAAAATTAATAATATCGTTCGGAAAACCGAATTTTAGCAGAGGTAAGAAAGAAATTCGACCGATGCGCATGAGATTACAGTCCAGTGAGCTGTGTCAAATGTAAGTCACTTCCGGTTTTGCGAGTGAAAGGTGCGCGCGACCTAGTGCGTGTATATCGGCGTTCAGGCCCTAATGACATTAGTGAAGTATTACATCAGTTAACATGGCTTGTTAAGATAGTAACTTTGCACGCAACCTTAACCAAGGTGTGACATCGCCAACACCGACGCCAGGATGAGAAAAATACCTCGACATAAGTCGTATGCCGTGACAAAAACGTGCATATGCATAAATAGATTGACTATGGCATTAGTCTTTTGGTCGGGACGACTTAGTTTTTTTTTTTATTTTCTTATTTAGTTAGTTAATATCTGTAGCTGCCCACATTTTTAAAGAGATATTTGTAGTATTTTCAAAGAAAATGCTCTGTGAATGTGCACCAAGTTTGCTAAATTATTAACTGACTAGAAAGGTCTGTGCGGAACATGTTTTGTAGCGCGTAAAACTTTGGAACCAAAAAGATCATATGTATTCTATGATTATTTTCTTATTTAGTTAGTTAATATCTGTAGCTGCCCACATTTTTAAAGAGATATTTGAAGTATTTTCAAAGAAAATGCTCTGTGAATGTGCACCAAGTTTGCTAAATTATTAACTGACTAGAAAGGTCTGTGCGGAACATGTTTTGTAGCGCGTAAAACTTTCTAACAAAAATGTCCATATGTATTCTATGATTATTTTCTTATTTAGTCAGTTTATATCTGTAGCTGCCCACATTTTTAAAGAGATATCTGAAGTATTTTCAAAGAAATGCTCTGTGAATGTGCACCAAGTTTGCTAAATTATTAACTGACTAGAAAGGTCTGTGCGGAAACATTTTGTAGCGCGTAAAACTTTGGAACCAAAAAGAACATATGTATTCTATGATTATTTTCTTATTTAGTTAGTTAATATCTGTAGCTGCCCACATTTTTAAAGAGATACGTGAAGTTATTTCAAAGAAATGCTCTGTGAATGTGCACCAAGTTTGCTAAATTATTAACTGACTAGAAAGGTCTGTGCGGAACAGTTTTGTAGCGCGTTAAACTTTGGAACCAAAAAGTCCATATGTATTCTATGATTATTTTCTTATTTATTTAGTTAATATCTGTAGCTGCCCACATTTTTAAAAAGATATTATTTGAAGTATTTTCAAAGAAAATGCTCCGTGTATGTGCACCAAGTTTGTCAAATTAATAACTGACTAGAAAGGTCTGTGTGGAACATGTTTTGTAGCGCGTAAAACTTTCGAACCGAAAAGACCATATGTATTTAATTATTTAATATCTGTGCCTGTCCACATTTTTAAAGAGATATTTGAAGTATTTTCAAATAAAAGCTTTTGTTTAACTTTCAATTTATCGATTTTGGAGGGGAATTTTCAGTGTTATTTTTGGACTTTTAAAGTTGGAAATTTGGAAATTTGCTGTCTATTTTCTCTTGGGAACAATGCCGTTTTCCAGGCTAGATTGTCATTAAAAAACAAACACATCTTTCTTGAACTCTTTATTTAATAAATAGTTGTAATCAAAACAAACAAATCGTTTTTGAAAAAAATATCAGCAACAACAACGATTCGGATAATCGGGTAAAATTATCGTGGTGACAGGTGCGCGCGCGTTCTCGTTAAACTTCGCGGCACGCGTTATCTTACGTTATCTGGATAAGCTGCGTATCACTCTTATTATATGTCTCTGGTCTTGATACACCGATTTTATATTTTGATAATTAAGTTTATTACTATCTGTAAAGACGCGAGTACTCTGAACTCTATCATATCTGTATCTCAAGTCTTCTGTTGGGCGTTTTCATTTACTAGACAAGAAAATCTTTATAATTTAAGAAATAGATTTGAAATCAAAGCCTGCTCAATATTCATGTATAAGTAACTGGCTTTCAAGCAAGTGTGACTTTTATGGGAATACCATCCTCGACTAGCAACTGTAATAACATTTTAACCGACAGTAAAACGGAATTATTATAAACTGATAAATACAGAGCAAAATGAGCAATACGGAAGTATATTAACTGAAATTCAATAACGGTTTTCCCAAACTTAGCGCACGTCATGTGATGATCTCTTTGTGCGGTATTCGCGCGAAAAAATAGCGCCATTAAATGTGGAGTTGTCCCAACAACAACATGGAACACAAAATAATTCCTAAAAAATATGTTAACAATAGGGCCTTGATGATCCTGTATCACTCACCTGAAAACTACCATTCAAAGTTAGCAAAGGATTCAAGGTAAGTTCACCAGATAGTGAACAAGAGCACCGCGGAACGGCAACAACGCTCGTTTTTGACTCCACGTTTGATCAAAATTTGTCCATGGCGAAGGTCCACTAGACAAGGCATCATACAGAATATTAGATGTAGGGCATACGGTTTCGGACAAGAAGATTTTTTAGTCTTCTCTAAGCCTATGTAAAAAAGGACCCATGCATTAATGATCCCAGGGTAAAATTTGGAAGAGGACGTCTAGATGATGTTTCATTCAAAATATCTAAGTTCTATAGCTTACAGTTTCTCACAAGGAGATTTTCACAGATTAAAATATTTTACACAAACAGGACCCCAGGGCGAGGCCAGTTTTGAAAGGTCTATATATTCCGGTTACTTAAAAGAAGATATTCTTAGATTTAATATTCTACACAAAATGGACCGCCGGGGCGGTACTAATTTTGACCCCATATATATAAATATTCATCTCTTACCCATCTGTTAGTCACTTTAAGCATACTATTCCGTATATTCATGTAAAATGGTTAGTGCGCAGTTAGTTTAATTAGTTACATACAAATGAACTCACGAACAGCGAGTTGGATAACTACAACTACTGCGTGAACGAAAAGTTTATTATTAGTATTATTTATTTACGATAAATATGTTGGCTTACTTATATTTTGCTTGGCCAACTTGGCCTTCAGAAATAAAATGATTATCGTAAAATCTGTGAACAATTCTTGTTTAATGTATTTACCTTTGATGTATTACAGACAACTTCCAGTAAAAAAAAAATAAAATAAATGAATTGCCTATGTGCCTTCATTAGTTTAATAATTTGCATTTAGTATTGTAACATCATTATCAACAGTAAACACCAGGTTTTTTTCTCGTTTTCCCTCTCCTTTTTTTCATGTATGACTTTTTTAAAAAAGTAATTTAAATGAACTTAGTATTAAGTAAAATCGCCGCCGCATTACTATTTAGATGCAGAATTAATAATTATATTAAATCGACTTACCCATCGAAGTTCCAAATGCCATTTTTTGGTACAGTGAGATGAAATATTTAAATTTTTCTAAAGGTCCCCGATTTCAATATTAAATAAAGAGGGCTGTTGCACGGTCGTAGTGTTGACTACTACTACTATTGAATAGACATTATCATATCTGTTTCATTGTTTACGTGCACAAATAAAGTGTATGGTAAAAGGTAAAAAGCCGCACTTTATACACCGTATATAATAACATTACGAACATCGACTGATAACTGAGGTAGTACTGGTTATTTTTAAATTGATTTTAAATTTTAAAAATACTTATAATAATTATAGTCGTGTGTAGGTTATCATCATATGATCAGATGAAGGTGGTCAACAAAGTTGGTCCAGCATCATGAGATCTTAAAAGAGAATATTAAATATTCTCTTTTATTTTGACTTATGTATTAAAGTGGCTAGAAGGAATAAATAAGTTCTCTTAAATTATCGTAAAGATGCGTAGTCTATGGTCTATGTAAGCGTATTTGAATAACTAATATTCTATGTGTCTCTTTTTATTTCTTATATTTTTAACGATAAGCAAGGCTTATTTACAGTTATTTAATATTACACGAACAAAAACAACATTTGCTTTATTAAGTTACCAGTGAATTTTTATAATAGCTGCCAGTGTAAAACGAGGATTTAGTAACCGGTGTTCTTACATTTAAGACACTACTATAGTGTCAGTATACAAAATTCAGAACAATACCAGAAAGGATCATAGAAACCATTGGTTTACCAGACCCAATAGGAGCTAGATTGATCTCGACATCTATATGAACTATATGAACTATATTTATTAGTGCCATCAAAATGGTTGTGAACACTGGCCCATCTTAAGATTTTGTTATCGATGATCCATCAAATCTAGTTTATGACTTTTAATTTTTATAGCGGTATTGTCCAGATTTACTTGTATTTAAGGCATAAATCTATTCCCGACAAGTTGACAACTTTTAAAGCTGCCCAAGTTTAAGTCTGCAAATAAAATTGTCTAAAGGGAATGTCTATCTTACTGTTCTGACCTCTCACAAGTCAAACTACATATAAAAAAGGCTGCATAGCAAATTTGATAGGAAGATCACATTACACTCTTAATGGTTATTAACTAGTTGTAAAACTAGTTGTGAAATTTAAGTATGTTGTGTCACCAAAGATAATATGCTTGTTTAACACAGCATGCGTTCTAAAGTTTGAACTAGATCTATATGATCCCTTGCTTATTGATTGGATCATTATTGATCAGGACTGTGAATGATATGATATAAAATCATTAGGCACATGTTCTGTTTTTTACACAATGTGTAAAACCTGTGTGTGTTTTTTCTGTACGGAAAATTGCCAGTATTATATTCCTATATGTATAATTGGAGCGGGGTTAGTGTTATCCAGTATTATGTAATTCTATGTTTTGATTGGCTGTTAGAAGATCCGATTATTGCCGAAGCATTACGTATTTTTACTATGTGCTAACTGTTGAATCAATTTGCGAAGTTGTGTTATTCCGGAAATCCTCGGAGAGAATCACGTGACTGTCTGGTAATAGTGTTTGGAACATTGAATGCTATTGTTTTGAAATCTATTAATAGTAACAAGTAACTGATAAGAGATACGGGTAATTTTTTGAAGGTTGGCAAAAATATGGCGGTTGATAAAAATGCAAAACATAGTAATTTTGTAATTACAGTAACAAAGTCATTTTTCATCAAACAGTTTAATATTTTATGTCATTGAAAAAGTCTGTAAACTCATATTTTACACATGTAAAAAAATAATTGTCAAAACTGTTTACTTTTTTGTTTGTAAATGGTTTAACTTAGTGCATTTAAGCTGCTAGAAAAATGCTGAAAAATGCTGAAACGACAGGTATAAATTAGTTTAGTTTTCTTTTTTAAAAGCAAAAATTCAAAATCAGCTTATATTTTCAAAATATGAATTTAAAGAGACTTCAGATGATGTAAAATGATACGGATGTTTATGTTTAATGTTAAAAATTCTGTCAGGTTTCCGGTCGTACTTTGAACGACAGTGACTGTGGGTCACCTGGTCTTTATGTTGAATTATCTGAATTGAAGTACGTAATCAAAGGATGGTCATAGTTTATCATCATAATTGATAATTACAAGCGTATTGTATTCAAGCATGTTTGTTATCCTGTGCAAGCATATTATTCCATGAAATTCATGTTATTTTATTTCTTAACAAAATAAACTAAGTTTCAATATTATAATTACCACCATTAACATCAAGAGATATATGGACAAATATGTTGTTGTTCTTTTTAAAAAAAAAATTAGTAAAAAAAGTACATTACCAAAAAAGTACATTACCTAAGTTATAATATGTCTGAACAGACAGGTCTTCAATTTAAAGATATATATTAAATTTCTTTTATTGGCATTCGCAAACAAAATAGAGTGCTGTAGATTAAGGTTCCTTAAAAATACAGTGAAAAACCGTACACTCAAATGGACTCAAGTCCATTTGAATTTTCCTTGTTACACAATGTACTGACCTATCTATTTAAGCTTATTTAACGTCGGTACCGGTAGCCCATATGATCGATGCCCCCTGAAGAGATTAGTTATTTTATGTTGTGGGGGTAGTGCAAGATACAGAAAGCATCCCATTCCAGAGACACCCCTGGTTCTTTTTCATGCTCAGTGTATAGCACTGATACATGGGACCTCGGTTTAAAGTCTCATCCGAAAGACTATTAGTAATGTTAGTGGAGGAGCGGGGGGATTGAACTCGGGACCCCTGTTTTACCAGTCCAGCGCGTTACCACTGGACCACATCCGCTCCTGTACTGACCTAATGAAACGGTTGTACTTATATATTTTAGCGCAGGCAAAAATTAGCCAATCAAAATAAAGGGAAATCCTCAAACCTATAGTCTGTTTCCCACAACGGCGGTTATACATTCCCCTGATATTTTCCTTTCTTGTTTTTCCTTTTTCTCTTCTTCTTTTTTATCTCTTTTTTCTCTTAAATAAATAAAACTGAAATAGATCTTAGTTACAAAATGTGATAATGTTATGTACGTCTACACCATGTCACATGAATGTTATGTATATTATATTTAGTGTACTGTAAACTCTTGTGTCATATGTCTGATTTGAGTTAAATAAAAGTTGTGTTCTGTTCTGTTCTTCTGTGTTTTATGCTAATTAATGTGATTTATTGATACCCTGAAATTTGATCGTTTTTTCCTTGCTGAATGGGACTGTCCAGCCTGTCCTGTTCATGATTTAATGAATAAAATTAAATATTTATTCTGCAGATGATATATCACAGTCCACGGTTATTACCTGGTTGTAAAATCTAAGTGTACTCACTCAAGATAACATATTCAACACATCATTTGATTGGATCATCATTGATTATGGCTGTCAATCAAGTAATATATAATTTATGGCAGCTGTTATGATTATTTGATATCCTGAAATTATATTTTGTACATTAGTGTTTTAAGTGATATTTTAATCTTAATGGCCTGTGAATCCAATGCACACCAATTAACTAGGATGCTGCCATATCCAAAATCACACCATTTTTAACCAAAACAACAACTGATAATAGTCACATTTCCATCACTAAATGTATAATGTTAGAAATAACACAAATAGAGTGTACTTGTATGATAATAACTGCATTCTTTTTAAACTGGTGGACTGCTATATTGAGTAACCTTAAAAAGAAGGCGGTGGTATTTAAAAATGATGAAAAATATGACTGTGTATAAAGTGATAGCTTCAGTCTTCTAAACTATAAGCACTGAATAAGTATTTCCTTATTTTGCAGATACCATTACAGCATACAGGATATCTTGTCATGCCGTCACGGAAAAAAGTAAGAATAGGGAAAGTGCCTAAACGTGCTGGAGGGTCAAAGAAGAAGAAAATTGTAACAGGGGATATAAATAGTATTTTTGAGAGGTAATAACGAATGGCTTAATTGTATTCACCTGTTTTAAATTTCATGAAAATATCATGTTTACTTATTGTTGAAATATCATATTTTTATCAGTTCCAGATTATTCGAAGTAATCTGGAAAAAAAACATAGGCTGGTCATAAAAGTTCTCAGGAAGCATCAATGGGAAACACTAGATATAAATTTTCAGAGATCTTGAAAAAAATTAATAGGTGTATTTCATGAGACTTTCATATGGACTCCCTGGTAGCAACATGTTCTAAAGTAATTTTAACTTTTAAGGTCATACTAAGCGGTGAAATCTGACTGAGGTCAGTGATGTACACCTACATGATCATAATGTAAAACCATTATATTAACATTTATATTTTCAGAAACTAAAAGTGCAGAGGATATGTTATCACAACCACTAGACACCTTCTTTCTCACAGAAGATGCAGCAAGTTCTGACACACCACCATTAAGAGATAATGAATACACAGATAGTGATGGTTTTCAGGCAAACGAGTAGATAAACCTTACAAATACTGTCCAGTTACTGACTTAGATGAATTTGTTTGCAACCAGAAATTCCACATATTCACTGAATTACGTGGGAATTGTAAGCATGAAATATTGAATGAAAACTTTATGTACATGAACAATTCACCAGACTTGAAATGTGTACAGTTGTATGATAGTGACATTCATTGGGCTACACCCAGAGTCAAAAGTTGTGTAAGCATAGGTAGAGATCTGAGAATTACTATCAGTGTTCATAGAAAAGATATTCCAGATTCTCACATCATATGGGGATGTATTGGAAGATTCTGTGCTAATGTCAAGTGTGTAGAAAAGGTACTGAAAGAAGTTGAGAAATATGATATATGGTGTGGGAATCAGGACTCAGATTTGCAGGATTTAATACCAGTGAGTACATTCCTTGATGTCAGTGACAGTTATAAGTATCAAGGATACAGGGAATCTTTCTACATAGGCAGCACAATACGCGCAACAAAGTGCAATTTCATGATTAATTCTAAGAAAAGTACGAGATGTGAACACTGTAATACTTACAGGCGGACATTGAGGAAGACATTATCACGAAGACAGCATACCCCAAAAGTCCCTACCCCTGATAAAGTTTGGAGAAAGTCTAAAACAGCAAACAATAGATTAACCGACAGTCAGAAATTTCACAAAATTAAACAGTTAAAGGAATATTCGAATCAGCTTGAGACTGAAGTGGCCAGACTTAAGCGTGAAATCAAGAAAAAAATACGTAGTGAAGGAGTTGTTCTAAGTGAAAGTGAAGGAAAAGATCTTACAGATATTACGGAAAGTTCAGAGTCCGAAATCAAACAAAGCTTTCCTGATGAAAATTCTTATCAGCGCCTGTTTTGGGAGCAACAAAGAAAATATGCGAGCGTAAAAGCCAAGAATGGGATGCGGTGGCATCCTGCCATAGTGAAATTGTGTATTTTCCTGAAGAGTAAGTCATCAGCAACATACGATGCATTGAGAAATTCTGGATTCATTAAACTTCCATCAGAAAGGACACTTTCTGATTAAACAAATGTGACTAAAAAAGGGACAGGCTTCCAAAGTGACATTGTAGAAATGTTAATTGAAGAGACACAAAAGTTTGAAGGTCACCAAAGAGTTGTTGGGATTTTACAGGATGAAGTGCGGATAGAAAGTGACTTGGTATATGACAGACATTCTGGGGGACTTGTTGGTTTTGTGGATCTTGGAAATATAAACAATTTAGCAGCTATGCAGGATAATGGGAGACAGCCTTTGGCTAGGTATGTCCTTGTTGTTATGGTTAGAGGAATTTCCACCAACTTGAAATACCCTCTTGCACACTTCGCAACAGATGGAGTCACATCTGACCAACTGCTTTGTATCCTATAGGAAGCAGTGGAGATATTGGAAATTGATGTGAATTTGGAAGTGTTATTTATAACAAGTGATGGTGCATCACCAAATAGACGTTTTATCAGACTTCATCAGAACACTAATGCCCTTCACACAGTTTTCAGTAGTCTGAATATATTTGCCCCTACACAGAGACATCTTTTTTATTAGTGACCCCCACATCTAATGAAGACAGCTCGTAACTGTTTCTCCATCTCCTACTCCCATAAGAGAACACGGCGTTTGTGGAAGGATGGGTCTGATATTTCCTGGCTACATATAGTAGATCTTTTTAAAGACCATTGCTCAGGTGTTTACAAACTCTGTCCAAAACTCACAAAGGAACACATTGATGTTACATCATACGGTGCAATGAAAGTGAGATTGGCTACACAGGTGTTGTCTTCAACCGTAGCTTGCGCATTGGAAATGAAGTATGACAACAGAGTTACTGAGACTGTAAAATTCATACGACTTATGAATAAATTTTTTGATTGTCTTAATACAAGACATTTAGGTGAAGCAGGGAGAAATCGAAATGCAAACCTGAGGGAGTATAAGTCAGTGGATGACGAGGGACTAACATTTTTGCAAAATGACTTTCTTGATTTCTTCCGTTCATGGGAAAGATGTGTGCAGAATCGCCCTGGACAGTTCTCTAAGACTCAAAGAAACCAGATGTTGTTGAGTTACCAGTCTCTTGAAGGGTTTGAAATTACAGTGAACTCTATCGTAAATTGTGTGCGGTATTGTCTAAATGTTGGTATGGAATTTGTGTTAACTGAATGATTCAATCAAGACCCGATTGAGCAGCATTTTGGCATTCACCGATCAAGCCTTGACAGTAACACCAACCCCAATTTACAAGAGTTCAACAATTCAATGGTGCAAATCCGAACTGTTGGAAGCCAAGCTATAGCACCATTTAGAGTAAACGCTCAACGTAGACCGGATTTAACAGATTTAGATGGAACACCATTTCGAAAGCGGAAACGCCACAACTCAACATAATCTTTGTTGATTAATTCTGCTGTAGTATCCACAGCTCTGCATTATGTTTGACACTGGTATGCAATCCAGTTAAAATTTGGTGATTGCTGAATATTCATACACTATAATATGGGGATTACTTCTTATAGGCGACTGCTTGACATCTTTGAAAGGACGAAAGATTTTCTTTTTTTTTAATCTGGACAGAGAATTTATGCAAAGGAGCCTAAACTAGCATTATTTTCTTTGTAAAAGTAATCTGTATATAAACTGATGTGGATTTTATGGGTAAAACTTAACAAAAATGTTTCAAATAACTTTATTAATATTACAGTACTGTATATTTTGTACGTAAGCGTGATAGACACATCTTGTACACTTTTTTCATTTAAAAGGGTAGATAGTTAAGTTTTGTTTGGTGAGATTCCTGTAATGTTTCTCTGATATTTTAGAATAATAACTTGCCTAGTCTGTAACATGATAATTGGTAACAATATACATGTTGGCTCGGGGTGCTGCAGCACTGTTGAGCCAAAGTTCAAATAAATTTTGGTCGGATTTTTTCAAAGTTCTTAGTAAATTTTCAATTGTTGTGTTGATTATATTTTATACTTAACACTAGAAATTGAAAAAAGGTAACTAAAAAGGAATTCATTTTTTTCTTCACCTATAGCTACTTAAACTTGATATAAGTAAACAATAGCAAAACAATTTTATGCTCTCGTGCTTTCTTTATTAGGAAAAACCAGAATTCGTAATAAAGAAAATGATTTCAACTCATGTATAACAAAATCTGTTTCTCTCTGAAGCCGGAAAATGCCATGGGTTAATGTCAGTTAAATAGTTGTGAAAAGACAGTATTTCAGATTCAAACTTGAGCAAATTCATATTGATATATCACATTCTCTGATACCTCAGTATCTAAGTACATATATGTAAAATGGTTTTCCTACTCCTTAGTTAACATTTTAGTCTTGTCTTGCAAAGTTTTTCTCATTAACTTTTTGTACGCTGGTTCACGAGCAAGGATTTCCATTTTCTTTTTACGTGCTGCTGCTGGTCCGCGTACATTAAAAAAGATAACAATGCTTCTCTCAATCACAAAAGATGCTAATGGACCAGACAGAACTTTTTCACTGTAATATTTGTCCATGTGATCCTCCATTAATAACTCCTTGGCGGACGTGTAGCTGTCTTTTGTTATATTAGTTTCATTAATGTTTTTTTTTTTCTGATACAGATTTCACACTCACGCAGGAATAAAAAGATCTTCTCACTCGGCAATTTTACCCCCCCTCGACTGATGGCATTTGTCCATTCAGAATATTCGCTGAGAAATGTTTTTTCAGAGTCTCTCTCATTCTTCAAAAGACTGTTTATGACTTCTTTTTCTGAATCTGGTGAGTTCTTCTTAAGTTGATTAAGAATGTATCCTCCAATCATCATAAGCACAGACTGATCAGAGTGGGACAATCATGTTTCTTCTACTTTCATTGCTGACATGTACACTTTTGCTCTATTTTCAGTTAGGTCTGAAATTAGTTGTCGATGCAAGACAGCTGTGAACTGCCTTAATTTTGGGTTGGTCCTATTTCCTCGTTTAGTTGCACTACAGTTCTAGTAAAGTCCTCATTAAACACTGCTGAATGGAAACTCCGTAATAATGCCTCATTTGTGTTACTTTCAGACTCGGCGGCTGTGCTCAACACTTTAATAGCTTCTAAAACCTTAATCAGTTTTTCCAGAACAATCTCATTGTTCATCAATTTTGATGCAAGGTCAACAAGTATTTTCCATTCACCGATTTTCCAAGATTTCGAAATTTGTTGTTCATCATATTTTTAAGAGTATTTGGCATTTGTTTGCTGAAGAACTCATTGACTTCAGATTCGCCCAATTCAAATGGTTTGGTTTTCTCCCCTTGGTTTCCTTTCCTGTACTGTGATACTGAAACAATTCAGAAAATGAAGTAAATGTGGCATTTTAAATTTTTGACTAGGCGGAGAAATATTCCTTATGTGGCCCTTTATTAGATCCATTCAATGCATTTTGGTCCAGGTCAAGTTGGCCTTATAACTAATTCATTCGAGCAGGGCCTTAATTTACAGGGAATGGACACTCAAAAATAGCGATATTATGGTGTCTCGTGCATGCGCGGCCGGATCTTCATAAGAACACCTCAATGGCGGATGACATATGTTGATGCTTTACATGTAAATTAAGGCCCTGGTGTGATCGAGTGGGAACAAAAACTAAATTATTCAATGTCAACGAAATTTAATCACTTTCGTCTGAACTGAATGGCCAAGTCGTTTCACGACCTATCTCTAGTTATCGTCATGTTAAAAACAGGAAATAAAATACACTGACAAAAATCTTGTTTCATTTCCAGTATGACTGAAACCGAACCATATTCTCAAAACCTGTCCAAATGTTAGGAAGCAGTATATGGTGCAAAGTAACAGAAATTACTCTATTTGAAACATAACTGTAATTCTATTATTCATACCTCCAAAACCAATTTATATTATTCATTTTAGTTCAAAACTTTTGTTTTACATTGTTTGGGGGAGATATTAATCCCTATCCTTGATTCAAGTACTTGCGCTGTACGTGAGGAATATGTAGTCACTAGCTGTCACCCCTAATGGAATTCAAACCTTTTTTGTATGACGGGAAAAGAAATTTTGTCTAGCTAGGGATATGCGAATGTATTTTGCTGAGTAATGTTAAGTCTGTGGGAAAAACAGGGATGGGGAAGGGGGTTTGTGAAGGGGTATTGCCTGACGTTTTTCTTAAAGGGCAGCCCATTTTATCCATAGCCTTTAAATCTGGTAAAGAAAGAGAGAAATTAACTTTTAATATTTCCTGAAAAAATATGTAATTGAAGGTTAAGGTTAAAAAACACAACAAGACTGAACTATCTATTCCAATAATAAAGTTTATTCTATGAGAGTTTAAGACATAACAGACAAAGTGCTACCAGTGTAAATTCCATGGAAACTGAAGTCTATAGAATCTGGAGAATTTACATCAATTAACTGTACAGATAAACTTAACAAAGGACACACATACCGCTGCAGCTGATGATGATGATGATAATGTTGATGAGATTACCTGACAGTGACATTATAAATTAATGTAATATGACATACATATGCTGCTGACCATAACACATATATGATTCTTCTGATGACAGTGATGACATGACAGTGACATGATGAGTGAAACATGACAGATATCATGGCAGTTGTAGACCATGAAATGAACATTGTACCATGAGACATAATGCATGTTGTGCACAGACATGATGACAGTGACATGATAAACAAAACTGCTGCAGCAGAAACAATTTGAAGTATTAGAAGTGATAATGAGTGACATGCGGCTGTGACATAATGGTGAAGATTTGTGTTTTTTATTATGATATGATGAAAGAAGATGAGATGATATGGTAATGTCTGTACACAATAATATATCTCGAATCAGTTCTAAAGTTTGTACAGTAAAAAGGTATATAAATAGATGGCAGTTTAATCATCATTTTAGAATTGATATTTTTAACAATATTCTTTTGTTTTAAACTGTCAGTATTTTATCAGTTTTGGTATGAATTCTGTATTTATAGCACAACAACATGTACATTTTTATGCCTCTGGAGGGAGGGAATATTGTTTTTGATCTGTTTGTGTGTTTGTTTCTCATAAAAACTTTAACCTTTCTGAGGCCCCAAAAGGGAGAATGGTGTTCATTCAAATTTAGTGCTTGTTGTACATATTATCAGAACTGCATCATTGTAAACAGAGTAAACAAGAGCTATCACTAAAGGTGATGAATACCCCCAGATACTGCCTTGACACAGAAGTTTCTGCATTTATAGTCTGCCATAATATAGAAAAATTTGGCTGAAAATTTCAAAACTAAAACTTCTGGCGAAAGATAACTCAGTATAAGTCAACCATATGGATAAACACACAAACCTTAACCATCCTGCTAAACAGATCAGCAAAACTCAATACAAACACAACATAATGAGGACAAGCAAATCTAGGCAAGGAAGTTTGATTATTCTCTAAATAACAATTGCTGAAAAAAGAACAAACATACATTGGACAAACTTCTTATCTGTTATATGTAAAAAAAATCAAAGGGCCATAACTCATTGAAAATTCATTGGACTGGAAGAGAACAATGACATGCACAAGTATGCTTGGTACTATGATTCTTGTGAAGTATTATTAAAGTCTGACAAACAGTTGCTGAGAAATAATCCAGAAAAAAAAATATCTACAGACGGCCTGCCAGACCGACCAATCAATGCACGTGAATCCAAATAGCCCCCAGATATTCTATCTGGGGTATATAAAAATTACTAAACTTAAAAAAAAACATTTCACTTCATCCACAACTAATACTAGCTATGTGTAAATTTCATTTCTTTTCTTCTTCATTTAACTTACATATAACTCTACAATGCATTTGTTCACAATAATTTAATCAATTTCATTCGACCCTTACAAGGAAAGGTCTATTTCATAAGATTTATGTTAAATATATATATATACAACTGCAGAAATGATACAGAAAATAATCCCTGTATACTTATATCGAAGTCCTCCTCTAGTTAAATTTACCAATGATTCTTCTTGTAATCCACTAATGTCTTACAATGTGACACACAATTAACTTTAAAGACCATGCCGGCTGTTGGTAATTTGAATATTTTGTGTAATGATAGCAGCAAACACTTATATGTTCTTTTCTGTTGCACAAGGACAAAAAAGAAACACATTTTGCATGAGGGTCATAAATCTGCATCAGGCCACATCCAAAATTCATAAAACTGTCGTACATCTTTCAAAAGAACTATAGAAGAAGTTATTTGTTCACCATAAGATTTCATTTTTATTGTCTGTTTCTGAAGATAATTGATGGATCCCTGACCCCTCACATTTGCATGATTTAACAAAGAAGTACAGTTAAATTTCCACACAAATATAACAAAAGACTACATGGTGATGTTTGTGGGTAAAACCTATTGTTATAAGATTTAAGAGTCATGCTGTGGATCCATGAATTTGTAGAAACAGTCACAACTAGATTTTAAAAATTTAGCATATATATGTCTTTTAACCATTTTCCTGTGACAAAACACAACAGAAGTATATTTCATTACTATTACAGAAGTAACACTGCCTGTTTTTTTCCCATCCCTTCTTGATCTTACTATTGTTATGTATAAGTTTTCCCTTGCATAGCGAATGTACCTTTATTGAGAGGCATAATGAGACAGAATAAAACCAGGACATCTGCATTAAGTAGTGAATTCTGTAACAAACAAGAGAACACCATGCAGGTGTGATAGCAAATGCATACGTTTGCACTGATCAAAGAAGCTGTTTCAATGTTTAATGTTGATTTCCTTGTATTTTTTTGTATAGATTTTTAAAATCAAAAGTGATATGTACAGAAAAATTATGAGAAAAATCCATGTTTTGTACATCATTATAAATATTACAAAATGAGAGAATAATAAATATCTAGAGCTAATGTACATGATAAATTTCTTGCCCGAAGTATCGTACAATCTGCATTTTACCATATTTATTCCAATGGACAGCCTAGCTAGTTTCAATGTAACTTAATTGTCGGTAAACTTTTCTCCAGTGAACAAACTTTGCATATAAATTTGAGGAAAGGAGTAAACTGATTGACCCCTTATACAGAGGTCAGTGATTGCAATCCCATTAGGGGTGGAGTCTTTAGTGACTATCCACATTCCACACTCACTGCAACGTTACAGTCCCTTAGGGCTGGAGAAAAGTGCTGATTTACACCAAGGAAGCAGATTTCAACCTGGGTTAAAGTAAAAGGTAAGGATTTGTTTTTCAACTGATGTAAAAAAATTTACACTTGACTAATTTACATTTTGTTTCTATTGAAACTTTCTTAAAGACCTTTCATCTAGAGGTTTAAATATTGTAACAGCTCAAAAGAACACATTTATGAAGACAGTAAATCCTTTTCTTAACACATTAGTCACATAAGTATATTGTAACTGCCTAGGTCGAACAGTAAGTCAACATAACATCCTTTGCCTTACATCAAAACTGAGTCTCAAAGAAAACCTCAAAAACAGTGCCATCACATTCTTACAAGGGAAGCAAGAAAGCTTTGCCTGCTTATTGTATGCACCTCAGAAACTGCCATTCTTCTAACAACTCATCAAAGGCAAACCACATTTAACCAACAAATCCATTCCTAAATACTGTATACATTTATTCATCAACTTGCATTGGCTTTCATTTTTGCTTTTTCATTGTCACTGCAAACTCTCAATATTTTTAACTAGCTCCATTCCCCAGTCACTTCAATCCTGGTCAGGGTCTGGCGATTCCTTCAGAAATTGGACCTTATATTTGGAATATTTATAATACGGTGACTTCTCCGGCAAATCTATATCCCGCTTGCTTGTCAAACATGGCCGATTATCACCTGCCTCACCCAATAACCACTTGTTACATTTTGTTTCCATTTCTTTAGTAACATTTCCTACAAAAGACGGAAAAAGCAAAGATTATGATATGGTATAAACTGTCAAAAAGTCAACTCCACCTATATAACTGAACATGTATTCTTTGACAAAAATTATTCTACTCTCTTTTTTTTTTTAATTCAACAGACAGTAATTCCATAGTAATTGTCATTTGTAATGTAATCAATTACAAGATGGTTCCAGAGTTACTATAATGTTATCAGGCATAAATCATCTGGCAATAGGAACCAGAAAAAAATCAATTACAAGATGGTTCCAGAGTTACTATAATGTTATCAGGCATATATCATCTGGAAATAGGAACCAGAAAAAACATTTTGATTCTTATTTATCAAAGATCTACCAATATAATTTAACTTACCTTTTCTCCATTTCTCTACCCATGAATTGAACTTGTTATGTAACCTGAGAGACACTCTCTGATGGGACTAAAACAGCAGAAATATATTAATTACTTCACAGACAATCACCATCAATGAGAAGATTGTTAGGGGATAAATACTTCCAAATCTTTTATATACCAATCTAAGTATTTTTCTGTATCAGCATGTCAGACAAATGTTTTTTGTACCAATTCATTGACTGCTTATCAATAAAACAAATTCAAACAATTTTGTACAGATTCATTTCTCGATTTCAAATACACTAGATTCATGCTTTTAGATATTTCCATACAGACTTTTCTGTGATAACCAATATACTTGATAAACACCTCCAACTGTTTATGTACCATAAAATGAATTTATAGAAGATTTAAACCATCCATATGTATTTTGAACCTATGTATCTACGCAAATACCCGTAAACAAGATACATACCTCTAAATATTCGTTGTACTATGGAAGGAATGAAGCTCTTAGAGTTCAAAACAATTATTTACAAAACTTTGAAAAGAAATTTCAGTGCGTGAACACAAAAATATTTCTGTTACTAAGTTGGAATCCTGCATCCATGCCAAAACTATTTTTGCTAAACTAAATAAACAAGCTTTTTTCAACTTTACGCGAGATATACAAGGAGCTTTAAAGATATCTGCTTTTGCCCAACTTGTGTTAGAGTGACTTCCACCAGATTCTAAACAGACTACAGACATTGCAAAAAAACTGTAAAGAATCATACTTCTTACCTCCCTTGCCCTCTTTAATGCCATTCTCTTGTAGAGGTAACTCTCACTGTTCACCACATAGACCAGTTTGAATGAGTTCACATTAAACTTGCATTCTGTATTGTCAATAATATCTACATTGTCTGAAGTTTTAATCTCCCCGTCATCCTTCACACTGTCTTTACCACTGTCAGTATTTGTGTTTTCACCAGATTCAGTGTCCATTTCTTCTTCTCCATTCTTCTCTCTATCTTGTTTAGCTTCATTATTTTCTTCTGTCCTTTCTGTTTTATTTTCAGCGGAAGTTTTTTCACTGGATTCTACAGCCTGTTTACTTTTGCCATCTGTAAGTTCTTTAAGGCTTGTTTCTATTTCAACTTTGTCCGTTTGTTCCTTATTTTTCTGTCTCCACTGGCGCACATTCCTGAAAGAACAGAAGATATAAACAAATTCATATGCCTAAATTTTCTTCACTCCCTGCAAAATGCTCATGGAATTGCAAATTCATAGTCCTGCAAACACCAGAAGTAAAACACAGCATTATACTAAATACAGTGAAAATACGGAAAATGAAAATACGCAATTTATTTCATCAATATTTCTCAATATTTCATTTACAAGTATATAATAAACAGATATATTTACTTTCCTGTACCAGTTGTACCATATAAAACCCTGATCACACACAAGACAGGTGCTTCTTTTTCCTGGTCTTTACGAATCAATGTGTTTACGGAAACTGATTATCACTAAGCATAATCATGTTAATATCAAGTCTTAATTCTAAATGGTTAAGACCACAGACTCTTGAATTTTTCATCAATACATATACTACTAATAAAAAAACCTTAGATGAACCATTATCTGGTTTTAACCCTTAACCTGCTGGAACCGAAAGTGATTAGCCTTTGCCACCAGTATAGAGCCAGGCCAGCCTGCACATCCGTGCAGTCTGACCAGGCTCTATACTGTTGGTAGCTCCATTTTTGTATTTTAATACTGAAATCTCTTAAACTTTGAATGGACTGTTCCAAACTCAAAGCTGGGCAAATCCATTACAAAATTTCAGCATGTTCAGGGTTAAACCTTTACACACCTTGGTAAGAATACAGGTTTCCTTGACAACACTTCTTTGAGTTCTTCCTCCACGGTATCTTCATTATTGACGTACTTTTCGACATACTCGGACCACCGTTCCACTTCTACTGGATCTTCCACTGCCTCATGGTCTGTGTCCAGTAACTCAACAGTCAGTTTACATTCCTTCTTCAGCTATATGAAAAAAGATTAATAGGTATCATGAATTGCACACATTTAGTGTGATTCAGCTTTTTGTCTGCTTTCCCAAATTTGGGTCACCGCTCTTGCCCCACGTTTTTACCCAAAATACTAGTAGTAACCTGCCCAAAGTATTTCTGATGTAATGATGTAATTCCAGCTGAATATATTTTTATTTCCAATCCTTCAAATGCAGTGATTTTCATTCCCACACTTCTCAACATTAATTCAGTAAGACCTAATAAAAAATTCCGACATATCCACATTTTTCTTCACTACAAAGGAAGATTATATAAATTTTAATGTTTTGCTTCTTATAAGAGTACTTGATGCATGTAACATATCAATGAACATTTAAAAACCAGCTGATCAAAATCTTTAAAACTCAATACATCTTAAGAATGCAAAAATAAAACATACCACCATGATCTTGAAGCAATTTTCTTCAGATAACAGTTGCTCAGTCCGTTTCTGGTATGAATTTTCAGCCATCTGCCGCTGATGAAATGTAGCTATTCGTCCACCAGTCGCTTTGTTCTTCTTTTCCTCATTGAAAAATTCTGTCACTTTCAAACAGTTCTCATCTGACACGATATGCTGCAGCTAGAATAGAATCAAGTCTTTGGTTCACTGACAGATAAAATAGATGCTAGTTACAATAAATTCTGGAACTATTTGAAAATGACATCAATGTTTTTATGTTTTTTTGGAAACTGAATTATAACCAAATTATATTTCCGAATTTTTTTTGTGGAAATTTTCATGGATAGAACTTAATATTTATTCAATGATTCTTACAACCTGACTCTGAATGTCTGTACAAGTGCATTACAGAAAACAGTTCTTGTGCTTATAAAATAACACAGACTTTAAACAAAGATTCACTGAACAGTCAATGGTGAATGGCCACTTATTTGATTGGACTTTATATACATCCTTAAACCAAGCCCCTAAATATAAAACTTGGTAAGTTTACCTGTCTTACAATATTCTGGACCAGTTTATCCATGGTGAAGGCAATATATGCGTGAATGCCATACATCTCCCGTAGTTGGTCTTCATAGGCTGAGCTCTCCAGATTCCCATCAAGTAAATTCTTTATCATATCAAGGAAGTATGGGAAATATTCATCAGGCTCTATTTCACCTACAATACAAGATAAAGTTTTAAGAACAGTGATACAGGAACCAGTATTTTGTTGTGATTCAATTGTCCTTCCGTATTTTATCTATAAAGTTATGTCATACAGTCCCTCTCTAGGAAGTGGCAGTACTGAAAGACTATGCCTAATAACAAACTGCCAACTTTCAAATTTCAAGGCAGATTATTAAGGACTCAAAAAAGATTTTCAACAAGGAAGAGCTTCAACTTGTTAAGAAGTCTGTGACCTTAACCATCCTACCAATGAGCCACGTATGCAGTTTTCTTTCATTCTATAATTCTATGTAAACATATTTGGGGCCTTCAATCACAGAGCAAGAAAATGCTGTTTTGTTGACTTACTGGGTGCCTTTAGTCTTAAAGCGACGGCTGTTGACTCCTTCCTGTCTTTTCTACACAGGGCTTCTTCCTCCGCAATCTTCTGAGAGTGACTGTATATGGTATAAAGCCTCTCACACAGGAGTTGGTGTAACCGGAAGAACAGGTACCAGTTGTTGTTAACAAAGAACACAGAATACAGGTCATCCTGGAAAGAAATGAATATGCTTGTAACAGAGTAAAGAGTATTTTCAAAGTCAAACTTAGACTAACAATAACCTGCCTGTTGTCAAATGAATCTTGGCAATAATCATCCTGATAAGACGTCTGTATGTTACAGTGTAATGCTACAGTGCAAGATAATGTTGCCTCCTTAAACAACTGACAGCCTTCGAATTCAGATACCGGACCGAAGGTCTAGTCCACCAAAATGGCTGACGGTCCAGTAAAAAATTACAAATCAGTAGTCCGACTGTCCAGTGAATATTGGTGCTGCTGTTTTTTTTTACTAATTACAGTAAATAAAGTAGAGAAACAAGTAAAAAGTAGTGTTTTGAAAATAAAATGAAATTGTTTCTTAAAAATGCATTCTTCTCCATAGAACAGCCATTGGTTAACCCCAACTACAACATAACGCATTCGTACTTAGTTAACACATAACCGGTGCTCAGGCTATAATCTCCCTTTCCAGTTTTTGCGATAAATATGATATTTTATTTTAATTATTGACCAGGCTATTTCCGGTGTAAAGAGAAAAAAGCCAGCCGAAAGTAACACCTTATTTTCATTATTCTGTTTCATGAAATAACTCTGTTTCGGTTTCCTGTTTTTTTTCTTTTTTTACATGCATGTATACATTTTCGGAAAGTGACATCCGATCCATTCCATTACACTCATTTATCGACCATGGGGCCATCCTTAAAAAATTGTTTGTTTGGCATAACCCAGGTAAATTTTGGTGGGTAGGTAGGTAGGGATTTTTTTTTTTTTTTTTTACAATTTATAAACGCAAAGAGATTGGATCATGGAAAAAACTTTGACAAGGGTTCAAAGTTTATTATATTTTATTATCAGCTTCAATACTTCAATAAAACATTTGTTAAACTGAGACAGTTTCTGTTGTCTTTTTCTGAGATATTACATTACTTTTACCATCTGGGATGTAAAAAATAAGGAAAAGAAAAACAAACAAAACACAGTCAAATTGCCCAGCAAAGTTTCAGAGGGCTTAATATCTCACAGGTAACCTTGACACAAGTCATAAATGCAAGAGTGAAGTAAATGTCCTTCCAGAAAACAAATGTCTCATTTTTTATTTCCACCAAACTTCAGACAGTTTCACTTTTTAGGTAAGCGCTTCACCACTGGCTTTACAGTTTTACAGTTCTGACAACGTGGCAGTACAACCCGGAATTTTTCCATGGCTTCAGGGTCTCTCTCTGTTTCCTCTGCTGAGCCACAGTAACAGCAAACGGATTTGTCAGCTGTAATATGTTGTGATGCATAGTATGCAAATTCTATCGGGGTACTGCACGTAAGCTGCAGCCTCACAAACACACACCCATTTAGTCCATCGCCTGAAAAATAACAATGAGACCACTAAAAGTTTGAAGTTTTCCAACAAGTCTTCAGAAGAGTGCAGCAAAACTATTCTACCCGAAAATTGTTTTCATGAAAGCAAGCAAAGACTGATAAAGAAAGAGCACATTGTAAATACAGAAAGCACACCCACCAAGTCCCGAGACTAAACAAACAATACTAGTACTAGTTTATCATCTGACAGCTCTGTTGCCTGCATGTATGGTCAGAGGTATTAAAGCATCAATTAAACCTCAAAAATAAGAACTTTTACATGTAAATGAAATTTTCAAATTCTATGCTCAGCAAATTTGTACTTCACACATACCATCAGGTGTAATGACAGATCCACAACTGTAACTGTACTTTTCTTTAATACGCTTCAAAGCTCGTTCCTCTCGTGCACTTAGTGCTTTTTTGCTGTACACACACCTCGGCTTTCCACATTCGTAACACCAAACAAGACTACGAGCATTCTGTCCAACAAGAAGTTTGTTTGCACAGCCCTGTAAAAGTTAAAAAGTTTTAAATTCTGTTTCATACTTTTGGTATAGAATATCAGATTTGATTTGTGTAAGGTCAGTTTGAATGTGTAAATTTTAGTACAAGTTGAATCATATTCAAAGATGGCAATACTTTTCAGAATTTGTTTTGACATATTGTCTATTTTTCATAATATTTACATCACTGATTATCTTCAATTTTAATACATCTGACACTTTTTACCAGTCTGAAAGAAATAATACACTGACAGCTGAAGTACCATATTGAACATATAATTATACCTGCTGTTCTTCAGCAACTCTGGCAATGGTCATAGTTGATTTGGAGGGTGTGTGACTCTCATCTGTGTCTGTTCCAAAAACATCCTCGAACTGCCGGTAATGTGATTTGTCGTCAGAACATAACATTGGGTCTGGCAGATATGGTGGAATGACGCCACATGTATTTCTTACTGGCCCACAGCAAAGCTGATCATCACACTTTCTAACCTGTTTCATTGGATAGTTTGACCAAATATTTTGTATAAATATGGATAGACATTAAAAAAGCCTTTAGTTTATTAATATTTTAAATAACTACTAATATAAATGGCAGTTCATACTGAGTCTCACAAAATTTACCTCAAAACTTTTTATGACATGGATAAGATGCAAGCTTGGACTCTGACAGTAATGTCAAAGTTGTTATGTAAAATATATTAAAACGCATGCATATTGCCTTTAATATTAAATGTGACTTCACAAGTGTCAATGTGTGAGCATGTTAAAATGTCAGAGACGTTTTATTCTACTATTAAACACACTTAGTACTAAGTATTAACTATTCTAACAGGACATATATTAAAAGCTGAAATTTTATAGTTTGAATTCCAGCATAACAGAGCTTGGTTAAATTTAAGCACCAACACCATGAGAAAGCAGAGAAAGAAAAGAAATAAAAGCTGTATTTTAAATGCAGACTAGTATTTAAAAGTATCCAAGTACATGTATAGAAAAGGTCCAGTACTACTAGTGTTTTACTTACCCTCTGATTTTCACTGTTAAAATACCATTAAAATTGCATATATATATATTTAAATATTAAGTCCACACACTGTTTTATTCAAACTTCAATGTGTCAATGACATTCTAAAGTATTCCTGCTTGTTTATAACCATCTGCCCATGTGAACTTTATAAACTGCTGTGACATTAACTAACTTGATCAAATATTTTAATTTTAAATGTTTTAAAATTTAAAAGAAGTGCTTTGCTGGCAATGATGCGTTGTCGAGAATGTTTAATTATAAAGTAAATGATTTAAAAATTTCTTCAATGTTTTAAAGTATTAAATGCACATTTAAACAAACATTGAATACCTGAAAAATATAGTTCCTTTCTCTACAATGTACTGCCATAAACCTGTTGTACTCGTCAAGTTTCTTCAAGTTGTTTGCAGTGTATTTACCTATCTGCAAATTTGGATCAACACACTGTCTTATTTCTGATTCAAACTGACTAACATCTTCATCTGAGGCAGGGACACCCGTTTTGAAATTCCTCCCCTTTAAAGTAACACGTTTTGTTCGGTTGTCAAGCATCTCAATCATGGCCTCCAAGGATTTAATCCAAGCATCTTGCAAACCATCTTCTTTTGATGCTTTTTTTCTGATGTCCGCCATGGACCCACATGATTTCAGCATTTGCTCAAAGCCAGATGTCATCTCATCACGGTACAGAGAAACATTCTGGTAGGCTAGATTCAGTAGGCTCATAATTCGTTCGGCAGGGTTTGCCCAGGAATGGCCAGGTGCAGTTCTCGCAGCTATAAGTAAGTCTAAATCTAAACGTTTAAAGAGTATAATGAGTGACAATTTCACGGCTCCATATGTAGTCCTGTGATCTGGACCCCCGTCTGTATATAGAAATAAAAATGGGTATGGTTTCTCACTGTCAGTGGGCATCAGAATATTAAAAAGTTCCTTTGCATGACGAAATGGCGATGAAGGTTGAAAAATGGAATCCTTCAGAGTCACGTGCACTTGTCCAGCATAGAAGCTACTGTTCACTTCTTCAGGAATGTCTACAACTAGACACACAGATGGGGTCAGCGAACCTTTGGAGCTTACATCATGGTCCAGTGCACCAAGTGATGATGTTACAGGTACAAGTGACTTTTTGCCTCTCACACCACTAGAAATTGCAACACCTGGCTCCCCAAAGTCGATTTTTGACTTGTCATCTAAACATACAAGAGTTGTTTCTTCACGGTACTTAACTGCATATCTTTTTAAGTAACTAAAGATCGCTGCACAATAGTGCTCATCAATATGTGATGCCCTAAGTTGTCTAGTTTGAACCTTGTGTTGAAGCTTTATCCTGCCCTTGTACAACTTGGCTGAGTTCACAAAAGAATTCTTCGGGACGAAAGCAAACAAAACTGTACTTTCACTAGGGATAGGTGTACCTTCAGAACATTTTTCAGCAATCTGTTGAATGAGATCACGTACAGAAATGTATTTACTAAAATGCTCAACATTATGGCGGCGTTCGTCAGCTGCAGTAAGAGATTCAACTTCTTTCTCTAACTCACTAAAAAATACATCAAAAGTATCATCAGGCCTGCCTTTATTTAATGATCTGAGGTCAACAGCAAGGTCTGGATCATCATTTAGTAAAGCCTGTTGCAACCTTGCATCAAGTGCAGGATTTTGATTAACAGAAAGATCAAGGGTCATTTCAGAATAAATTGCTCTCAAGATATGAGGCGGAATACAAGCCAGACCTTGAAATTTCCTGCTGAATTCTTTTCTCATTTCTCTTGTATGATATTCACCCAACCTACTCTCTAGTTTCTTATGCATTTTGGTAGCACTCGACATCATTTCTAGCGGAGATCGGTCTGCAGGAACTCGCCACATAAATACAGTTATTCCAAGACTAGCCCCTGGATCATAAGTCAGAATATCTATGTCAAAAGAAAGAGCTAAGTCTTTAATGAACCTTGTTTTTTGCATAAGATTTTTGAACTTTGACTGTTGATCAACATGAACATTTTCATCAAAGTACACAGCCTCATATTCAGAAGTATCAGTAAGTACCTGGTTTAAAATTGAGTAACATGGTTTAACTGGACCCTTACACGCGGCTTTATATTCTACAGAAGCATGTGTCCCACATGGCCTAGCAGGTGTACATAGAGACTGTCTGTATTTCTGTTGCTCATTTGTTGTTTCCAAATAAGATGCATAGGAATCCATGGATGAAGCCAATATCTCTAGATCATTTTTGAACTCGCCCCATGACTGACTCCATTTTGAAGAAGCCACTCGTAAAAGTAAACCAGCATGACGTTTCAAATCCACAGAATTTAACTTAGGTGCAGCTTTACGCTTCTTCTTGTAGTCATTGTAACCACTGAATTTCTCAAACCTGAAAAGATAGTCAGACAGGTCATTTTACATAGAACAGTATTTCTCAAGAAGTAATAGGTGTAGGTTTAATATCTTTAAAATATCTGAATTCTCTGCACACTGATATTTTTAAATATTAAATTGGTGGTATGACATTTATACAAAAGAGGAGGTTCATGACAGATCCCACTGAGTGTGGTGTTGATGTGGCATCACAACCTATTTGTGTATTAAATATATGTTCCAACTCTTCGAGTTTGGTATGTATTAAATATAAATTTTATATTTAAGTATCAATAAATATCTATCATGGCCAGGCCGAATGCATATTAAAATATTCAGACCTTTGTGGAAATTGCACAGATGCCCGTTTCTGTATTTTTTCATGACTACCATCTATCAGCCATAGACTGTCTGTTATAACAAGCACTTCTCGTGAAACCATCTCTGAACTCATTGTGACAGGAAATTCTGCTTTAACCACAACCATTTCATCAACAATGGCATTGTAAAGCCGGTCTTTGGCTGCAAAAAAAAAATAATGAAAAATAATTTAACTTTATACTTAGGCATGGCAAAGGAACATATTAAATATCCTCACTTTGCAGCACTGACATTTAATAATGAAACTGCAAACGCTTACCAAAGGCTTTAAAGCCTTTAAAAGGGAGTTTTGTTTGTTTGTTTTGGGTTTTACGCCGCTTTCAACATTATTTCAGTCATATCGCGGCGGCGGTGACTTATGAGGTACACCAGGGACTGAACCCGGCCGGTCACTTTATCCTGACACCGACGAACCAGTCGTAATGCTCACCCTTAAACTTTAAAAGGGAGTACCTGAACCTGTCTATTAAATGTCTAAAATATAATTGTATTTTCTAAACACCACATGAAATGTTAAGAGTGATAAAGATACCTGTAAAACGTGGTTGGTCTACACTAATTTTAACGGCAGGCTTTGTTTTGATCCTGTTCGACATCATTTTCTCGAAGGCATTTTCTTTTGATGTTGAGCATGTGGGGGTATCCAGTGTTTCGTCAGATTTAATATTAATAGTCACATATTTTAATTTGCTGTCAAAGTCATAAAGCACTGATATTTCATCAAATGGGCTCGCATCAAACTTATTTGTATCATTTACTGATGACGAAACTGAAATCACGGCAGCCTTTTCAAATGCCCTTCCGTCCCACAAGTTTTCCGAAAACGCATTTTTCTTTGAAGAACTCTCAACCACGGAATCGAACACATCAAACCATGAATCTTTAATACCGAATTTTCTGATAGCTTTGTTGATGATACACTTTTTTTGTGAGCTTGCATCGTGTTTGTCCACCAAATTTATCGAAACCGAAAGTGTGATTTCTTTTTCGTCCGACATTTTGGATTTCTCGGTAAAGCGCATTCTATTAATATTAATGCAAATGAACGGAAAGGAAAAAAACGAAACCATGAAAAAATTACCGAAAGGGGATTTATCGACGATAAGATAATCGAAAAAAAAAATTTTTTTTTTTGAAATCCAAAAAAAAAAAATGAGTCGGGGGGTATTCTGGTGGGTCGGTCGGGTTATGCCAAACAAACAATTTTTTAAGGATGGCCTGGTACATAATGTAGTCGTACGGAATATATACCAGTGGTAATCAATGGTGACATGTATGTATGGCATTTTCAGAAGTTGGGAAAAAAAGTTGAGATAAAAATCTGGTAAAAAGTTTAACTGAACTGACAGTGTCCTGTACAAATGAATCAATTATACCAGAGCTTTTTTCACAGGTTGGGGAATGTGCCCTTCCCTTAAATTTGGGGAAATTGAATGCAGTTTTTTTTTTTGCAAAAGGGGAAGAAAAAACTTGATGTAAATTGAATTTTAGGGGAAAACTATGATTTTAAGGAATTTTCCTAAGGGGAAGACGCCTGTAAACGGCGTAGAAGGGGAAAAGCCTTGAAAACTATTATTTTCACTAAACAATACTATTGTTAGGCTATGAAGCAAGTTCAAAGTATAATTAGTATTACTTTTTAACATTGTGGTGACAAGTTCTACTTCAAAACATAGTCTTATTGTTTTGTTCATCCTTATAGCATTGTTCACAAATATTATTCGGTCCAGTTAAATGTCATTCGGTCCAGTCAGATTATTGCCTTGGCTGGTCCGAATGTCAAGAGCTTCAAAAAGTTATTCGTGAAGATTGAACTGATAAACCATAACTGTTTTTCTTGTATCTTTTTTTACTGAAATCTGCTTAAGAGTGACAAATTACTTTTTTTGGCCTATCTCAAAAGAGTAAACAAAAAATTTCTTACACAACAAAATTAAACTTACATCAGCCATATCATTTTCCTCATCTTGTTCCTCCTTTACACTCTCCACTTCTTCTTTCATTTCTTTCTTCACATCTTCATCTACATCCATGTTCTCTTCTTTCACTTCTGTAGATTTAGTCTCACTTTTAGTCACACTAGAATCAGATTTTTCCTGTTTCACTTTCACAGTTTCCTGGGTTCTGCTGTTGTCTGACTTTTCAGTGTCAGATTTTTCTGATTTGTCTTTATCAAGTCCCTCACCACCATCTTCTGAATCCATCTCTTCTGAAGTTCATACAATCCATAAGTATATTATTTTAAAATGATAGAAATTTTAATGATTTGTATACAAAAACATTTTATAGCTAATCGGCGTTTTTTAAAAAAAAATTGTCAACATTAAGTAATTCATGAACTTCCTTTATGAAAAAAATTATGAAAAATCAGTTTAGAAGAGTAATTCCTCGTTTTTTTTGTTGTTTTTTTTTATAGAACTTTAAAATCCATTATGCTTAAACAGAATTTAACCCTGTCTTTTCAGAGGAAAAAATTGCTGTAAAAAACTCCCTGATGCTGCCAAGAAAAACATAACTTTATCTTGTAAGTATGGTCTAAAGACTGAACATTTTTTTGTTATTAAAATTTGAGTGTAGGGAGATCACTCACCATCATCCTTGTCCATTTCATCATCACTGAGGTCTTGACGGGGGGTAAAGAAAAGATCGGGGATGAAAAGTTTCAGCAGTACCTTGATCTTTTGTTTATCATCCTTCTGTATACCTGAAAGAAACCCATGTATCTATTAATATCTCGATTTATTGCTTCTCTTTCTTGTTTCATTGGTTTTAACTTCATGTAATTTCTTCCTCCACAATTTAAAGAGAATGTGAAATCCTTTTAATATCTTTCTAGAGTTCTAGAACCAAAGGCAGGAATAAGAACCTTGCCATCTCAAGTACAATACTTTCTATATATGACATTCTTTATCTGTGGTTGAAAATTTTTAAACTGAATTACATCTTAAGTAATCCATAATGTGCTATGTTCTTACAAACTTTCCCACTGAAGCCTCTGAGTCCAGGAAACCATTTTTTGAAGCTCAGAGTTCAGAAACTGGGATTTTTTTCCGATATATTTATCATATAATAATAAACAACACATTTAATTCACTACAAGTGTGATATTTCTTACCACACTATCTTACCAATATTACTAAGTACTGTATCAATGCTTTGACAATACTTACTTGTTTGACGCTTCATATGATGAATGATTAAGCCCGCAGCATCTTCAATGATCGATTTATCTTTGTAAACATAACTGAGGTGTGGGGAACCAAGCTCTGAAGTACTATCCGGAATCTGTTCTTGTCGCTGTAATTCAAACAATCTTATCCTATAACATGTACTTTTTTCACATTTTGTTACTCTATGTCCAGTCCACAGGGTCCGAGCTTATATAATTACAGCCGAAAAATTACAACAGCATACTTATAATCTCTTAAAATATCATTTGCCATATTTTAATACTGATATATGGAACCATTATATCTGTCAATACAAATGATGTTCAACCCTAAACGAAGTATATGGCATACAAAACAACTTGATATATTTCTGGAAAGTAAAAATGAACACATGGCTAGAATAATTGGAATTTGTTTTTTTTTTCAATCTTACCTCATCATAAATTGTTTCTATTTCATTCAACAAGGCCTTGGAGCGTATAGCTTTAATATCATTCTGTTTGAAGTTGATTCCCTGATGGTCTAACGACTTGAGATAATATTTTTCATTTTGCTCTCGCCAGATACGGTTAAAATTTCTCTGTGCTTCCCGCCATTCCTCTTCTTTCGCTTTTAATCTGTAGAAAAAAATGATCGTTTAAAACTTCTTTGAGTAAGAAATGTGTCTAACCTTGAGACATGACCTGGACTTTGCATTTTCCTTAATAGTTATTTGTCTGGAAAATGCCAAACATTGGTAAGGTACAGTAACAGTACAGTATTTTTCTTTCTAAAACCGTTGGAACCATTCTGCCTTCAGACCTTATTTACTGTTATAGTATTGTCTCAAGAGAGGTCACGTTATATTATCACCTTACCTTCGAAGTACTAAAGGAACTGCCACAACAGGATTTTTCTTCAGGCCATCAACAATATCTGGTGCTTTGTCACCATATATTCTACAACAGAACAAATGTCAGGTTACCTTTCAAAATGACCCTTTTTTCTCACTAAAAATTCAGAAATATAAAAATATGTAAGAAATAAGATACCTTTAACTTTTCCCTTATACATTTTATTGGAATGCAAATTGAAATATACTTAAAAGCTTATGTATAGTGTTTCTATCTATTTATACTTATCTGTAAATGTCTTTCTTCTTTCAAACTCTTGTATATTAAAAATTCTTCAATAAATTAAAATTTTCTACACATCTTTCAAAAGGAGGGAGGGAAAAAAGTCAACACTGTAACAGAAGAACCCAGTTATATTAATATATTTGTACCTGTTGGGCAAGTCTGCAATGCGAGATGAGAGAATCAGAGTTTGTATTTTAAAACTTACTAGCACAGACCAACTACAGGTTACCTAATCCTACCTATTTCAATGTGTTTATCAATGTTTTAACCTAGAGTTGGCTTTTTACACCAGATCTGCAATGTTTCAAACTTAAGCTATTGCTACCAGTAGCTATATTCTTACCTTTGAATAGCTTTTCTATGGAGCACTTCCGAGGTACCACCCAAGCAGTTATCTAACTTGAATTTTGCTGCATCCTCAGGTGCCATCCTTGTTAATTTTTTCTGTACAGATTCTAGCACTCGTATAGTTGATAGGTTTGTCTCTATGACAACATCAAGCTAAAAATAGACACAAGACATCATTCGGCTAAAAATAAATGCATGACTACATTCAGCCAAAACTCCTGCAGAAACTAGACTAATGAGGGAAATCAAAATAAAGCTACAAATCTGTACCAAATAAATTACACAATTTCTTTTTATTTCAAAAATAAAAATTTCAAAAACCTACCTCAAACCTTTCATCCTCACATCTGTAAATATGTTCCTCAAATTGAGTTTTCCGAGACGTTACAAAAGTTGAATCTTCGGACCAAGATGGGAATGATACCCATGTATCATTTAGAACCTAAATAAGAATAAAGAATTTTAACGAACTATGTGTGAAAAGACAATGGTATGAACGACAGAATTTGCTTTATATAATTCAACTTATTAAACATCTTGATTTACACCTTTATATTATATAATAGCAATTAGGTTACTCATTGTCTGACATAGTACAAGGGTTATGAACCTGTTTTTCTCCTTTTTTTTTTCTTTTTGAACATACTGGCAACATGTCTGAAATGACATAACAAGATCAACCAAAAACCTTGTAGTTTGCCAGATGAACAGTGTTACATCAAAATTCTTAAAGGCCTAGTCCTTCACTCCAAAATAAACGCATTGTAAACTTTCTAAAGATGATTTTCAGCTTACCTCTTTACATAAGGAAGTTCTGCCTGAACATTTTGGTTGTATGTATGATTTTGGTAATGCCCTGTAACTTGCACCATACTTCTTACATGTAGCATAATCTGGAAATTATAAATCACAAGTTAAGCATACAATAATTCTAATGCATTCTGAAAAGTGTCACTGGACTGGTGGATTAAGTCAGTGGAAAGTTAAACAACTGTAAAAAAACCCACTTATTTCCAAGATGAAAACTTTTTTGTATAAAATTTGACTTTTGGTTTATCATTAGCAGTGTCAATTAGCAGTATTACGTCACAAAAGTGTTTAAACAGTTAAGTTAAACTATTCATTTTACCTATATGCACTTATATACTTATTTCTACCATCTATCACTGTAAAAAAGAAGAAAAAAAACAAACTTTTATCTGAGCTTTAAAGTTTTATTTCCTGTATTTAATGAATAAATATAAGCTGAATAAATTGAAATTATCTGGTTATAAAGGTAGTTTTTGTCCCTCAAAGTGGTAATAAACTGTCGATCTTTCAAAGAAAATTTTAAGTATTGACAACCATAGTACAACAATTTAGCACAATGCAAATAAGGGGAGGTAAGGTTAAGTAACATACCAATCTCCATGGCAAGTTCACCACTGATTCTTTCCTTGCCAGTGGCCCCTTGTGGTACAGACTCCACTGTGCCTCCTGACTCCTTGTAACCAAGGAAGTCCTTGAACCATTTAAATAACTCAGGAAATTTTCTGAAAGATACAAACATAAAATATTCTTATCAAGATTCTAAAAATTTCAATACGTTGAATCTGATTAAATGTATCAAAAGTTATGAATTCCACTTTCATCAACCAAATTACTAAACTTTAAAATGTAGAAAATCTCTAGGTATCATCTTGTTTAAGACACTGCCATGTTAAATCTGTCATATTCTAAACACCAATTTTTAACATACTTGTCATTAGTTAGCCTTCACTTGCCTCAGCAGTTCACAGACTGTCTTTATATTTTAATTTCAGGTTTGGAACATGCTTTTCAACCCACGTTTCCGATATACAGCTGGCAATTTATTCATTTTTCAACTACCACTCCTGAGTGACAGAGAAAGCCTATAGTACTGGTATGCACTCAAAGCTTGGCCAACTGTAACATTTATTGTGAAAGTATCTTCGCCTAGACACAGACCTAATGTGAAAGAAAGATCTGGCTTAAGACCAGCCAAGCTAGCTCTCTCAAGACTTGACAATCTGAGCTGCCACAGTTATTGTCCTCTCATTCATTCTTTAGTTGTTTTTCATTTTGTTTCCTTTTATTTCTTCATCAGTATTTTAGTTCTACTGGTAGAGTGTTCCAAATAATCTCTCCTGGAAAGGTACCTGTACTTTCTCTATAAATCACCAAATTTCAATGTGACTTAAGAGGCGTGTAAGAAACATGGTTATCAGCGGTTGGTTATGAAACAAAAGATGACTATACTGTTAAGCTGACTATAAGCTTTAAGATGTGAACTCACCCTAGGAAGGTCTGCACAAGCTGTACAAGTTCAGATCTTGAGATTACTTCCTGATTAAACAAAACTAAACACCTCAAGAAATTCTCATACACCTCTTGATGCCGCAAAGCTTTCCTCACCTGAAATATGAATCAAATACTTGCTTAATATTAGCCAAGTATTTTCAGGCTGAAAATTGTAGTTTTCACAGCCTGAAGCTTACCAGAGGTATTTAAATTGTCTTATTGCCTATATCTTCAATATTATCTGATTTTATACCCAACAAGAATCATTTGCATTTCTGAATAAAATGCATGCTGCAAGACCAGAACTACATAACAGAGTATAAGCCAATCTATTAGAATACAAATATTTTAGAAAATCTTCTGGAAAAGTATTTACCTTATCAAAGAAAGCGAATTCATTCAGTGTTCCCCATTTACCTGCCTCCGCCAGAGACACATCTTTCAATGTACCCATTCTGGGTTTCTGAAAGTAACAGAAATAGGACAATGACAAGAATATGACACACCTGAAAACATTTTACTTTATAAAGTGGTAACTACAGTGTTTTATAATGAGAGGTAATTTAAACTATCTAGTTTCATAATTAGCACTACTTGTCTGACAGTCTGTCATAAAAGTTACAGGTCAATGCTCAACGGTAGACTTGAAAATCTTCAAATGGACTGACTTTATCCCAGAGACCTTTAAATAATAGCTCAGAGGCATTTAACTGCTAATAATTTGATAAAAAAATGCACTGAAATTTTTTTGATCTCCTTTCTTTTAAACCACAGGACTCAGAAGCTAATGGCTGGAAATGTAAATGGTCATGTACAATGTTTATCAATGCTGACATTTTATAAATCCTTACCTTTATGATTGGCTGTTGTGCACTTGAAGAGATGGATCTTCGCAGCTGATTGGCTGCTTTAGCCCCCTGATTTTTATTTGGAAAACCAGGCTTCTTAACTGTTGATGAGTGATCATTCCTCACCCCTAATACTGAATCTGGTCCAAACAAGGACTGAAACAAGTCAACCAGAAATTTCAAGTTAAAACTTTAATTAATCATCTGTTTCTCATAATTAAGGAAATAAGAAACAAAAATACACAAGCTTTTGGTAAATGTTCAATGAGCTATTTTCTTTTCATTTTTAAAGAACATATGCGTATGTCAAGTTTTCAACAGTTTTGTGAACAAAATCCAACAGCAAAATCTCTAAACAGTATGTTTTTCTCAATTTTCTCCCTTCATTCTGAGGAAGACTGCCTTATGTACCTAATCAGTGTTGGTTTTCTAAACACAAAAGGTTTCTTACGCTAACGTAGCCTTGGTATGATGAGGAGCCATTTGCATCCGGCAGAAACTGTCCAAATTCAGCTAACAAGTCTTCCTGGTTCTGAAAAAGCTTAGCTACCTGATCATACACCTCTGCTTCTGTCAGAGGCTTGTGTCCTGGTGGGCAGACTGAAGCCTGAAAATAGAAGAAAACCAACATACGAACAACCAAAAATACGAAACTATTGTAAGTCTATTGAATCCATCTCTTCCAAATTTTATTTTTTAGAAAGGTATACATGTACTTTAGGCATCATTAAAACATGTTCTTTTTTCCAGAATAGCTAATATCAAGGAAATAGCTTTGATAAAATATATGCTATCTCAGTTTTGCAAGCTTTGTACCGCAGGTCATTTCAACAGAAGAAAGAGACAACCCATTCTTCAACATACCCAAATACAGGTGTTTCCATCAATTTTAGGCAGACAATAATATGATTAAGCAAGGTTTCCAAAATCTGATAAAAGAAGGAAACTCTCTAAAAAGATGGCAAATTCCTTAGCCCAAATGTACTGACCAGTCCTCCTTCTTTAATAGTTCTTTGTTCTTTCTGGTAAGTATGTAAAATTTCCAAGAATGCCTTGTAAATTTCTGGTTGCCCTTGAAATCGATTCTGAAATACAAAATTGATAAATAATTTTCACAAGCTTCAAACAAAAAGCCTACAACTGCTTCCAAATTTCCATCCATTTATAATATACAACATATACAGGCAGAAAAGTATGGTAGGCTTTACTAACTCATAATTTGCTATTCATTTTAAACACCGGGGTAACAGTATAAAAGGGACAAAGAGTGAGAAAATGTCTACTTTTCACTTACACACAGGCCAGTTTAGAGCTCAGAATTTGAAATAAAATCTGGATTTTCTCTAGTTTTATTGAATCATTTTCTTTGAAATTTAGCACATAGATTCTTTATAACACTTTTAATATAACTCTTAAAAATGTCAGTTGTTTGTTGTATATAAATCATGTTTTTCAAAAAAAAAAATTGTTGTCTGCTAGAAAATTCAAATTTCCCTGTAACTGATAAACCAAGCCCACTTTGAGGTCATGAACTTCAAACATCCAATAAAATACTACTGACTCACAGAGTGTTTGTTTACATTCTATCACTGACAGATGGCGGGTGAAGTAAAGTGTTTTTACACAATATTTTAAAGTTTATTTGGGTCAAAGATGCACTATTATTACTTACATATTCTTTAGATAAAGATATTTAGTATTAAGTTTTTTCCAAATAATGGCCCATACATGAGATATTAGCTGGATTGAAAGCCATTGTCTAACTAAAAATAACACACACTTCGTACAATCTCATACCTGTGCCATTCAAACTTTTTACATCTTGGATCCCACTTCAAAGAATCCTTATTTTTTGCTATATGATGTTGATCAGTCCATATATTTCATTGTCCAAAATCTCTTATACTTTCATAAACCAAAGATTTTATCAATGAGTGCCATAGTTTCATCTTCCAGCCAATGCTGTATTTTTCTTTCATCATTATTCATGGTTTGCAAAAACAGAAGACCCTTTCTCACTTGTGTTACCTTCTTCAATTCTATACTCAGAATAATCCTGCTCGTTTTATTTTTGGTTGTTGTTGTTGTTCTAAAGGCCCAGTATTCAAATTTAACTTTGATTTTGAACTATACTCCATTATAACATTTTCTATTTTCCCATTCCCATCATAGTGATGAAATAATTGTGTTACTGTATTCAACTTTAAGTCTGACACTTAAGTGATGTTCCAAAAGGTATATTTATCATCAGAGTGTAAAATAGTAAATGATCAGTTCACTATGTTAATAATTCCATATAACTTTTACTGCTCTCTGTTGAAGTGTAATAAATGAAATCAATGCAAATGACTTAATTCCAGATGTTGCACATTATCAGTGTAAGTGAGGCTTTACTGCATCTCTGTAGTTCACACTTTACAGTTAATTAGTGAAAACTAACAGACCAGCCACTTGAAAGCTGAAGATAAAAGTGATTTGTATCTTGTTCTATTGTGAGCTGACCCATTTGAACAAAAATGTTAGGTTACATTATTCGCTCAGATTCCATAATATTATAAAACATATTACAGAGATAAAAAGATAAATGGACTTCGCACACTGAAATAACATGGAAAACATAGATTTATATACATCATGATATAATGAGTCAATAATTTTAGCAAATTAAACTATTACTTCAAAAATATAGTTAATTGGCCACACTGATATACGGTGCCTATTAATGGAATGAGCACATCTTTGCTTAAAAAAAAAAGAGCTATGATAAACCTACTACGAATCTTCAAAAGAATAATTAGTGGTTATATGATTTTCAGTGTAACTAAGTATAATTAAAAAAAAAATGGATAGCAGAGCAAATAATTTCAGAATTCAGCTTCCTGGAGATGTAAAGTAAAAGCAAAATATTCAAACTAAAAGGGCATTTGTAAGTTTATTCATTCATTTTATAGCAGTTATTTCTTGTGCAAAAGGTAAAAGATTAAATCAGCTCTTTGAAATAATGATTATAAAATAATAAATTTTTCAGTATTTAACAATGGGTAAATAAATTACTCTAAGAGCTGAAAATTATTTCTTGGTGTAAACTATTGTATCTGAAGCTACACGTGGTTTTGTTTACAAGAGATAAGGGTTCAGTGTTACCATTCATCATGTGTCAGATAAGCCCAGCCTACTCTCCTTTTATGCTTAATGGCTTTACTACCGCTGTATCAGCCAGGTAGGACCCGGCGTTTAACTACTCTTTGCTGTGATGTATACAAGTTTTTTTTTAAAGTTTTAGCAAGACAAAGTTTTAGTAATTGAGTGGAACATGCCATACAAAAAAGAAGAAAATAAAAAATAGTTCAACTTCATTACGAAATGTACAATTCAGCCTTCTGTTCTGTAACCCGCTGATACTCTTTTTATTCTGATAAGAATTTTGAAGTTTCTATGACAAATAGTTGTCGAGTTACAGAGTGTAAATGATTCTAAACATTTAGGTCACTGTGACCTTGACCTTTGACATACTGACCCCAAAATGTATAGGGGTCATCCACTCATTGTGTGCAATCATGATATAAAGTTTGAAGTCTCTATAACAAATGATTGTCAAGTTACAAGGCGGAAATGGTTTTCAATGTTAAGGTCTATGTGACCTTGACCTTTGTGCTACTGACTCCAAAATCAATAGGGGTCATCCACTCAATGTGAGCAATAATCACATGAAGGTTAAAGACTGTAGGCCGAAGAGTACTCAAGTTATCCTCAAGAAACAAAATCGCTAACGGACGGATGGACAGATGGACACCCTGGATGGTAACATAATATGCCCCCCTCGGGCATATAAAAAGACAGATAATCATTCAATTTCATTAGGAAATCAATAATTCAGTCTTCTGTTCTGTAACAGGCTGATACTTCTTTTAATTTGATAAGAACAAGTCAGTTCTATGCAGTAAGATGACTGCTGCAACTTGGTCCATTCTGAAACTTATTTTTGTTAAAATATTATTGTTAACTTTATCATTCACAGTTCAAAAATAATTATCAATCAAAAGTCATGAAATGATGCATAATTGTTACCTTTATTTTGTTCACGTAATTGATTGCATGATTAAATTCCACTGGTTGTTGCCCAGGCTGGTTGCTATTTTGACTGCCATGACTCAAACTCGGGTCTGGTCCGGGCCTCGGAGGCTGGTGATAGGAATGCTGCGATGGGTGTGCACTATTGGCAGCTGCATTGGTCACATGACTTTGAATAGGCTTTTGCTAGAAAAAAGTAGAAAAAAATGAAATACTGTAAATTTGCAGAAGCCAACTTGAAAGAGAATTCAACAAAAACTATAAGACACTTAAAGAAAATATATTTTTAATACGACAACATTTTGCAATTCAGTGGAACTTGGAAATCAAGTATATGGAAAAAATCACTACAGTTTAATCAAACAATGTCACTAAATCAGTACTGTTCAGTGTTGTTTTTCATTTAGACCTCCCTTCATTAGCACTGTAATTTGCTAAAAGGATGCAGAACAATACTGAAGTGAAGAAAGCAGACCGACACAACACTCCCGTCCCTAGTCGATAAAGTCAGCAGCCAAGAGGAAATGTAGGTCCAAACATCTATATATTTCAATCTTTCTTATCTCTGAACTTTTTTTTTTTATGAATACTTTGTCGCTTTCTGACCGACGTTTACCATCAGGATAAATTATGATAATAATATGAGACATCCTCAACACAATATGTAATTCAACACATATTCTTACATTGTGCTGCGAGTTAGCTGCAGCCTGAGCCATCTGATTTAATGTAGATATTGACACAGTTTGCTGGCCTGGCTGATGGACGTTGATTTCATTTGCCTGCACCTCAATCTTGTATCCTGGTGGTAAAAATGTGTTGAATCCGACAATGAGTTCTGGATGGCCTTTGAATAGGTTGGAGACCCTGTTTATCACACCTGGTGTGTCTATCCTGCAATAAAATATAAAATGAATCAGAATTCTTCCTTCTTATTTTTTAATAAACTCCCTTTTAACAGCGCCACGCAGACGCGGAAAAAGAAATATCCGCCGCAACAACGAGGAAAAAGACGGATGTACTCGACATCGCGAAATATCTCGGCGATGTTTGACGACCAACACGAAATTAATTAGGGTCATAACTCACCTGGGTAAGCTGAACATTTAATGAAAAGACCGTTATTAAACTGTGCATTTTACGTCTACCAGTTATGTGACATTTGATAAAACCAAACTTCAAATACATTTGCTGTGTAGGTTTAATGTGTTCTTCCGCGGTGAAATTTTGAGAACGCCTGTTATTAAATAGCAAAAGCGATCAATAATTTTTGCCAAGCGCCTAGACGATACAGATGTCGCAGTAGGGTTTACATGTTGTTTGTTTTCATTAAATAGGAAAACAGTTTTAACACGTCGCAATCAGAAACCAGTCAGTTTATTTTCTGAAAATACGGTCAGATGTTTTAAGAAGCAATTGCTTTGAATTGTCATTCTTTGCCTTAACAAATAGGAGCATTCGTAAACAAATGCATCAGAATGAGGGTTTTATACATTTATTTGATATTTTCAAAGCATTAAATTTGCCGAAATGCATATACCGTAAAGGCTCAAATATAATACGCACTTTTTTTCAAGAATTTTCAGTATCCACAAAGGGGTGCGTATTATACACGAGGGTGGGCCGTCTGACAATTTTTTCCAGCTTGAAAACCCGTAAAATACCGGCCAAAAGTCAGTAATTTCTGTCCAAATGATCATGTTTTATTTTATGGTGCACCTTCTTTTTAAGGGGAGAAAACCAATGTCATCTGTACTAAAAGTACGGTATCGTAAAAGCCGTTATAACGCCGTTTTTTTTCCTTTTTTTAAATTTTTATTTTTTTGGTTTTTGTTTTTTGCTTTTTTTCTGTAAATGTATAACTGCTAAAGATTCAATCATATAACCAATGCTTACCGGTATTGTGCCCGTCAATTAATTTGATAAAGAAGTCGTCCGTATATTTCTAAACAAACGTAATAATTAGTGTCGTTTGATGTCGCCATAATTACGAGATGTTTGTTAACACATTCAAAAGGTATTGAGAAGGTGTTGACACTTTGAGATAATGCCATGTTTATTCGATATTTCCGAAGGAAATAGTTTCTAGCGCTAATTGTCCTTAATGAAATAAATAGTTAAATGCAACCGTAGCGATATTCACCCGATGTAATTGTTACGCGCACCGACAATGGCCGCTTCCTGAATGAAAAACATGGACAAATGGTAACTCTTTTTCCAGACGAAATTTGTGTGCGTATTATATTCCAATGCAAGCTTTTTTCCCCAGATCTTGAGGCCAGACCAGCGGTGCATTTTATACACGCTAGCGTACAATATTCGAGCATTTACGGTAATCGGGAACTGTGAGAGCCTCAATAATTATACCTGTGAAAATGTTCGCGGAACCATTTAACGGACGTCTGCCGCAATATTTGGTGACCATGTCCGCGGCCGGGAACCTCAAAAGCGGATTTCGTCGCGTTTTACAGAATGGGTAGTCCGCAACCACCTCGAGGAAAACGAAGTTCCTCCTGGCGGGTACTGTAATTATGTTAATACATCAGAAAGACTGTATAACATTCCTTGCATGGCATACAACTCTAAATAAACATTATTTTGCAATAATTGCAATAGCATTTAACTAATGACTAACCTGACAATCTTAAAGATCAAAACATTTTCAATGAACATTTTAGAATTAAGATTGATTACTTACGTCTGAGATTTAAACTCCTTCATTATATCAAGGAAGTCATTGTAAACTTGTGGCTGGTTCCCAAACTGCAACTTTACTTGGTCCAAGTAGGACAGTGCATCCTCGACCTTTAACCTCTGAAACTGTTGTTGCTGACCTTGAACTTGGGCAGCATGGACCTGAGTTAGGAGGACAAAAGCAATGAACCAAACTTTTAAATTATTAATTTATGCAAATGTGCCAAATTACGAAGCATTTCAAAAAAGCATTTCATTTATAATGATCCTCTTTCTAGTAAACAGACTAATGGAGTAAAATAACCAGGACTGATTTTGGTACCTAACTAAAACTATCAGCTGATCACAGATACAAAACTGTTCAACTAAGGAAGTAATGAAAACAGACATGAACAGTTTGGTGTAAGAATTTTAATAATAACTATATGATGCAATCTGTGATTAAATATAATTTATATGTAACCTACCTGTGATGGGGGTGGGTGTCCCCCAGGCAGGTGGGCTGTAGGGCCACCAGGACCAGGTCCAGCAATTGCAGGGGGCAGTTGAATTGGAGATGTATGGGGATGTCCAGCTTGACCAGCCCTGAAATGAAAAAAGGTCAATGAGCTTGTTGTATCATTTCAGTTTGCTGACCAGCGCTTATCATGATCAACTTTGCATATACAAAAATAATTTCAAGAAAAGTTTTCCATCACAATTTTGACACCAAACTCAATTTTATAGGTAAGTATTAAAATTGCTGTGCACAAACATTCTAAAAGTTTTGTTCTCAAAATCATGATTATTTGGCATTTCCAACCTGTTGCCTAATTAATTACTTCTCTAAACTCAAGCCATTCCTCAAGTTATCTGGTTCAAGAAAGAGACGTTTTTCTTCAGAATAAAACCACTTACTGGAAGTTTTGTATTGGGTATTGTAATCCACCTGACATATTCTCAGTTCCTTCAAACCGCTGTGCTGTACCGACAGGTCCCCCTAACAACCGGCCCGCTGGAAATGGTGCAGTTCCCTCCCCTGGCCCAACTCTTCTAACTGTTTCTTCAATATGAGGACGCTGCATTCTAATCTTTTACATTGTGACTGTTAGAGAGTCCTCTAACAAATAAAACAGTAATATCTGTAAGGAAAAGGAAAAAAAAATACTGTAAATGTTACAGTGATTTAAGGACTCTACTTGGAAAAGGGTACCCAAAAGTAAAGCTTGTTTCTGAGCAGGATTACAGCTAGTAAAGAAACCTTAGCATGTAAGAAAATCCATTCTTTTCAGATTATCCATGTTCAGAAAACTCATGCCAGAAGAGTGATATCTAGATAACAAAATATTTTTCAGAAGTTTCAATACAATAACACAGTATGGCAACTCCGTAAGGAAAACAATGGCAATAATTTTGGCATCCATGGAAAAACAGCTAAACAATTTCAAGCCCAAATTTTTCTGTTTGAAGCGTAATCTGACATTCCAGGCAATACATTTTCTCCTTAAAAGCTCAAGTTGTTCAATGCAATGCTCAAGCTAGTATAATATCACACAGTACAGTACCAAACCGCTTTAAATGAGCACCCTGCTATATTCTGTAATAACATGCAATGCCCCTTTAAAATAGTACAGGACTTTGTATTTCCCTATCTTGAATTACATGGCACCAGAATTTGAAGGAGAGAATACATCTCTCAATCAGTATTAAAAAACCGTATCTGACTCAAAATTAGTATATCTCTGTACATGCCATTCTTGTGGTTTTAATGCTTTTAAATCACCCTTTTTAGCAGTGCCCTGCACTGCTTAATTTATACACTGAAATTCATTAGCTAACTGAACCTGTGAAAAGAAATGTTTTCACAAATCTGGTTATGACGGGATATTCTCTGCAAAATATTCTCGACTAAAACCAGAGATTAAGACTGATATATAAAATGGCATTGCAGGATAAATGAATTTTTTTTACTTAAAGGCATAGTCTAGTCCTTTTATTTCTAACACTCTTTTTATATCTTATTTAAGATAAACAGTAAGAAATCTATAATGATTCTTCATTCTTTCATTAGAAATGATTTACATCATGAACAGACCACCTGATTTGAAATGAAAAATGGCCTTGTATTTTTGTTTCAGTTTGAACCAATATAACTACATATGTACACTGGTTTAAAGGCTTCATCCACACTAAGCCTACCGTAATATGCTGTTCAGAACACTGAAACTCTGGAAAATGAATTAAGAAGCTACAATCATCTAACTGTATTTGAGAATAACAACAAACACTTGCTACCTGTGTATATTCCGTGTAATGCAGAACCCAGTGATCATTTATTCCGTCACATATTTATACATTCAATGCTACAAAGATTTACACATTTTATTCATAATGCAAGAAAATATGTTTTAACTTCTACGAAGCTGAATCAATTTATGCGTTTTGCTAAAAGAAAGGACAAACGACTCCTTTACTTTCATTCTGTGGGAATCTAGCACAAATATGATGAGGGGTGGCAGGTAAACAGACAGGAGTGTTTACATGCTGGACTCAAAAGAAAATAACTAGTAAATGATAGAATGTAAAAAAGAACTCTTAAAAATGTTATACATGTGTTTTTAAGCATCAATTTAAAAAAAGACTGTTAAACATTTCAGATATGCCATTCTTTCAATCTACTTTCAATTTGTGTATTGACATTTTTTCCCCGTCGTATACCATATGGACTCGTCCGTTATATGCAACTATGTCGCCCTAGTTCCCGCTAAATTTGTCAGGAATAATATTCTGTAATCCACTTTTCTGGCTATCAAATAAAAATATTAAACGTAGACTTACAACAAAAAGATAGAAAAGGAACACCAAAATCCAACATTTAATCCTCTCTAAATGAAGAAACCCCAATTCTTGAAGGTCAGCTTTCCTAGTGACACACAGCATAAACACAGCGTCTACACAGTGTGTAATCGGAGTGTTTTGTTTCAATATGAGTTAAAGCAAACTTCACCAATCTCTGGCCAAACTGCAGGACAATGGGCAAGGAATTTCTTTCTCCCTGGGACAAGATGTAATAAAAGTAAGACTTCTGAATAGGGTAATGAGAAACATAACAGTGTTTTTTATTTGTTGACAACTTTGGATTCCCAGATATTGACTAATTCCGTAAACATTAACCGTTTTCTGCATTCATCTCATTAAAAAAAGAAAATAAGCGAACATATATGCTATATATAATTCATATTTATAAAATATGCAGTACTTACATCAATAGAATCAAAGATGTCGAAAAAAATAATGGATATTCCAACCAACTTTCAATTCAAAACATCAAGATGGGTGTTTGCCCTTTGACATCGATGACGTCAGAAGCAATACACCAATACCATTTCCGAGCCTCGTTTAGGTAGAGCATATATGCAAATTTCATAATCAAAGTACGTGCGGTAGCGTAGTACGGAAATTCCAAACATATGAATGTAGTCTGTTTCAGAAGTGACTTCCACACCCGGGCTTCCACAACCACCCTTACAAAGCATGAGTTCAAAATTACAATATTTCCAGATCATGACATTACATTTCTTAAAGCATTTTTTAGTCGACTTAAAAGCTCATCATATCTTAGTTGAGTAAGAAAACTTGTGAACACTCTAAAGGTCACATTTTTACCCAATCTTCATGAAACTTGTTCAAAGTTAACTCTTATCTCTCACGGGATTTTGAACCGTGTTTGTTTTAAAACTAGGTCATCAGTGTATATTAGTGCAAAACCTTGTGAACAGTCTAAAAGCAATTTTCATGAAGCTATGGTAGAATTATTCATTTCATATTATAGACACCTATTCCATCCGAACAGTGGCAAAAACTATTTACAGACAGAGATCACCTAAATGAAATAAAAGCAATCTTATTTTTGTATGACCGGTAATTTAGATAGTTGCTGAATATGTTTATAATGGAAACAGTGCAACTCAGGTTACTGATATTTGGTTACTGTGTCCCTCTAACTTATTTCTTATTTCATGGTAAAAAAAAACATATTGCAAAAATTCAATCAAAAATTAGTTTAAACCAAGGGCAATAACCCTGCAGCCATAGTAGAGTTTAGGTTCATTTTAACTCCTGCTAAGTGCCATCAAACTATCCTTTTAGATAGTTAAGCAGTATAAATAACTGACTGATTACAGTATGGATTAATCAGCCTTGTTACTTTAAAATGAAAAAAAGAGCTGTCCATAAGACAGAGCAGCTAATTATTTTAAAGTTGCTAGTGAAACATTATTATAGCTTACATTGTGATAATAAGCAATATGTCTTAGATTGTGATAATAAGCAATATGTTTCAGCACTGTAACCTAGACCTTTGGACCCCAAAAGCAATTGGAATCATCTTTGATGCAAGGCAAGTCCATGTGTAACTTTTCGAGCAGGTAGATGATAAGGAAACAAGTTATGTTCCAATTATGGTTTCCTTATTTCGAGGCATTGTGACCTTGACCTTTAATGGTTTGACACCAAAATCAATACTGATATTCCTTGATTGCACTGAAGTACATGACTGTAAGTTTCATGCAAGGAGATAATAAGATCAAAGATACTAAGAGAAAAAAATGTTTGTTTCTACAGACAGACAATTTCTAAGATATATTCACGACAGTGGGTTGCATATAAAACTTTAATCAAAATTTCCAAGTAAAAACAGGGTAATAATTTGCATTAAATTTTGTAAAGAGTTATCTAGTTTGTTTGTTTAATGCCCCTGAAGACCTTGGTGAAGTACTAAAACAATAATCATACCTACTGATAACTAGTGGGCCATGTTGACCTTGTACTACCAGTTGAAACAAGAAGGCCGATGAAGGAATCAAGATAAGTTCACACAAGTTGAAAGTTACATGCAATTGTACATGTGAACCAAATAACACAGACACTGCTTCAGAAACAGTAAGTAGGTCAGTAGTAAAATGTCAATGTTGGCTCAGGTCAAAGTTGAAATCCTCATGGAAAATTGTAAGAATATTTAAAATTTCCATACTGTAGCTGCAAAAATGAAAAAAAAAAAGGTCAGTAGGTCAAGGTAAGAGTCGGCTAAAGTCAAAGTTGAAATCTACATGCGGAAAATGTAGTTTAAATATCCATTCTGTAGCTTCAAAAACAAAAAATTAGGTCAGTAGGTCAAAATAAAAGTTGAGCTTTTTTAAAGGTCAAGGACTCCATTAAATATACGTGTATATGAAGATTCCTTAAAAATTTATTCAGGGAATTATTTGTTTTCTTACATAAGGATATAATAAGTAATATGTCCCCCACCCCCCACCACAGGTGGGGTAGACTTTAACCCAAGGGTGATTACATGAACACTCTCTATAGAAGTCAACTATATATAATACAATGCTACATGCACAGTTATACAGCCTACAATTTCTGACAAAAAGATGAAAGATTTTATACATATACCCCAGGGCATGGCTAATTTTGACTCCAATGAAATAATTTTAACAATCTTCTACAACTACATAATGCTTCACACCAAATTTCTAGACTCTTGACCATGCAGTTTCAGAGATTTTTCCTATAAAACTTGATGTAAATCACGTGACCCCAGGCAGGGTCAAGTTTAACCTAAGAGATTCACTAGATAACGCCACATATCAAATCTTAAAGCTCTGGGCCTAATGGTTTCAGTTTATCCTATAAAACTTGACGCAAATTAAGTGACTCTGGGGCAAGGTTGATTTTGACCCTAGAGAAATAATTTTACCAATCTTTGTATAGTGTACTATGCTACATACCAAATATCTGTTTTATATTTTACACATATAGGATCCCTAGGACAGCGTCAATTTTGATCCCAGCGGCATTTGAAGATCTTGGTAGAGGACCTCCAGATGATATTCCAAGCTAAATATCTAAACCCTAGGCCTTCAAAGAAAGACTTTCATCCGTATGCAAGTCTATGTAAAACATGTAATCCCTGGGGTGAAGCAAAGTTTGACCAAGAGGCCATAATTTGAACATTTTTGGCACAGCTTTGCTAGACAATGCTATATGTTAGATATCTAACATTTGTGGAATGCAGTTCTGGAAAAGAAGATTTAATAAGATTTTCACTTTTCTTGCCATAGACAACAAGATTTCTTCATGGCATTTAATCCTTTGAACAACTTTGGAAGAAATCCTTTGCAGGAGCACCCATACAAAGTTGCATCAACTTGCTTTCAGCGGTTAAAGAGAGAATTTTGTTTAACTGTAAAGTTGACAATGAAAGAATGAACAAATGACGATGGACAAAGTTCGGTCCCAATTCCCCACCTTGAGCACTTTGTGCTCAGGTAAGCTAAATATGTATCCATCATAATTAACATGCACTTCTGTAATTATTTTGAGGGTTTTTTTTGCATGCAAAACCTTAACCAAAATTTCTAAGTTAAAATGGGTCAATATTTTTGTTTAATCTGCAAAGAGTTAAATTACTTGGAGGTCTGTGATGTCCCTAAACACCTTTTTGAAGTTTAAAGTCCCATTGATGATTGCTGAGAAATAAGTTTGATAGTATGTTGTGTGAAAAACATTAACCAAGATTTCTAAGTCAAAAAAGGACCGTAATTTGGTCAAGAGTTATCTAACATGTTTTGTAATGCCCTTGAAGACATTAGTAAAGTATCAAATCAATAAGCATTGCTGGTAACTGAGATATATACATGATAGTAAGCTGCATGCGAAACCTTAAACAAGATTCACATCGCTTATTCCAGGGTGAGAAGAATAGCTCGACATACTTTGTGAAGCTAATAAATCAGTATTGTCAGGGTAATTGAGTTATGCTCTGGTTAAATATACTTTCAGAAACCTCCAGGTGAAATCTAAATTAAAGAAATTAACTAAGGGCTATAATTCTGCAAATACCGGTAGCTAAAGTAGAACTGTTTGTTCTTCAAGTCCATGCTGCAGTTACTTTGATTACAATAGTTATATTTACCACCATGCACATCATATGATTATGGCTGCAAGTAAATAAACAAAATATGCATTTCTTTTAAGCTTTTTCTTCATTAATAACACTTTAAAAATTAAGATTTTATCAAAGTAATAAAAGAAAGGGATTAAGAGAGACAATTTAAGAAAATACAATATACATCTTCTTAAGCTTATTTTTAGCCAAATTTGTGTTGGCAAAGGATAGCGATAACATAGGGGAGGTAACTCTATGTGAAGTTTGCTGTCTTTTGAACATCTTCTAAGTTTCTAAATTAGGCACTGATGGGTAACAGAGTTAATTCAATAGCAAAGGTTTAGCTACACAAATGAAGACAAGTTTGGGATGCACAGACCGACCTAATACCATACTCATGCTGCTTTGTAAGCATTGGTATGATGTGGCATGGGTGAACTATTCTGAATATAGAAAGGTATGTATCATCATTTTTTTATTGAGGAGGGGTTCCAAGATAGTTAAGCACATCTGATGAAATATACTGATATGGGCATCGCATTGTGCTCAGGTGAGCTAAATATCTTGGTGATAATAAATCAGTTTGGTTTGGACAAAGGTAAAATTATCAATGATGAAATGAAAAAATATGTATAAAGAATTTTAATTGCAATTTATTTGAACCTGGTTGTGAGTGACTCTCATATCTTAAAGTGTCTTTCCAATACCACTCTCCATTGATCAAACAAGGGGTCATGCAAACACCAGACTCCTTAACACACTGGACCAGTCTTTTCTTGCTTGACCTCCTCTCCTCCCCTAATATTACTATCTTTTGGATGAAACCTTAAACTAATATCCCAAGTTATCAGTGCTATACATTGAGCATGCAAATAAGCCCATTCCTTGGGATTTCTCTGGATCAGGATGCTTTTTGTATCCCCAATAACCTGAAACACTAAACTCTGCAGGGGGTATTGGTCAAAATGTTAAGGCAACCAGTTTGGTACCAATTATAAATAAGAATTTCTCTTATTTTGTGAGTTGGCTCTATCTAGCAACAAATCTAGATACACTGATCTTGAATACTTATTTATACTAAAAACAATAGATACCATTTCAATATCTTTTATTTAAATACAAACACATTCTAATACACATCACATAGTATAATTTTCTATGTTTATTCAGTTGGATTTTTTGTTACCACTCAATGAAGTCTTATTGTCATATTTCAAAAGAAAGAAAAATAATTTTCTGTTTAGTTATACCAAATACTGAAATCAATTTATTTCCAACATTTTAACAAATGTACTGAGTAGATTATACTTATTCAGACTTAAAATTATTTTGATGAAAAAAATATCCAGTCACTGTCATCTGTGTTGATCCATTCAACCAAATCAATCTGAAATATAAGAAGAATAAAACCAGTAAAGTCATTATTAACTTAATGCAGAAAAGTGGTCTAGTGGTAATGTACATGACTTGTAAATCAATCTGTCACAAGTCAGATACCTGCTAATTGACAATTACTACTTTTGAATGGGACAATAAACCCAGATTCCAAATATCAGTGCTTTAAACTTGGCATGTAAAAGAACTAAGGATGTGTCTGGGACAGGATGCTTTCTATATATTGCACTTTTCACTCTATCTAAAAGAACTAGCATCTTTCTGGGGACACTGGTCCTAAAAGAACAAACATCTGCTTGGGACATTGGCCCTTAAATAACTAACTTCTTATGGTTGTATTGATTACACAGAAAATTAGTAACAATTGTCAATGATAAGTCAACTCAAACAGATACATAAAAGAGCATAATTTCCATTATGAGGGAGAATGTGTATTAAACTTGTAATACTAATGCAGCGATTCTGACATGTATAAGGAATCTTTATGTAAATTTTATTTTTTCCTAGAACTTGAAAGAAAACTAACTCTTCAGAGGGTGTTGGTCAACCAGTACAGACAATCGAAGATGTGCACAAAATGTAAGGTTTGGGGATGCGGGTTGATTAACTTGTCAAGGAAAATTTTACTTATTCAATCAATTTTTTAATGTAACTATGTAAACAGTTCAAGGTAGCAGTACTATGGTGTGTATAATCCAACATTACTTGAAAACCCTATTTTTTTAGTATAAAAATTTAGTCACTTATAAATATTAATTTATTATTATTAACAGTAATCAGTATCACAAAATCAATTTTAACTTTAGTTTTTTTTTTTATGAAATGGTTATTGCTGCTTACATGAAGTTCCTATAAATCTGAGATAAATAATACATTTGTAACTATTTATCAATGTTAAATATATTAAAATAAAAAAAAAATGCCTTGCCTCTGACATCACAACTGGGCTCAATGTCAATTAACTGAATCAAGAATGAACTCACCTAGTTGTAAAGTTTATCGCTTCTTGAGTGTGTGATGCCTTACAATTAAGAAAGGTACAGAGAACCCAGTACTGCAGAAGAGGGCATACAGCAATGTAAACCTGTATTTGTTCACATACCGGAAGGGAACATTCTGTAAATAGATTAATATACAAATGTCAGTATAAAATACCACATAGTTGGTTATCCTCTTTTATAACACCTCAACACAGAAATTCAGTTGTCTTAAAATATTTTTACCCTGGAAAAAACTTTAGTCTACTGATCTGTGCTCCTGTTATAGTCTATGGCCTCCAGAAGATTATAAAAGGCAAGCTGTAATGGTATAGATTAGCCGAACAAGTTTGATACAGTTTTAGGTAATACTGAGCAAACTCTGTGTCTTCACTCAAATAAAACATTCCAAAGACCAAAACAAAGCAAAACTGCTGTGAAAGGAATCTGGTGACTCAGGGCCTTAATTGAGAGGGAATGGAAATAATCAAATGCTGAAAAAACAACTTACAGTAAGATATTACAATACGAATTCTAGCCGAATTAGTAAAATAAATATTCCCATATTGTTTTGATTATCTGGTTTGTTATTATTCAATGCAGCTTTTGCTTGAAAAAAAAAAAAAACAATGAAATTGAACAGAATCAAATTGGCAGAAAAAATGTACAAATTCTTGTTTTCTGGTCTTGTTATAAGGGGGGAGGGGGATGGGAGTGTATCAGACGAAAAAATGGAGTTATGAAATAAACTGGCATAAGATGAAAGATGATAAATGGACATAGAACTAAGACATACAATGTATTTTTGCCATATGTGTGCTTGCTTATGAAATAAAGCACCATAAACATAGCAGTTTTGTCGAAAATACAGTAATTCAGTGATCATCAACGTACCGAATTTCGGGTGGTATTAATGCAAACAGACTTGATAAAAAACACAAAACATGAGTTGGATCACACTCTACTTGGATGATATTGTGATTTGGATATAAGGTTTCTGACCTTCTCTCAATATTAACTTCAAAATGGACGGCTAAATATTGTGCTTTATCAAATACAGAATTTTTACCAAAAATGAAAAATGTATTAAGTTGTTGTATTTTACTCATCCTCTTGCAAAGAAAGCTTTTGTTGCTGAAGTACAAAAATAGATATTATAAAAGTTGAATGTTTTTTCTTTCTTACAAATTTTAAGTTTTGAAAATCAGCCTTTTAGTGACAAAAAGACCGATATTTTTGTAAACCAGGTGCGAGCATGGCATGCCAACTTTCCACTAACCAAGAACAGATTACAAAAAAAAAGAGAAAAACATCGAATGGTTGTCTTTTATTCATCCGCTTGCAAGAAAAAACTTCTGTTATGGAAGTAAAAAATAGAATTAAAAAAGGTCAATGTTTTTTTCTTTCTTTCAAATTTTAAATTTTGAAAATCGTTGCATTATTGAAAAAAAACCGATGATTTTAAACTAGTTGCGAGCATTGCATGCCAACTACCACTTACAAACTATATAAATAATTATTGAACTATTTTCCATTACAGAATATACAGTCTTACAGGTGAATGCACAACAGCATATTTTGGTTTTTATTTCAATAGATAAAGTGTGTCCATTCCCTCTAAATTAAGGCCCTGGGTGACTTTGTTTATGAAACTGCTATTTCTTAACTTATAAATCAAACATACATTGAAATATGTAAAAAGGTCATTGCAGAACTTAATTTCTGATGATTTAACATGGACTGGTTTGATTTTTCACCATTAAAGTTCCACCAGTTTTTAACAGTAAATGATTGTACCTGTCTTAATACTAATCATATCGCAGTGATGATATCAAACTGGCATTCCCTTAGCAAAGGTGAAAACAGCACTTTTTTATGCATCCCTTTAGCCCAAGGTAATGTCACTTTGTTTGGCATAGATTGCTGAATTCAATCGTTTTAAAGCAAATATCAAAATAACACAGTTAACTTCTCGCTTCTTTATATATATATTTGATTCTGATTGGTCACATTATTTCCAAATGAAAACAAGTGGTCAAAAGGCTGATAAATTCAACTGTAATATATGGTCCAACCCGATGGTCAAGTGTTAAGTGTGCAGACATGTTCTTCAAAGTTCAACAATAACATCTACTGTCGCAATTCAAAGCTTATCATAACTTTATGACTATATACATTTCATTCATTTGTAGATATAATGAAGTGAAAATCTCCGTTTCCCTTAGGTGCTTTTTTTAAAACAGAATTACAACTGGGTCTTCATTGAGAAAAATATGGCAGAAAACACATGTAAATAATGATTTTAAAATAAAGGTTTTAACAATATGTTACTACAGATTTAGCATACATGCAAGGGGACTAGCTCATCATCTGGATTTATGCCGCCTCGCTTCCTCAGAGTGGTCGAAAACCGCCGTAAAATTACTCTACCACTTCCCAACATTTTGCAAGGTCACTGGTCAATACTTCCTTGCAGAATTTAATCTAGTCACCGGTAGGTCTAAATGCGAATAAGATTATACGTTTATTGTTATCATCGATTCACCCGAAGTAAGTTTCTATTGAACTCGTTTTAATTGTTTCACTTGTCACTAGATGGCCTTTTAATGCATTTTGGCCCAAAGCAGACGACAATTGCATGATGAAAATTGAAAATCTCTTACCAACTTGAAGAAATAACGCTAGTTCACCAAAGACGATCAGCAGAATCCATACAAAGACCTAAACTACCATGATGATATTTTAGGTCTTTGGCAAAACCAACATGTTTTATATATAACGTTTATAGAAACTGATTCTCTTTTTTAGTGTCTTAAAAATGGAATAAACTTGTTAACATAGTGAATTTACCTTAAAACTGTTAAATATGCTTATGGATCACCGAATGATATTTCCCTAGGCAACCATTATTACGCTGACTGATACTGGTTCTTAAAATCAAAAACCTAAAAGACCTAACAAATTTTCAAAAGTGAACATATTCTACATTCTTGTTTGTATTTTAAGGCCAATGCAATCCGAGTTCAGAGTATTTCGGTCTATTAAATGTGATTTACAACATGTTAGTAAGTACTGATAATATTGCCGCAAAAGTCCTACAGTTGTTTTGGCCAGCGCCACATAAAATATAGATCTACATGTCAATCGAACATTTTATATAAGGTATAAACACTCGATTGCTTTTTTAATATTCACTTCAACATCGTTATATTCTATTGTCACAGTAAACTATAATCATGTTCATGTAAATCAGCCGTTCAAATCGCAATCTGAACGAAAGTGTTAAAATTGATACAGACGAAAATTTTAGTCGAGTTCTGCCATCCCTAAGGTATGTGACGTGTCAGAGGAAGGGCAAGACATCCTGTAAAACCGGGTCTTATCTACAGCGGTACTATCCAAAACACAGCTGAGATGTACCTCTTAAGTTCAGAGCACTTCAAGAGATATGTAAAATTTATGAAAGATCATTTGTAAAAAAAGAAAGGAAAATGGAAAAAAGCATAGTTTTTACTACAAAATTATCTGTTTGCCAAAAATAAATTTTACTTTGAAAAGTTCATAGCGGTTTTTTTTTGGTAAGGATTTTAGAAATGTAGCAAAGTTACGGAACCAACTTAATAATGTCGTTCAATTTGGTAGTCCAGTCTAGAAAGCATGCCGCTTCTTGGAAACGCATTGCCAAAAGGCAGTGAAAGTACAAGTCGAGGTTTGAAAAATTCATTGCACCAGGAGAGGTGATTGAACCCCTACACTAGTCAAGTGCTCATGCGCTGCTCCGGCAGATGTTGGTATGATGTGTTTTGCAATGTAGTAGGAACAAAAATTAATGTCGATGTGGTTTTCGACGTTTTTATTTCTACCCAGTTTCCTTAGAGATGAGAGTGATCTCTGACCTGAACAGAAGCTTTTACAAGAGTATTAAAACTCCAAAAGTCTATGCCAATTCTTTATATTTCAGAACAACCTAGCTGTTGTTTGTGTAAAGTGCTAGTCAATAAAGAAATAGATTATACTTAACAATCAGAAAAGTGACAATTTTAGTTCAAACAAAAGTAACTTAAACAATTGACCCCTAACATGATTATTTCAAAAATTCTGACAAAAGTTTTATATTATACAGTCAGTGAACAGTTGAATCCGAAAGAAGAGAATTTACTACAATGGGAATGTAACTATGAGTATATTATAAAACTACATGTATATTGCTTTACGGAAATGTAGGCCTATTCATAGGAAACTTAACATTTTAATGCCAATCCTCTGTGATTATATCAATTTATTAAGATAACTTAATAAATAGATCCCTGGGTCGACTATGTTATAGTCTGTATATAACCTATTTATTGGTATATTACACAGAATTACAAATGATCAGATGCTTATATAAGCTAAGCCTGATATTTATGGGAGTTCGTGTCTTTTATTGACAAAATGGCCACTGCTTGTCAAAGAATAATGCGATTAATGGAAAGACCGACCAACAGCGAAACTCTATTTTAATAAAGGCCTCATATACTTCAGTGGAATAACAAGAAAATATAATATCAAAACAAATATAACTGTAATAAAAGAAAGTAATATAATGATACGAGATAATTATTATCAATAAACTATCTTTCTTTATTTTATTCCTTTAAATAGTAAAATAATTACAGAATTGTTTCCTGTAGCATAGAGTCCGCACAAGTCTTGACACAAGTTGTTTTTTTCGTTTGAAATAAAGACTGATTTTGCACATAAATTAAATTTTCTTATAGTGTATTCTGCTATTTAACCTTACGGTATCCAGTGAAATCTACAGGCGTGTTTGTGCTAATCTAAATCTAATTTCGTCAGAAAGCCGTATAATATCTCTTAATCCTTTTTAAAAAAAAATCCAAATGAGCACGTGTTCAATGAATATTTGTTTGTGTTCAATGAATATTTGTTTGTGAACATTTTTTTTATGTTCAATGAATTTTTGTGGTACCTGTTGGTATATAAGTTCGAAGAACGCTTGTCGTGAGATCTCTATAGGATAAAACCTTGTTTACCCATACATTTTGACGTTAGAGATTTATTACATTCTTCAATACTAGAGTTGTTGGGGGATGCTTATGGATCAAATCAGCAAAGAAATACCAAAAACGTATTGCTATATTCAGAAATGTTTCTCCAATTTCCCTTAACAAATAAAGAGATTTTTAACTTGCTTCTGTAGGTCATTGCAGTGTTCAAGTAGTTGCTTGATCAAGTACAGTGTATAACAACAAAAAGACCCACGGGTATATAGCCAAGGTCAAAGTCCTTAGTCGAGGTTGAGACGAGAAAGTTCTTTAAATACAGCTAGAAATGATGTCAAGTTCTTACTTTTAACTGAGAGAAACGAAATTTGAAAATAATAGCTCTAATTAAAATTGATAGATTTCTGTGATGCTTTGTTAGAAAGAACTGTCTTCCGACATATATATCAACGCAACCATTTCTAGATATTTTTTAAATATATAAAAAATCTTTTTATGCTTACCAGTGAAATACTGTATTCTCTTAGTGAAATTAATGTATACGTTACGTTAAAAACTTAACTTGTTACACAGAAAATTGGACAGCGATTCGTGCTTCTATGGAAGAAAAATGGCGTCAACGGGCGACGTCAAAAACAAGAGCAGTGATCAAATTCTGTGTAGGTTAGGAAACACGTCAACAAGACATTTAATATGATCAGGAGCTCAAGTGTAAAGCGAAAGTGCAATCGTGCATTAGTGTTTAAATTGCATGGACGATTTCGGGAAGGACGGACTTCAATTGAAGATCATGAAAGATATGGACGCTCACCATTGCAACGGCCAAAGTTCGTGACTAAAGTAAAAGACATGATTGATGAAGATAGACTGTTTACAGAGCTATATCTGAGAATCATGATATCTCCACAGTCACGGTGCTATGTTGAGAAAGAATAAATTGAGCACCATACCTGTTATACATGTGAGTCTGCTTGTGACATTTATTGTTGTTTTGACGTCGTTTTGACGTCGTTTTGACGTCGATTTTACCGTACCGTGCCCCGAGTGAAGGATTTTGGTTGGGTTTTATGTGTTGTTATGTTGAAACCATTTACTGTAGAATTGTGCTGTACAGATCTTGTGATAGGAAAAAGAATATATTTTCTAATGATATAACTTTCATTTCTCTGTTAAGGACAAATGATCTGTTGTTAAAAAAAAGTCTACGAACATAAATAACAACCCTCGTATTTCCCTCTCTCACACACACACACACACACACAACAACAACGAATTTACTAGAGTAGTGCTCTATGTATGTTGAAAATCCTTGTAATGGCATCTATTAACTTCAGATATAAGTTACTTGACCGGCACATCAGAGCAATAAATTAATCACGGCAATGCAAAGACAGAAACACGACTGGACTTTAAAACACGGAAGATGAAAGAGGAAAATGCACGTGACATACAGACGGAAAAAGAGAAAAACAGCAAAAAACCAATAAGATTGTTAAGGGCTCCTAAAGCAGCGATGAACATTCAAAAGTGGAACGGTACAATGCAACCAAAAACAACGAAGAGTATAGTTAGAATTAACAAGAACTGATTTATATTGTCATTGCTAATATTATTGCTATTATTCTGGTTGTGAATGTTGTTTTTGTTGTTGTTGTTTTATTGATGTTATTGTTGTGATAATGATGAGGATGGTGGCTATAATCATGAAACAATGACAATACAAACAACTATAGTAATATTGATGATAATAATAATAATTTCAATAAATATATATCCATGACAAAATTTAGTTGAAAGGAAGGTTTAGGGTACAGTTAGTGACACGTATAAAAACAAAAGGAGACAATTGAAAGAAATTATCCAAAGGTAACACCAGATATATGTTTCATAAAGGGAAAGTCCGGTGACATGTTGATAATGCGATTCGTCATTTCGGAAATATGTTGCCACTTCCGTAAATAAAAGGGCGTATTTTGTGCGCTTGAACGTCGAAAGAAAACCGAGTGAGCGGCCCGGATGGGGGTCAGTTTAAAGCTTAACTCTCCTAGCTCTTTAATTAAATCTTTTTTTATGTTTCTTTCTTTGAAATATTTGGATACATTTTTTTATATATTTTAATGATAACAACAACAACATTAACAACAATGATAATAATAAAACACTCCAGATATGCACTTCCGTAGAGCGCCTTCAACCCCAGAAGCACCTCAGATTTCGAAGTTCACGCCACAAGGCATTTAAAATTTAGTCAACAATTTTCAACACCTGTCAAAATCAATTGACGTATATACAATTTTAAAGAATTTTATGTTGAATACACAAAATTGACATATATTGCGCATTTTATGATTGCTAACTACATAAGGTTTAATAAATACACGAATAAAAAAATGTAAAAGTCATGCGGACGATATGAAAATATGGAAGTGATCTTGGAAAACTTTTAATTAGAATAACTGGATTTTAAGATTTAAAAAAGTATATCTTGCTTGAATTTGTTCTTATCTTAGGAATATAAAAATTAAGACATTATTATAAACAACCACAACAAATATAAAAGTTGCGTGACATACGACTTGTTCAGAAATGAGTGTGCACCGAGTATTGATATTTGCAGGAATTGTTGGAGCATGTTTTGGTCAACAGATAAAGCCAGGAGGTAGCTGGGCTGTCGATAAAGGTTTGTTAGCTTGCATATTAGCTGTTATTTTATACTCTAATTTCATATGATTTATGTAAGTTAAGGTATCTTAAAATACAAACCGAAAAAAGGCATGCAGCTTTCTGCTGTGAGCATTAGATGGTACACTGACCATGCACAATTTTATACAAAGAAAGACTTCACTCAGAAATGTGGTAGAAGGCAGCTTACAAGTCTCTAAGATATTTGTAATGCAGAATATCAGACAAAAAAATGTAACGAGACTAAATTGTGTTCCATTGACAATACTATTAAAGAGTGGTGAAATATTGTAGAGTTATTAAACTTATTTTTGTATTAATACGACTAAGGTTTGCAAAAAAAAAAAGATTAACTAATAATCTAAAAAAATTCATTCATTCATTCATTCATTCATTCATTATAATCATTATTATTTATTATTATTTATTTATTATTATTAATTATTATTATCAGCACAAAGGTTACGGAAGATAAAGATATAACGGTCCAATAACGTCGTTTACTGAATGACTGATTCAAGATCTTTGAACGGACAATATTAACAGAAAAAATGGCAAATCTTTTGACGTCAATTAATTAGCAATATTGCGCCTTTTGGCTACTCGAACTCGAAAATTTAAATGCTAGATCTGTCATGTTTAAGGAGTAAGCTAAATATATAAAGACATCATACAGTTTGACGAAAGCTTACACTATAAATTGCCAAAAAATACGCGGAAACAAAAGTTTAAATCCTTCTTTTCCCCACTGTCTGATGTTAAACACAAATTTCTTATTTCAGAGCAGACGAAGAACATGAACTTGGAAGGAATTACATTTTTCCACGAAAACGATCACAATGAGAAGACTGCTGGAGGCAGCAACAATAAAAACAGCGGCAGCAGCAGCGGCGGCGGCAGCAACAACAACAACCTACAATCGAATAATGATAAAGTAGCCCCGTTTCATGCGTTTTCGGTAAGTATTTCATTTACCCAAAGTTTGACTCCAAGTTTATTAAGGCGTTAGATCTCCTTTCATACTTTTTTAAAGAAAAGTATACAAAAAGAAAGAAACAAACAAACAAAAAAGCAAACACACACACACACACACACACAAAAGGGAAAACAAAAAAGAAACAAGTTGAGAAAGAAATAAGAAAGGTAAACAAATAAAATTAGGAAGAAATACAGAAAACAGAAACAAACAAACAAACAAAAAAACAACAATGAAGGATCTTTTCATTTTTCGTCAGGAATTCTTACGTGGTTGAGCGGAAACAAAAATATATCGTCAGCTATATTATTTCACCTCAAGCTAGTGTTACTGTGTTGTACGAAGTATTCTTCAAGCTTTTCAATTTACTGACTATACGAGAACTGACAAACCGCATGGTTATGCCCGTTAGTAACGCACAATGTTTCAAGTTTAAAAAGTTTGCTGTATTTGGTGGACATATAACATACGAGTGTAGATTAATATAGTAATGTAGGCGTGCTGTTAGATATATTTTGCGTATCTAAAGAAAGATTTCAGAGTTAAGTCGTTAAAGGTCAGTATTTAAACTCAATCTAATGAGACCCATTGTAGTATTCGAGTACTCAAACCCTTTCTGAACGGTTCACCGAAAATCGGGTTTTTCATGATACTGTCTCTTTATCACTGATCTCAAACATATCCCTTACATAATCTAGATTTGTAGCTTAAACGTTTCATTTGATAATTTTATACTTTTCTTTTCAGCATTTCATGCCCGACCAAAATAAATTATCGATGACAGCAGGCTTGAAACACGCTGTAGAAAACTCCACCGAAAATGCTTCAAAGAGGCATACTGTATTTAATTTTGTACCTAAAGACGATATTAACGTGCCATCTCCTGGTGAAATAGTTGGACTCGCTACAGAAAATAATCAGTTATTGGACAATTTTGCAAGATTTGGGAATGAACAGAAATTAAATACGTTCGATGGAAGTGAAGCAATAATGAATGATAATATGCAAATCGACTTTTCTCAGCTAGGCATAATGACAGAAAATGTCGGGGACACGAAAGGATCAAACCAAGAAATGAATTTTTTTAATACAAATAATTTCAAAGATATAAACAGTTTGCCTGATTTCCAGATGGACAATACAGAAACCACTGACATCAGAAACAAGTTTGATAATGTCAAGCCTGTAAAACATAACATTGATAAAACAAGTTACATATTTGGCAGCACATTTAGTGCAGAGGAAAAGTCAAACTCAGGTGTTTTAAATATGAAAAGAGACAATCTTGCTCCTACTGATATTAAAGGAGATCTTCTTGATAACCTATCGGATAAAACTTCTTTACCAGAGATCATACCAGTAAGTGCGTCAAAAGGGACTCTATTCAATGATGTACAATTAGCTAAAAATGATAAGATCCTACCGAACAACATAAGAACAGATGATATAGTGAAGCCTTTCCCATTTGGACAGCTGCAAGGAAACCAAAAGAAGATAAATAAGAGGGTACCAACACTGAAGGTGAAGAAAGATTTCGTAGATCACTCAAGAAAACCAGTACTTAGGGTTAAAACGCCATTTATAGATTTAAGTGGAAGACAAAATCCAAATTTGAAACCGATAAGCAGTTTCGTTGACATGTCAAACAAAACATTTACTAAAAGTTCAACAGTAAAGCCAACTACTACTTCTTTGCCGACAACACCGAAAAGGACAACAGTTGTCCAGACCCAGGAACCAACAAAGGCAACAACAACAGCAAGAGCAGGTCCAGTATTGACAGGAATTGGTTTACCCGGAGTAGTGAGCACTGACCCATCCGAAACAGATAGTACAAACAGTAACACTGGCAGGGGCACTCCAAATAAGGTGACCCCAAGCCAGAATGAACAAAGTAAGACAAATAATGCTAATACGATTGAAGATATCCCTACGACAACTGTGACTCCCGGTGATAATCTGAAAGTCGATATGTTATATCCACCTGCACCTTTCCCTATGAACAATCCGCCCGAAGTAATTTCAAATGGTGGCCAAACTCAAACGAAAACCAACATTGGCATAGCATCTGGAGAAGTCAAAGGAAGAGATTCAAGCAATAAAGTCAATAGATTGAACAACGATAATATAAATGAATATGTAGATACCACTAATGCTGCTGAAAGCGTACCCGGTGGGCAAGGATCAATAGATTATGATTATGATATGTATGCTGATGTTGATGGCAGTGACTTATCAAATATCGATCGAAGAACTGATAATCAGAATATCCAGGGAATCCCTCCAGTGACAAACAGACCCAGTATTCCTTTTGTACACAGAAATATGGCAGAACAGGATCACTTTATAACAGAACCCAATGTTCAAATAATTAACCCCAATAATAGAAATGTTCCAGATAACCAACTACCGATTCAGAAGGTTCCCACAAATCAGGCTAGTGCAGACAGCGTAAGAAATATTAATGAATTTCCATCATTTGAGAATCTACAAAGATTTTCAAACACGGGACAACAGTTTGCCAACAGTGTTGGCAGTGGGTCGATAAGTAGACAAAATCTGCGAAATCAAATGAATTCTATTACAGGTACCCAAAACACTGGTCAGTTTAACACTAACAGTGGGCTACAAATACGAAATAATTCACCGAACCAGAATCAAATCATGAATGGCCAGGGTATTCGAAATTCTTTGTCACAAAACACGTTAGCATCAAATGATTTATCGAGCTCGAGTAATACCATAGGTAATCGAAATGCTTTCGGAATAAATCAATTAAACTCACATCCAGTTAATCAACAGAATATGAATAACTTTGCCAATAGAAACAACTTTCCAAACTTCAATGGCATCCAAAACAGTCAGATAACACAAAATGTAGTTCAAACTCTGTCTCCGGGTCAAGAAAATAGAGCTACAAACTCTCGTGAACCTGTGCTCTCAAATATGCTTAATGCTAGAAATCAAATTCTTCGACAAAACGGTCAAATGCAAGTTAATGGAAACAATCAAATTCAGAATGTTAGGCCATCACAACCAAATATTAACAATGGTCCTGGTTTTCCAAACATTAATCTCAATAATGGAGCAAATGTACAAAATAACATGGGAGTTGGTGGTCCTAGGGAAAACCAAGCGACTGCATCTATAAGTTCTTTAACGAATAGTCAGAATAATGCAGTGAATTCACAAAATAACTTTGAACTTTCACAGCCAAATCAATTTGACACGTCTCGGGTTCAAAATAACCTTATGAATATACCGCGGAGTTCAAGCCAAATTCCGAACAATCTTATAAATACTGCAAACTTGCCGACAAGGGCACAAAATACCAATGATTTCAACAATCAAATTCCTCAAATACCTAACGAGAACAGTGTGCCTATTATAAACCGCGCTGTTTCAAATATGAACCAAGTAAACAGGAATGGTATAAACCCTCTCGGTCAAACAAACCGTAATCTTGCCCAACTGAATAGCATCGCTCAGGTTAATAATCTTGGACCGCAGGCGAATGCAAATCCTTCGAATATAAACTTACAAAACGCTCCCATTGTATCCAATAAAATGAGAAACGATCAAGTCAATTCTCCAATAAATGTAAATAACATCCCTAATAACGGCATGGGGAGATCTCCAACAACTGCACGTAATTTCCCCAATAACGGCCGAGTCAGTTCCCCAGTAAATGTAGATAACATCCCGAATAATGGCATGACCAGATCTTCGACAAATGCTAATAATTTCCCCAATAACGGCAGAGTCAGTTCCCCAGTAAATGTAGATAACATCCCGAATAATGGCATGACCAGATCTTCGACAAATGCTAATAATTTCCCCAATAACGGCAGAGTCAGTTCCCCAGTTAATGTAGATAACATCCCGAATAATGGCATGACCAGATCTTCGACAAATGCTAATAATTTCCCCAATAACGGGCTGGTCAGTTCTTCAATAAATGTTAATGGTTTTCACAATAATGACTTGGCCAGTTCTTCGAGAAATGTAAATAATATTCCCAATAACATCAATGGATTTCAAAACGGGTTTAATGTTGCTACAAACCTCCAAATGAGAAACAATTTACCTGGTTTTCAAGGACTTAATACTCAAATAAATGGTAACAGTCTTCCAAGAATAAGCCAAGCTAATACAAATTTGGCTCAGAATTTAATATCAAACGGACAAAATCCATTTGATAATCAGCAGTTTAATACTGGCAACAGCCGTAATAATCAGCAAAACTTTATAAATAATATACCAGCATTTCAAGGAAACATACAACAGAACCAAAATAACTTACCCAATAACTTTTTAAACGGTAATTTCCGTAATGGTTTTAATAGCAATTTTAGGTCAAACATGATAAATGGAGACATTAATATGCCAAGGATGAATCAGTTTCCTGGGGGTTTACCCTTTAATAGAAATCAGTTTGGAACAAATGTAATAAATGGTCCATTTGGACCGTTTCGTTAAAGACTGACGTCGCTTGGACAATCATAGCGGTACAGGGTTTATATAATTGTTGTATGTATTGCCTTTTAGTTTTCTTGAGTTCTCTCGCTTAAACTTGACCATTCTACAAGGTACGTTTTTTTATGGACAATCTCGATTTACAGTGAATGGAACAAAAACTACGTAACAACACTTCTGCAATTTAAGATATGAATTTTTGAAGTTATTGTTAGCCAAGCGGTCATGTTTTGGTATATTTTTGTTTTAGCAAAATAACATGTTTGGTTCTGTCACCACAGACTATTTCTAATTTAACAGTTACATTGCAATAATGGTTTATTTGTACATTTAAAAAGATGTAACAGTCGTCTAGTGGTGTCATAGAATTGGTTGTTATTTATTATGTATAGATAAAAAATATTTCTATTTCTCAATCGGAACAAGACATTTTGAGACTAAAAACAGTGCTACAATGAGATTATATTATAGGTTTAACTATGATATGTAGATTACACAACCTCTTGGGGTTCAATTCGTTATTTATTCCATCATTTACATCTAATTGTGTGTATGCTGTTTTGTTGAAAGTTCTGTACATTATGTTTGTTTATTCTGTGTATGTAGATGTTTACCATTTTTGTATGTAATAAAAAAACATCATTTCTTATGTTATTCACTAGTTTTATTTGACAAGCGGTTTACATTTAGAGAGCTATCAAAGTTCTTGAGCATTGTCCCACGTAAAGAACATTCGGCAGGTGGATAGGGGAACTCAAACTAATGTACCTACAATGAATGAGAGGTTTTTCATATCGTGTAAATGATTAAAGCCTAAAGCTAAAAAGTGTTTTTCTATCAAGTTTAACAGGAACACAATATTATTCTTTATTATTTAGGGATAACCCTTTTCCATATCTATCTTGAGCTTTGCTAACAAGAAGACCACTACAAAAAAAGCATTTGAAGTGTCAATATACAAAAGTTGAAAGTCAACTTGCCATTTGAAATAAAGACGCATTTGACATATATATATCTGACTACTACAAAAGTAAGCATTTGAATATTCAAAAGTCGACAGTCAACTTGCCATTTGAAATAAAGAATCATACACACATTTGACATATATCTGACTACTACAATTTAAGTAAGCATTTGAAATGTCAATATATACAAGCTGACAGTCAACTTGCCATTTGAAATAAAGAATCATACACACATTTGACATATATCTGATTAGGGTACCTATCTTTTTATTTCTATGAATCAAGTTGTTCTTCAGTAAAAACAAAACAATCAGTCCTAATATTTAAAGTAGTCTCCCTTGACAAGTTGTTCTTGCTCGCATATTTCATTCCGTTAGATATCTACAGTTGTGTCAGCCTAGAATTAATTTTATCGTGCCCAACGGTAGGCTATCCGGAAGCAAGTCAAAAATTTATCCTTATGTTTTACGCGCAGCAACCAAATGAAAAGAAAATTAATAAATGAACCAAGAAAAAAAACCACTAATTATTAGTAAGCGTTTAATGATCGAGATTTTAGATGGTAACTTATGCTAGAATAAAACAATTACGTTCAGACAAGCCAAAACACACGTTGCCTAGTTGTTCCAGGGATATTGTTTTCTGAAAAAGCTTTAAACATGGATTTTTGAAAACTTATAACACTACACTAGAGCCAAAAGCATATGAAATTTTATCTTTATAGTCTTAACATTCACATGGCTTATGTATATCAATAACAGTAAAATGATGTTTTTCCAGGGAAACTACTTTTAGAATAAAGATAAGTGTTGTTGAAATTATATGTTAATCTGAAGCAATTGAAGTAAAACATTTTGATAAATCAAGTGTAACATAACAAATCTTTCCATCTGATCGGGACTTGGTAGTCCTAGCTTGACTCGATTCTTGCCATCAGCTCCGACTACCAAGTCCGTATCATTTTATTTTCAGTTGAAAGCCATGTTTTGTTTATAAATTACAATAAATCGTATTCAAATCGTAGACAAATTTCAGAATCATCGCATGGTTCAAAATATACGATCAAAAAAGCATGCAAAAAGGCACTATTTATTACAAAAGACAATGTCTATGTCTCTACACTGCAAAGAATATGTACAGTTGTTTTTTAAACTCGTTTCACCACCCTGCAATAAAACTCTTTCGGTCGAGTTGCCAAGTTGACTTCGAAGTCCCCTGACCTAGTGTCTATCGAACCGCACTTCCCGGGAGAGGGTATAAATGTCCATCTCTGAAGAAGTGTGGCAGTGTACAGGAAAAGCCTTGTTCTAGAGAACGTGTCACCAAGACACTGCCTCCGTCCAAGACTAAATGGAATCCAACTGAAAAGGTTACAAAAATGTGGCATCTGTAATTAGATTTCATTTTGAATTAGCAATCCTTGAAGACATTGCAACTCCCCGTACTGATTTAAGGTTAGTTCTAATGACATAGTGCCAGCGACTTGTATATTGACTTATGTCATTACATGTATCCGGATTCTTAATATATAAGCAAATACAAAATGATTTGTTTTTGGAAACCTTCTACCGCGATTATTTAACTCAAATTATACCAGATGTCGTGCAACCAAACCAGAAGCCAGACCAAACCAAAAGTCAGAAAAAATTGCATGTATCATCTCTTCAACAATGTTTCACTCAGAAACACTTCAGGATCTCATTTAGATAACCTATTTATTTTCCACATACGCTTCAAGCAATTTCTTCATTTTTGGTAGGTAAATTAGAGCATTAGACGTTTACAAAAAACAACAGAAGCAGATGAAGAAAGTGTAAAATGTTACTTTCGCCTGTACTCGTGACTTCTCTGCACAATATCTCCATTTTCATCAAGGAACCTCTCAGGCTTAAACTCCCAAGCATCAGGGCCCCAAATCTTCGGATCGTGATGGACATAGTTCAAATTCGGTAAAACCTTTTTGGAAAAAAGAACATATTTTCAATAAACAAAGTTACTGACTAAAACCTAAATTCTGGGATAAAAAATGTTTATAAAATTATTTTTTTAAAAAGAATTCAACTCAGTATTGGTCACTTCGTGTGGTTCGTAGAACTAACAACATTTATAAATGTTCGACTTCATGTAAACAGTCTTTTAAAGCGACTGACTCACAGATGGGCCGATGATGAAAAAAAGAAAATGTTCTTACATCTTGAAATTTTGCTGCAATTGTGAAGAACATATTTAAACTAAGTTACTGATTCATTTTTTGATACAGAACAACATCAAAATATAAAGTTTTACACACTTTTATTTGTAAAAAATTTATCCCGTTAGTCACGGGGTAGATACTTTAGTTATATAATTAATTTTGACGCAACCTTACAAGTAGGCGCTGTGGATCAGTGGTCCCGATAGCCGCTCCATATTTTACTGACCGAAAGGTCGTGGGTTCGAATCCTGGTTATGTCAAAACTTTTTTTTCAGTTTTCATGGTGTATAGTAGCAAAATATTATGTTTTTATATAGTATTTTAAATTCTCTTAAATTTTAAAGAAAACAAGAGGGCCATGATGGCCCTGGATCGCTCACCTGAGTACTTTGGTTGTAGGTGTGCTGTTAAGCAGTATTTCATTTTTTAATTGAAAATATGTAATTGCCTACAAACCAAATATGTAAAATATCAATCAATAAATAAAGGTTCTATGACAGAAAGTAGAAATATCTATTAAAAGCTATGGTGACCTTGACCCAGTGACCTCAAACCCTACCCATGGGTAGAGGTCCATGCAAGGAACCACTATACAGAATATCAATGATATTGGTCTATAAATGAAGGCTCTATGAGGTACAGTAGATAAATCTATTTTTAGCCTCCGTGACCTTTAACCTAATCTAATAATTTCAAAAAGCTTGATAAAGCTTGCTTCGTGCAAAATTTAAAAATTCTAGGCCTTGTGGTTTCAGACATGAAGATCTTTAAAGATTTTCTTCTATATTGTTATTTAGAACTTGTGACCCCTCGGGCGGTGCCAATACTGACCCCAGGGATATATTTCTACCAAACTTGGTAGAGGTCCACTAGACAATGCTGCATACCAATTATCTTAACTCTAGGCCTTATGGTTTCTGACAAATAGATTTTTCAAGTTTTTCCTATATAATTCAATGTAAAACATGTGACCCCTAGGGCGGGGCCTATTTTGACTAAGGGGCCATGGTTTGAACAAAATTGATAGAGGTCCATTAGATAATGCTGCACACCAAATATCTTAACTCTAGGCCATGTTGTTTATGACAAGAAGATTTTTTAAGATTTTCCTATATAACTCTATCTAAAACAAGTGACCCCTGGGGCGGGGTCATTTTTGACCAAGGGTCCATGACTTAAACAAAATTGGTAGAGGTCCTCTAGACAATGCTTCATACAAAATATCTTAACTCTAAGCCTTATGGTTTCTTCTGTGAAGATTTTTAAAACCTTTTCCTATATAACTCTATGTAAACAAGTGACCCCCAAGCCTGGGCCTGTTATGACCCAGTGGCTATGATTTGAACAAACTTAGTAGAGGTCCACTAGACAATGATACACACCAAATATCTAAGCTCTATAACTAACGGTTTCTGACAAGAAGATTTTTAAAGTTTTTCCTATATAACTCTATGTAAAAAAGTGAATCCTGGGACAGGGCCATTTTTGACCCAGAGGCCATGATTTGAATAAACTTGGTAGAGGTCCACTAGACAATGCTACACACCAAATATCTAAGCTCTATAACTTTCGGTTTCTGACAAGAAGATTTTTTAAGATTTTCTTATATAACTCTATGTAAAACTAGTGGCCCCTGGGGCGGGGCCATTTTTGACCCAGAGGACAGGATTTGAACAAACTTGGTAGAGGTCCACTAGACAATGCTATTCACCAAATATCTTAGCTCTATAACTTACGGTTTCTGACAAGAAGATTTTTTAAAGATTTTCCTATATAACTCTATGTAAAACAAGTGACCCCCGGGGCGGGGCCATTTTTGACCCAGAGGCCAGGATTTGAACAAACTTGGTAGAGGTCCACTAGACAATGCTACACACCAAATACAAATATCTAAGCTCTATAACATACGGTTTCTGACAAGAAGATTTTTTAAGATTTTCCTATAACTCTATGTAAAACTAGTGGCCCCTGGGGATGAGTCATTTTTGACCCAGAGGCCAGGATTTGAACAAACTTGGTAGAGGTCCACTAGACAATGCTACACACCAAATATCTAAGCTCTATAACTTACGGTTTCTGACAAGAAGATTTTTTAAGATTTTTCTATATAACTCTATGTAAAACTAGTGGCCCCCGGGGCGGGGCCATTTTCGATTAAGAGGCCAGGATTTGAACAAACTTGGTAGAGGTCCACTAGACAATGCTACACACCAAATATCTAAGCTCTATAACTTACGGTTTCTGACAAGAAGATTTTTTTAAGATTTTCCTATATAACTCTATGTAAAACTAGTGGCCCCCGGGGCGGGGCCATTTTTGACCCAGAGGCCAGGATTTGAACAAACTTGGTAGAGGTTCACTAGACAATGCTACACACCAAATATCTAAGCTCTATAACTTACGGTTTCTGAGAAGAAGATTTTTTAAGATTTTCTTATATAACTCTATGTAAAACTAGTGGCCCCTGGGGCGGGGCCATTTTTGACCCAGAGGACAGGATTTGAACAAACTTGGTAGAGGTCCACTAGACAATGCTACACACCAAATATCTAAGCTCTATAACTTACGGTTTCTGACAAGAAGATTTTTTAAGATTTTCTTATATAACTCTATGTAAAACTAGTGGCCCCTGGGGCGGGGCCATTTTTGACCCAGAGGACAGGATTTGAACAAACTTGGTAGAGGTCCACTAGACAATGCTATTCACCAAATATCTTAGCTCTATAACTTACGGTTTCTGACAAGAAGATTTTTTTAAAGATTTTCCTATATAACTCTATGTAAAACAAATGACCCCCGGGGCGGGGCCATTTTTGACCCAGAGACCATGATTTGAACAAACTTGGTAGAGGTCCACTAGACAATGCTACATACCAAATATCTTAACTCTAGGCCTTGTGGTTTCTGACAAGAAGATTTTCAAGTTTTCCCTTTATAACTCTATGTAAAATCAACTGACCCCTGGGGTGGGGTCAGTTTTGTCCCCAGGGACATAATTTGAACAAACTTGGTAGAGGTCCACTAGATGATGCTTCATACCAAATATCAAAGCTCCAGGCCTTGTGGTTTCGGAGAAGAAGATTTTTAAAGATCCAACTTATAAAATCTATTTTTAGCTCCAGTGAACCAGAAATGCAATGGACCAGAACCATTTGAACAATCTTGGTAGAGCTTCATGCAAGGAACATCCCAGGCAAGTTTCATTAAATTTGCCCCATTGGTTTCAGAGGAGATGTCGTTTGAATGAAAAGTTGACGACGGACGGACGGACGGACTGACGGACGACGGACAAAGACCGATCAGAAAAGCTCACCCTGAGCACTTTGTGCTCAGGTGAGCTAAAAAAATAAGCAAAATTCTGTGAGTCAGTCACTTTAAAAGAACTCATCACAGACGTTATACTATGCATCTTTTGCTTTAGCCAATTATTTGCCAAACTTCTCATATAGTAGAACTTAAATCCTCTCTCACTTTACAGATTTAGCCGTAGAATCAAACTTAATGTTTGTGTGAGTTTAATCCATCATAGAGATTGCATGTCTGCAAGACCTTACGCCGAATGCATGTAATTAAACTGCCAAGTTTTATGTACAGGCATGTATGGTAGACAAATAGAACAGTTTGCTTTATTTTCCCGTGATAAAGAAACTTTGTCCTGCTGAACACAACTTTGCTTAAAATGATTAAGAATAGGGTTTTTGATTTAGAACTAATCTTAAAATAATAAATGAACTTCCTAAAAGCAAAACGACTATTTTCAATGTTAAAATCATTTCTTGTGCTAATTTTTGAGCAAGTGAATCAATGTTTATTCACAAAATGAGTTAAACACAAAACAAATTTTGGTCAACTGGCAGAAAAAAAGCAATACTAAAGGGAAATTGAATGTGACAAATGTACCATTGAATTTGCTGGAATATCGTATCCCTCGAACTGTATATTTGGTCTGCATATATGGGGCCCACTAAGGGGAATAATGGTGACCAGTCTCTGTATTTCCATGCCAACGGCATCAAGGTATTTGCAATTTGGCCGATCTTCTATCGTTGGTAGACGGTCTCTGCCTATGACGTCATCAAGCTCTTCTTGAATCTTGGTCTGGACCTCGGGACGCTTCATTAAACACAGTATCGTACTACTAAGCGAACTGAGTGACGTCACAAGAGCTAAAAATATCAACGTTACATTTATTTCATATGGCGTTACTTACACATTTACATATTGATGTATTTGACGTAATGTTTGTATCAATGAAACAAATGTTAGTACTGAAGTAGTATTTACAGCGTAGTAAGATAACTCTACACTCGTTGTATTTATAAAATGTTAAACTTCAAAAGGTACGACTTTGTTGTGGAATACGAGTTCTATTCAGTGATCTACACAAAAAGCATGCAACATGTTCTCAGATACAGATATATGACTCAGTCTGTCGCGATCGAAATGATACGATTTGAGAAAATTATAAAAAAAACCCTAAATTTCAATACTAATACTTTCTTTCAAATGTAATTGTTTTAGCTCCTGGACGTCAGCTGAGATCAATCGTGTTACAAGTTACGAACATAATAAAATGTTTTTATGTTAGGTTTGTTTCTTTCTTTCAACGATATTCAAACACAATGTGTGATACATATTTACTATTGCGTGCCCCCCCGCCCACCCCTACACACACACAGAGCCAGAGGTTCAATGTTTCGTTCAGAGTTAAACAAGTTACAGCTCATGTGTTTATATCAAGCTCGGATAGACTTTTTCTACGTTACACAAACCTGCAGCTACCATTTCCAGGACAAGGCTGGTGAGTCTTTCCTCTGTCAGAATGATATCTTCTTTCTTTTTTCCCTCTTCGAGCTCCCTATATCTTTCTGACAACAGATAATCTATCAGACCCCTAACAACTCCGGGTTTATATGTCTCCTGAAGAAAAAAAACGAAGTATTTATCTGTTTAAATTGGAAAAGGCTTATTAATATCAACAAATTTCGAGAACTTTATTTTTTAATTACTATGAAAATTTTATTTTACCTATGCCTTTTTTGTTGTTTGGTTCGAAATTTGACAATTTGAATAACAGCAAAATCATATCTACCAATATACATGCTTACTTCACTTTTCGTAATTTTTTAAGAAGACCATAGTCGAACATTTTTAAGTAAGTGAATTCTTAAACATTTAGGATAAAATTTCCGTTAACATGGTTAAGAAAAGCACACACTTTTGATAAAATACAACAGTTTTTGTTATGCTTTTGTATTATAAGTATGTGGATCTTAACTTTTGTCTACATCTACCACACATAGCCTAAAAATAAACATTGAAAAATAACATAAAAACTGTCAGAATATCATCATAAACGAATAAAAGAATTAAAGCTCAAGAGAAAATGTAGCGATTACTTATTCAAGACTGTTTCATATTTATTATTTGTCATGACAACTGATTTTTCTCATTTACTGATCTCAAAAGGAATATAATGTACCTTAGGCATTACCTCGCAGACAACAGAAAGTATTTTCTGCTGGGCCGCGGCGGTCCAGTCTTATTAAAATCAGCTCCTAAACAAGTTGGCTTCCTTTAAAAAGTAAGCCAAAGAGAGGTCAGCAGCTGTCGTCACTGAAAGAATGAATCTACTTGTTTCCAAGATCATTTTGAATTTTTTAAACGGTCTGTGACTTAAATAATTATAAAAACTAGTAACCTAACTATTATTAATAGTTAATACCTTAATAGGCAAAATGACCGAAACTGACTATATCATTTAGTTACTTCAAATGTTTTTATAGTGGCGTATTTATCATTTAAATAAATGAAACAAATTAAGATAACCTCATGTATTTCATACCTTGTAGAATCTTGGGGATCTTCTTATAAGCCCCTAAGGCTTTACTCCCCCCTCTTTTACAACAATGCATGTAGTTGTTGAAGCCAGAACTCCCATGTTAAGCTGTTGCTTTTTTAGGCTCATTTAGTTTTGTTTTTATTACACCTTTCTTAGTACAAATATTTTACAAAATAATAAGCGATAGTATCTGTTAAGCTGGACTAAATATTAAAAGGGCGTAAATTTGATCCAAATCGAGGAAATGGACTGGTCAAAAACATGAAAAATGCTCCGAAATTTGTAAAAAATATTTACCATTGATCATGGCTAAATATTAATTTGTTCAACAGGCTGATGAGTTTCTCAGAAAAATTGCATTTTAGAATTTGTAGTTTTTAAAAAGTAGCATGCATTATAAGAAATGCATCCCTATAATTGTATTTTTTTGTGTTTAGTTAAGGGAATACAAAATTATTCTGTACGTTCTGTTCAAAATGGGCCGTTTTAACCATGGGCCGTTTTGACCCGATGTTAAATTTTGGTTTCGTTTAAATGAATTCGTATTATGATTCGGAGCATGCGCATAACTATCTTTGTAGACTGGTTTTCATGATTTTAGGCTTAATATGAGATCATTAACTAAAATTTGATACGCAAAAATGGATGCCGCCAGCAATTAAAGCCAACACTGTGGAGAGGTCTGATGACCTCTCCAATAACACTCCGCTATTAGGAAAAGAATGTCACCTTCTCATGACCTTTCAATCATGCAGCCAATCAGTGCATAGCTTTCATTTTTTTGCAGCTGAATTAGTTCCTATTTTTAACCACTTGAACGCATGTTATATTTAACCGGGATCCCAAATAACTCAGTTGTTTTCTGCCATAAACACATTGTAGCTGCAATCTAGTCGAAGTTAACTGAGGAAAACTTAGATAAATTAGCTTAGGTAAATATTGAGATAATTGTATGTGTGTGAAAATTTCCAGTAATTTTTGACATTTGATAGGTACTGCATGTATTCAAAAATAATCAGGCCCGATTTCATGAATATTTCCGTAACCAAGTTCATACGCTGATTAATACTCATAGTAAATAAAAACCGAAACTGTAACGACCTTATACCAATCAGAGGAGAAATCATTTACCCGACCAAATGAATATTTTCAAAATACATTGTATTAAAGACGATTTAAACATAATATAGAAATTTACGCACGCAAGATTATCAAGAAAACAGAATTAAATGGGCCCCCTTCAGATCCAACCGTAGTTATATCATGTACTTCAGTCAGATTGCTCGGCAGCCTGAACATGATCAGGACTATCCATTAAGTCAAATGTTTTATGGCAACAAATTAGAACTTTATTCATTGCCCTGGTTGTAAACTAGAAATAGTGCGAGTAAGGGTTGAAAATACGTCGTAAATGAACTTACTTTGACTTTAGTATAGTATCGTTGGATTATCCTACGCCTAGTTCTGACAATTTTATCGTACTCGTCTTTGTAACGACAAGGAATATAACGAACAAATGGAAACGTTGTGTACATGGTGTCGGCCATAGCACTGTACATAAAGATCAAGGATTTGTCAAACTCCCAGAATACATTGATGTCTTCGTCGTCGTCATCTAGAGCCTCGCCGATTAACTGAAAAAAAAAATATATATGAATATAAAATGAAATATATGAAAATGACAATGACAAAAACATATGGAAATGGGCTTGACATGCGATATGTGACATATGAAAACGTTATGAAGTATAAAAAGATTAAAACAAAAATGTAAAAACATGAACTGAAAATATGAAAGATTAAAACTGACATGAATAATGTGAATCTGTTCATTTAATGAAAATATATAAAAATCAGAAAATGATATGAAAAAAAAATCAGAACAATTAAAAACAAAAGAGAAATCATAACAAAGTATCAAAAGCTGATGTGGAACCATAAAACAGGAAAATTATGAGTACAATTAATAAATATAAAAAAGAAATTTCAAAATAATGATGAAAAACAAAATCCACGTTAGACATGGCCTTCATCCCGCCGAAACTACGCTGTCAGTGGACATGTGAAGCAGGAATGTTGTAGGGTGTAACAGTGTATGATGGAGGTAATAGGTAGTAGGTGCTTGAAACATCAGAGGGAGTTTGGAGGAGATCAAATATGAGACATTTGAGGACTTCTATTTTCTCGCGTAGCTCGTTTGTAATTTGCAAATATTGCTGGAGATAATGTGGTTTCCGGATATTCTGTTCTTATTTACTTTAAAGACAATATAAATGCAACTAACTATTCTTCTATCGAGCATCTGCATATATTACAGATATTGGGCTTGCGTTATATTTATAATGAATATAGATCAGTCTAGGTTCTCGTGACTAGCCACGTGACCATAGATATTTGCATTTTGTTGATACATCATCAAGTTGGTGAAACCTTTGAAGTTTCCTGTAGATTTGTATGTTACTGTCGGATTAATGCGAATGATCGTTTGAAATATAGTTGTAACACATGTAAATCCTAGTATTTTAGTATTTTTTTCTTTTTGCAAATAAAACAGGGCCTTTTATTTCTAACGCATTACATATAAATGCATACATAAAGAGTAAAGTTATCGCTTTAAATCTACTTGATGAAACTAAGATAACTGTATATACTTTCAATATGTTACACAAATACGATATACTAGAGATATGGCACAACTGTTAACTTTTCGACAAATGCCGCTTTCTGACTTGTTTCAAAATCGAAGCGTTCAAAGCGCGATATACTGTCGGCTGAATATAGGGCACAGATTCATGCCGAGACCTAAATTCTTTTTTTTTTTTTTTTTTTTGGTTTGATTGTTTTTGATTTTTGTTGTTGTTGTTTTTTCATCTGCCCTCTATATAAGAAATCAAGAGAGTCTTCAAGCAGAAAATCTTTTTAAGAAACAGTTACCCACACAATTGATCAGCATAATAATTATTCTACAATGAGAAGAAAAAAAATGATAAAAACTCAACGATGCTCATTGTCATTGCATACGTTTATTTCATTTTATCTAAACTTTTTATTTATATCTTTGTTTTGTAAATGGCGATCTAACACAATGAACTGAGATTACATTTTTGTTTTGTCTGTGGTAATCTAACTTCAACTTTTTTTGTCTGTGGTAAACTAACGTAAACCAAACTACCTCTAATTTGTCTGTGGTAACCTAACGTAGGGAAACCAGACTAGATTAACATTGTATTGTATGATGTAACCTAACTTTGTAGAAATTAGATTATTATTATTTTTTTTTTTTTAGTTTTTTTTTTCTGTGGTAGCTTAACGTATAGTAACGTGTTTTCAGATAAGGCAACAGTGTCAAACTTCCAATTTTCTAATTTCAAATGATCTGTCTGTTCTTGGTTTACTAAGTTAACAGAAGAGTAACTTATTTTTACAGTTTATCATTATCAAAACCAGACAAAATTACGAGACTTGATTCTTTTAAAATACAAAAAGAATAAAAAAAATTGCCTTTGTGTCACTCGTTTGCAGTTATCTTCTCTTGTACAACTGCTTCAGTTATTACTTTTTGCTGACTGCGAATTTCGACTCCGTCCAAGTCGTACCGAAATATACCATGTGTTTGAGTATTACGACAGTTTCTTAAAATAAGCTGTTTTCATTTACATCTTAAGTTGAATCAGAAATCAAGCCTTAGAACTTCTGACGACTGCTTTTGGGTCGTTAGCTACCGACGAATTCCGATAATGCTTTTGTAATCATTAAGAGGGAAACAGTAGATCTGAAAACTGAAGGAGAATGATAGCATTAATCAAGTTTACAAAGTATTTCTCGAAAACTTATGAGTAAAGGAAAATATCTTAATTTTGAGTTTGCAACCGCGATGTGTCCTTGCAATCATTATAAAATCAGATTACAATTTATATTATTATATAACGTACTGAAATGCACTTCCTTGGTCGAGTGTTGCACGCGCGGATCCGTGAAAACTGATAAATATCCCCAAACAGGAATAAACACTTGCAAAGTTTTCTCAAATGTGTAATTATTATGCGCACTTACACCTGTCACCCTACATTTTAGTATGGTATATAATATAAAACTTACAAACTTTAGTTGCGATCAATATGTAGTTTTATGGACTTGTAATAATGGTACTGACTTCGTCCTCGGGCAGTATCATTTTACAAAAACACATATTGACCCTAGCATAAGGCTATAACTGTAGAATATCAAACATAAATACTAGTACTCTAATATACAACAGAACAATTAAACATAAAAATGTTTTTATAAACATTCTTTTTAATAAAAAAATACGATCTTAACTATCCCAGCAGACACCTGATATGTCTCTCAATATCGTGAATTTTAAGAAACTTACGAGAATTGATAGTAGATTAGCCAGTGACATTTTAATTTGGCTAATGAATTCGAATTCCTTGTCGCCATGCTTTTCGAGTCGTTTTACTAAGTTACCAAGTTCAATCACAATTTTCGCTTCGAATTCTTTTATCCCATCCCCGTACACGTGCAGACCTTTGGTCAAGGTCTTTCGTAGATCACTATGGACGCTGTTGTATCCATCTTTGTACACAATAACTCCTTGGCTCCCGAACAGAAAATGTTCCCCGTAGAAGAATCCAGGCCGGTCATTGAAATACTGTTTATAAATGTCTCCATTCACTGCCTTTTGTATCAGTTCAACAGAGTTTAATAAAATAATGTTCGTGTTGAAAAGTTTCAGTTGCACGATAGGTCCATACTTTTCGGCGTATTCAAAACATTTCTGAGGCATATTCTGCTCCGTTACTTCTAAAGCACTTCCGACTACTGGCCATCCCGAGGGTCCAGGAATTACTTTGCCTTTTGGTTTCCTTGTTTTTAACAGGAATATCAAAATAACTAAAGCGAGAACTATATATATTATAGTCTCCATTTCTGGTATATGAATATTTGATGGTCTGTTTGTTTTGTGTGATAATTTAAACAGATCGTATTTTGATAAATATGCAGCAAACAGATATAAAATGTAGTCCTTCGATGATAAAACTTGTACATTAACATAGCCTAGATTTTTCTTTTCTCTTATTTGCAGGTCAATACATTATTGCTAAATTTTTGTATCATCCCAAGCACACAATATATGCTTACAGATAGTGATTTGATAAAGCCAGAGGGCTTATTAAGTGTGTCCTTTTACATACAGTCGTGTGATTTTAGAATTTAACTTACATTCAGTACCGAGGTGACATGATGTAGTAGTTTGTTTGTCAACGTGCAAGTATTTTTATTACGGATGAGCGAGGTTGATTTTTGATTCACCAATACTAAACATTGAAATGTGTGATTATACCTCATTCAGATTGAATATAGCAATGCCAATCGTAACAACTCGGCCTTTTCCGACAACTTCGTATAAAGACTTATTGAAATCGCCCGAGGTGTTCCGATTGCAGCAATGTAGCGTCTCGAATTTCTTTGATTAAATAATACTGAGTGAATTCTATATTGGGTTTTAAGTATAATGAAATGTATCTATATTCTGTTTTTTCCAAACTATTAAGATTTGATATTTTCTGCTTGTACGTCAGCGTCATACATCACATAAACAGGAATTTAATCAAATCAAATTTAGGAGATTAAAAAAGAAACTATAAATTTGATGAAGATTTTTAACAAAATAAAATGTAAATAAAGAAAGATAAAGAATGCAGAGTGTCTCTAGTCATCCTAATTGGTTGCAAAGCATTATATCTGTGATAATACGTATAGCCGACAAGTCCAACATTTAAGATTGGTTGAACCTCCCGTGAACGAACGACAACCTGTCTACAATCACAGGAGAAAAAAACAAACAAACAAACAAACAAACAAAAACGACTATATAATATTATATAAAAAATAGTGTTTTTGTTATTGTTGTTGTTGTTTTTTGGCTTTTTAAGTTAATTATTGATAGAATTTCAGGCTCCTGTGCTACAACAAAAACTTTCCCTTCAATCGAATGGTGTTTATTCTTGGGAGGTTGGACTGTCAATACGTGTTGGAAAATAATTCAGAATTTGCACTCATATACATGAAAAGCCCCCTCAGATCGAAAATATTCCTGATCCTTTCTTTAATTGTATTCATTTAACGCTGTTGCACAATTACTCAGTGATGTATTTTTTTCCAGTCATTTAGGCTGAACATACTTTTTGCTCGGTTACCACCAAAGCATAATTTTACTGACCGGAAGGGCACGGGTTCAAATCCTGCCAATATCAATTTTATTTTCTTCAGATTTCATGGAGTATCTTGGTGCATGAAATGATGTTTTTTACAAGTATATTAAATTTTCTTTAATTTTAAAGAAAAAACATTTTCCGGTTAAAATCTGTTTTAAAACAACAACAACAACAACAACAAAAGAGGGGGAAAAAGGGTTTGTAACGGTATACTTTGTCAATATTGTAAAATACTTGTCCTTAGATCTAAGAATGACAAGATCAAAGAATGACAAGATATTGTCGAGATGTCCTCATTTTCACCATGTATTCTAAACTTACAACCACTGTTATAAACTTAATCCATACTTAGTCTATAATGCACCTGTAGTCTCGAGCTCGTACCTCTAGTCCCGAACATATTTTGGCAGAATGTAACATTATAAATGTTTTACATTTCAGTATTTTAAAATAATAAATTATGCAGAATTCAGACAAAAAATATACGGAAGTGAACACAATTTAATTTTTCCTTCTTTATTTAATCATCGAATATCGAGTCTAACAATATATCAAGTGAATGATGAGTATAAAAATTTGTATATCGGTAGATAACGCTATGTGGTTTTGTTATCCACACATTTTTGAAATTTGTTGAATTTCCTATTTTAACAAGTGAACTTTTCAAGTGGGATATTGCCTTAATCAAGGTGCTTTGAGTAGCTCGGACCAGTTTATTGTGTAATATGTCATGACTGATCATAAATATACTTGGTATACTGACAGTGGATTCAGCACTTACTATTCGTAGGCAATCTTCAATTATCTCATCGAAACACAGTGATATGTTTTCATTTCTACTACAGTGGCACATGTGCTTCAAAAGAATTGTCTTCAGTGCGTAGGACTGGAAAAGTTCAGGCTTCTCACCTTTCATTTCAAAGAAATATTTCATAACTTTATAACATTTAATATGATGTTCTCTCATTGCGTCATTGAAAACTTGTAAATAATTGGGTACTTGTGGATTTTGCAAATGCCACTGATCACTCGCTCTTAGCATCTGTACTTCTGTTTCTGTGAATGATAATCTAAAGCATAATCCTTCACCACAAGATGTCTCACGCTGGCAAGGCACAGCCATGAACCTGTTTAGTGTTTTCAATGCCCAGTAAAACCGCCAATCATAACAGTCCGATTCTTTTACTATCTCTTCAGTCAACTGAACATCGATTGCAGGAGTTAAATCAACGTTTATTTCAAGGTATGTGCTATTTTTGTCTGAAGGTGTCCAACAGAATGACAGGGAAAAGGCAGGCCCATGGCAAGTGATCCCTTCTTTTAAAACCATTGAACCTGTTTCAGTCTGACAAAGTAAATTTCTTCGCTGTGATGAAATGACAGATTCAAGTGCTGCTTGAAATGCTTGTCTTATTCCCTTTTCGTATCGAAAGACTCTGTGAAGTAAGTAACTGATCTGCGAATTTTGTGTACTTTTAAGTTTACCGTCGCTCATAAAATTACTATACTGGGACTTCAACCATTCATTTTTTATTACCACATGCCCATAGCCTGGCCCATTACTACATTCCCTTCTCATTTCCACCGCCCCATGATATGACAGTTTTTCTAAAACAAGAAGGAAGTCAAATTCATTTGGTTCTCGAATTTTTGTGCCTTCTGCCATGCTTCCAACATTAACAACTCTGTACACTTTTAAAGATTCGTTCACTTTTCCAAGTTCTGTTGCTATTCTGTTAACCACATTGTTGACAGCATAAACTATATCTTGCAGTTCTTTGGTACTTCTTTTAAACTGTAGCCGCTCTAGAAGCCACTGAAAATACATGTTTTTGGTCACCATTTGCTCATGTTCGCTTTTAACGTTTCTGTTACCCATTTTGTCTGTGATATCTGTCACCAAATGTAAAAGAAATGGTCTAGATCTCTGACATGATTCTCCTATACCTCAACACTACAACAACACAACAAAATAAAAACATTAGCAGTATCTCTAAACTTTGCCATGAAGGCTCAAGCAAGAATTCTCAAGAAACTTCAGTATGAGAGTCCTCTGTGTTTCAACAGTTTAAAAGTAGTTCTAATATGCCCCTATATTATTTAGCTTGTTTTCAGAGAGAATCAGTGAAAACAAGATGTCAGAGTGTGTTTCACTTCCCAACAGTCATCTTACAGTGTCTAAACCAGTTATTTCTTTTCAATTTTAATCACAGCAACAACAATCAACTCATAAAGAATAGACAGCTGAGTCGGTAAGACATACTGTTCAAAATATGACAAACTGTCGGTAAGCCAAAACTGTTTACAGATCACAAATGTTAAATTTGCTTATCCCGTATAGATCAAACATGTATACAAGTATAGCGTGTACACGTACATCGTGGCACGGAAACAAATGTGTTTAAGAATGTCTAGTTTACAGTAAACACATATACAACAGACTTGTAGCAAAATAAATATCACTTCAAGACTCCTATACAAGTGCAACAACAGGATTTAGATCCATATCTCAGGTAACTAACAAGTTACCATGTCGTCGTGAATTCCGGTGGAAAAACCTAGTAATCCTGCAATCAATAATACGCAAACTTTCGCAGTGATCTCCCCTCTATTAAACCGAAAAACAAGCTTATTTATTATCCACATTTGAATTATGATATGTTTTATTTATATGAAATCTTATTCCCATCACAGTGACAGAAAGGAATTCTGTGTAAATCGCGTTGTGTCGATTGTTTTAAATCTTACAGTAATTTCTATTTCATAATCATTAAATCATTAGTGTTACGTCATAACTAATACATACTCGTTTTTCAACATAATCATGATTTACACAAAACACGGTGTTTCGTTTATGTATAAACACCGTGGAAATTAAATACACCGTACATTAATAGTGTAAATGTTATGTCCACATTGTAATAAAGTAACCTAGCTGGTTATGCACCAATGTGTACACCGGTCAGTGATTAGAGGGGTTATGCACTGAATGAATCATGTCTTCATTGGAAAAAAACCGTGCTACGTCAACCGTTTCAGTTAATACGCATACTGTCGCGTGTAAGATGTATCTAAACTGCTTAATTATTTATAACTGATCGCATATTCACATATAAATCTAACTTCATGTATTCTGGAAACTTTTGAAACTAAATTGTTGTATTATTAACGGAAACTATTGTTTAAATATTTAAACACTATTCCTGGGATGGACATGTACGTGTTTACCATCCTCCATTGGGGACTTCCAACTTTCGATAAGAAACTATAATTTTAGCGCATTTAAAGCTATATGATGGGGAATAAAACATTAAAAGAATATGACATTCTACTGTCTCTGATTTGTTCAATGCAAGACTGAAGCTAAAATTCAGGAGAGGTTAAAAATAATTACATTTTAGCCCAACCCACTGTTCTACAAACAACATTGCCTTTCAACTTCTGTTCATTTCTAAACGCACAATTTACCTGTTATTTGTAATAAAACTGCAAATAATAAAGTCAAGTGGATAAAAAATCATACTTTGGGAAAGAAACAGCTAGCATTTCGAACATCGAATAATGCTTGGATAAAAATAAAATTAAACACGTATATGACAATGTCTCGCGCTACGTTTATTAAGATCCTCCCCCTACCCCAGCCCCATGCAATATCTTATAAAATATGCATGCTAGCTTTTCAGAATAGATTAGTACTTAAAATCTAAGCAAAGAGGAGTAGATAAGTACTTCAAAGTGGAACAGATCAGTACTTTTAAGCACAGAGAGAGAGAGAGAGAGAAGATAGAGAGAGAGAGATCAGTAGTTTCAGCAAAGAGGAATACATAAGCACTTAAAGCAGAAAGAGAAGGAGAAGCGGAGTACAGATTTAGATAAAAATGACCAAGGTATTCTATAAGCAGAACTGCTAGGTATTCCGATGTATTACAAAACTTCGAAGTTTGACGGATTTAGAGAGGTGTTGAACAGGCTTAAGTTGGGAAAACTGATTCGAGTAGAGCAAACAGACTAGAGCAGAACAGAACAGAATTGAGTTCAGCAAAGTTGAGAAGAGTAAAACAATATGAGACTTGAATAAAGCCGAACTTAGTAGAGCATTATTAAGAAGAGTAATGCAGACAAACTAAAATTGATCCGAATAGAAGACAAAAGAACGGTACAGTATAGGGACAGGACCAAAACCAAAATGATAACAGATCAATACTTATATCAGAGCAGAACAGACTTCGTACAGTATTATAGAAGTAGACTGTTCATGACAGGACTGAACAGTATAACTATTAAATAATGAACTTCAACTTCAACTTATTACTGCCAAAAGTCAATTCTTACTATACTAGGCAAGTGCGTGTCAGGAACATTAAAATTATAAAAGATAATAACAAAGAAAACAAGATTTTACCAAAGATCTTAATTTATCATTTATTTTGAATGTTTAAAAGCTGGAACAGTTGGGGTATCTTTAATCTCGGTCGGTAATTCGTTCCAGAGTCGCATAGTCCTTGGGAAGAATGAGCTCATGTGATGTTGTGTTTTTGATTGCGGGATGAGGAATTTGTTGTTTCTTGTGTTTGTAAGGTGATTGTGATCGACATTGACTTGTTTTTTTATATTTTGTGTAGCATGACCAGGCTGACATGGTTTCGCCTTTGTTCTAATGTTGACCATTTTAGTCCCTTAATCATATTTGAACAGAGACAGCAGGAAAATACATTTAGCATACAAATTATACAGACTAATCTACGGAAGCCCTGGAGGGACATTTATTACTTATTATTTATATGTTATTTCTAATTACTTATAATTTATAACTCATTATTTATTACTTATAATTTATAACTTATCATTAATTAATTGTTCCCGTTTTCTCTTTTGTTGGCGGCAATGAGCGCTCCAGGGCCATCATGACCCACTTGTTATTATTTTGTTCGGTTTCTAATAATGTTTAAGGATTTATATTTTGTTTTGCCTTACTTACTGTTGTTAGTTATAATGTTCATGCTCATTTGGGCTCCGTTTGAAAATAAAAATTACAAAAAATGAAACTGGCTTGATTACAATTATACCCCTGCAGGTGAAAGTTTTGGGGTCACTGTGTCTGTTAGCTGGTCGTCCTTTGGTCCGTCTGTCGGAGTGGTTGCATTTTCTTATATACCTTTGGCTAGATTATGGTTACCAATTCTAGGTCATTTAAAGAACATTATTGACCTGTTCGAAGTCCCGTTTGTCAAGTTACTGTTTCAACGAATAGAAATGATTTTGCCAAATACAATTGGACAGTTTATCTGCCTGAAACTTGCATTTTCAAATAATTTTGAATATCCTGGAATATGTTTAACATTCGTTTTACATATATACTTATGAATTAAGGTGTGAACAGTCGTGGTTCAAGGTCAGGGTTACTAGAAGTGAATACATGGTTGTTAATTATTGTTAGTTTTTCAAGATTAGCTACTAATAGGAAGTAACATTGATTTAGCTCTGAATCCAGTGTATAACTGCTTGTAATAAAAGTTTAACAAGCTGGTGTTCACGGTTAAAAAATACTTAAGCGGAAAAACTTTATATCAAAATGATTTTGTTAATATCTCTCGGTGCTGCAGCAAAAAGCATAGGATTTTCATGAACAACACACTAAACTCACTTTCACTAGAGTTGTAGAAGAATTTTTTTTATGGGAAACAGATAATGTGAATATGGTATGGACATGCATTATGGCCCAGGTCCTTGAATGGGACCGCTGTCATTTATAAATACCGTTGTCTTTATATATCATCTGGAACAGATCAAAGGGGATCTCCTGAACAAATTATACGTTGAATTAAAATAGCAACTTTCTGTTAAATTGAAGTTGTTTGTCAGTGGTAAAAACACCACTTCACCCGCTAGCACTGGTTTGAGCAGAACTTGATTTTCAATGTAGTCAGTATACATGTACATGTATCAATATAGAACGCATACATATCTCAGAACCAGTAATATACGACGGCTGCGCCTTGCCATTCATTTAGCACACACACACAACAAGACGTACAATCCACATCCCCATAAAAAAGGATGGTTCAATCACGGACTTACATGTATATACTGTGGGTTTCCACAAATTACAGTCTCACTGGTTCTGACATTACAAGGGAGATAAATGTGGAGTGAACTACTCTGAAGTTAAGTACGGGCGACTTTTTTACATCTGCCACACAGCACATGACACTTGCAGTAGTGAAGTGTAAATATATATGTAAATGATCCCGAAGGACCAGAGAATAAGTAAAAACAAACAATGACGAAAGCACGCTGCAACTTAAAGCCGAAACACCAGCACTTGTATCAAATGTAGTAAAATGTAACGCAAGTAGGTAAGGAGTCATACATAAATTCCCATCACCAAGGTACAAGTAAAACATACACGAAATAACAGGTATACATACGGAAGAAAATTTGCATGTTCTAATATTTTAATGACGATCGACAGTAGACAAAGCACATTCGCATTTGCATGAAGTTGTACAACTGGAAGACGCAACCTAAAAGACGAGGTTTCAATGACAAGTGGAGCAAAATGCATTCTCAAATTTAAATACTAATCGCCAAAAGTGAATAAATATTTGTTTTGATTTTGTTGGTTTCGGGCGTTCACAGGTCAACAGTTAATTTATATTCATTAGATATCTGTTCGGCTTCCGCCTTGTAATGTGCTCATCTACAACTCAACAGTACGATGATGAAAACGCGATCTCGTAAATCTTTCAATTTATTAATCCACCAATGGACTCCCTGTCGCCTTAAGTAACTCCACCACGCTTCAATTCTCTGATTCGAAGTACTTTTCCCGTACATGAAACTTTTCATACCCGCCAATGAGTCCCTGTGATTATAGCGAAGAAGCGGTTGTAAGAAGCTAATATTCGAATTTTCAGTTCCACAATCCCCTCGTATAACTCGTGGAGCACATTTCATTTTCTTAATAGTATCAAGATAATAGTATGCGATACATTTTGGGTCATTGTTACTTGCTCCGACCTCCAGCCACATTATTCTACGACTATATCCATCTATAGCCCCATGAATGCAGAACCCAAATGGTTTTAGTTTATCGTAACCGTCTATATGCCAGACGAAATTCGGACCCTTTACATTATACCGTCTTCTCTTTAGTCTGTGGGCTTTACGGGATAAAACACCTTCCGGATCTACTTCTTTCATTATACGCATTACTTCATTTCTTTTCACCTTTATTTTATAATCATTTTCCAAACGTCGCCACATGCTTCTGTAGCCAATACACTGTCCACTTAACTGAATTTCGTTTGTAATTATATTCTTAACGTCTTCAAATGGTGTACTTTCAACATTTCGACGGCGAAAGTTGTTTACTTTTAAAATGCGTTTTAAATGCCGAATACTTATGCTGATATTGTGACATCTGTATAAAATAAGAACAATTTCACAGTATTTAAATCCCGCGAAAAAATACTCTTTGATCTTCTGAAGTCTGCTCAATGCATCATGACTGTCTGATCGCACATATGAGGTCCCTGTTACCATAGAAAAGTCTATTGTCAACATAAAAGCCAGACAAGACGACAAAAGCACGGCCGTCGAAATCTGAAAAGAGGAAAGTGACATGAATCAGATAAGTATTTCATTAGTTGGATTATATACTATGCTATAGCTTAAATTCTGCTGAAATCTATATTTAATTACTCTACAAATGATACATATAAGGTATTTCATATTCTAAAATATGCTGTTGGAGATCTCAAACGCTTGCTAAATATACTTCTGTACTTCAGTCGGCTTTCTATGTTAGTATTTAGAATGCATTATATAAGTACTTGATTTGAAAAAGCAGACTTCTACTCCTCATCTTTAGCTTTTGAGGGGTTATATGGTGTATGGTATTTAAAATATGTAGTAAAATAGAGTAAGAACTATTGAATTGTTTTTAAATAATACTACAGATGTTTTAGGTAGACACATCATTTTATACTCATTTAGCAGCACCTTTATATGTATTATTTTAAATGTACTAAATGTATTATCAAAATTAAGGTTCTTTTTTACATAATTTTCATAAGGAATACTTACACAATTAATTTCGATGAAACAGGGAAGCTTCATTCCATTTCTGTGGAAAATAACTGTACGTCTTGTTCACAAAAGAGCATGCTCTCGACTGATGCGCTCGAAGCCATGCCAAATAAATAATAACTTATAAGTAACAAATAATAACTTATAAGTAATAAATTATAACTTATAAGTAATAAATTATAACTTATAATTAATAAATGATAACATATAAATAATAAATGTCCCTCCAGGGCTTCCGTACTAATCTGCTACTGAAAACAAACAACAACAAACGAACAAACGAAAAAAAAAAAAAAAAAAAAAAAAAAAAAAAAAAAAAAAAAAAAAAAAAAACAAGGAAAATGCAGAAGACTCCTAAATACTTGCCATATATCATTTTTCACATGACATGCTTTGTTAAATCATTACTTGATATTTCTATATGCTACGTTTGTCGTAACCAAACACTTAACATTTACTTAATTTATTGTCGTTTTGTACTTGACAACGTCATATTTATGTTTTCTCAACTTGATACTTAAGAAGCAATTATTTCATTTTCAACATAAACTTTAAAACTTTCTCATTAGAACTTTTTTCAATAACAGTTACTCAGTAGCAATCATTCTATTACTTGTCTGTTACCAAGTCTAGATATCAATGGACAATAAATCCGGAAAAGTCCGGTGACAGACTTTATCCACTATCAAGGGAAGTTACTCTCACAAAACAAGAAAAAATGGTTTGTTGACTCTTTTAAAAGTTTTTTATTTTATTTCATCCCTTTAAATTGCTTTTTTATTCCTCTATATAACTGTAACACTTAACTTTTTTTTCTTTTTTAGGCGAAGTATTTCAGCCAGAGTGATATTGATTGTAAGTGACTTCGTTTTCATTCTTTAGTTTACACACCTGTCAAAATTTTGATGACCACGCCCAATTATTATAAGACCCAGACAACAAAGTTTTCAATGAGAATATTTTTTTTTAAATTCTGAATAAAGATTTTGTATTGTGCAAAGTTTGTTTAAACATTTTTTGAGAGCATTTGCTTGTTATTATCACCAGTCAATTTCACAGGTGGCAGCATCAGAGGACACAGTATCAGAGCTACCGAGTGCATATAAGATAAGATAAGCTTTATTTAAAGTCTGCAAGACAGGAACAACATAACATAAGCTCTGATGAGCTTTTTAAACAGACTATATAATCTTAAGTCAACAAAATCTGCCTAAGTTTATGAAAAATTAGTTACAGTAAATTTGTTTGTTTGTCATTTATCTACTATTTACAAGGTTACATGCCTTCGGTACATCCTTTTGTGAAAGAATTTAATTAAACATTAGATATGGTAAAATGCAGTCTGATTAGACAAAGCTAGAGGCTGTCTAGTCAAAATAATTCGAGTGACGTCTTTAGCAAATTGAGATATTTTTGTTATGGGTCAGAATCTCGCGGAGGCGAGATATTGACCCTTACAAAAAATTTCACAATATCTCGAATCTTGCGTACAATTAGTTGGATTAGTGGCTGTCCAGTCAGATCAAGATTCTTTGTTACTATCTTTTTTGTAATTTTAATTTTCCCGACATGTGCCTGCCTAGTATAGTCACTATTGACTTTTGGCAGTATTAAGTTGAAGTGTTGCAACATTCAAGATGCAGACTATAGAATGGCTACCAGTGATGAAAACTACAGTGAATTGTTCAACATCTAGCCAGTGCTCAGTCATTCATTTGATCTGAAGTATGGAATCAGTGAAATTAAATATAGTACCTTTCTATTTACCATTAAGTGAGGGTTATGGATCTCCTGTCTGCTGACTTAACAATGCCAAAACAGTAATATACAGTGATCCCCATTCTTTGGCCTAAGGATATACAGAATGTTCATTGACATGGTGACAATGAGAAAAAATACTGTGATTGCTTTTGGAAATATGTAAGATAGGTTATGTTGACTACAAAACCCTCTGATAATGCTGTGTTTTTGACAATGTCTTATTGTTGAAAGAGTTCAAGGAATATAGATTTTGAATAACTTCAGTGATTGGGGGAAAAAATGACAATAAGAAAATAGCCCCTTTGTTTTCAAATCCAGTGGGGGATTTTCAGTTTGGAAAAGCAACTTATTTAATTTCATCAGAAAAGAAATCAAAAAGCACTTTTCTTTAGTTACAGTGTTAAAGTTTTTGTCTGAATAGGTCTAATTTTTTATGAAATTAAAAGAATATGATTATCATTTCACCTTTCACATTGCAGTGTTCAAAGAATGTTTCTTCTTTATTGCCAAACGAGGGTACACAACAAGTGAACAGGAAATGGGCACTATAATGAGATCTTTGTCATACAGTCCAACAGAAGAAGAAATACAAAACTACTTCAAGAAATATGTGAAAGGTACAATGATGTAACTATACTTCTTGATAGGTCTTAGTCTCTGTTCATGGATATTTTCAAATAATCCCTAGTATGATATCATGAACAATTGTTTGACAGGCATCATAATTCTAACAGATAAATATTCTTTGTGAAACAGAATAGACACTGGCTACTAAACTTTCCTTAAAATATTTGAGGATTTTCAAAGTCAAAATTTTATTGACAGGATTTGAACCTTTGACGTGTACTTAATGTTACACCTCTCAATAAGATAAGAGAGGCCACAGGGCCATATTTTATTTACACTAACCCTGCTTAATTCCTAAAATAGACTCTTCTGTCATTCAGTTTGGACAGAACCATTCAATATTTACAGAGGTGTTATTTATTATGGTATGCAAACTGGCTGAATAGAAGAATACAGAAGCACAAATGTTCAGTCTAATCATAATAAATGTATGGAATAGGGAATAAAAAGCTTCTAACCATCAAGGAAAAGTTAAGACTGAAAAGTCTTGAGTTTGTTTGATGTTTTATTCCCAGTTATATGTGCTGTTAATTCCTAATTTTCAGATGGGAAGATTGATTTTGCATCATTCCTAGAAGTAATGCATGCACACAACATGAAAGAAAATGCCTTAAAGGAAATAACCAGTGCTTTTCTAGGTAAGATCATCAGGGGAGACAATTATTCTCAAAGATGTCACCTGAGCTGAAAGGCTCAAGTTGCCCAATGTCTGTCCTCTGTCCATCAACAAAGGCAACCAAAAGACATCTCCTGTGAAACCAATGGACCTATTTCAGCTTAACTGTACCAGAATGTTTTTTGCATGGCCCCCTTGAAGATTTTGAAACTGTTAAGTTCCATGCAGAACTCTGGTTGCTTTAGCAATAAAAAGAAAGGGAAAAACTTGAAAGCTGTTCTCCTCAGCAACCCCTTGACAGATTTGAAAATAATTTAGCACAAATGTTCCTTGGTTGACCCTCTATATTATAAATTGTGAAATTTTTATGCTTCTGTGAAAAATATGGGACAGGACGTATTTTCCCTTTATGTCTTTACCAGTAACTTTAAAAGTTCTCCTGAAACTGATGGCTTAATTTGAAAATAATTTGGAACAAATGTTCCTTGGGTGACCTCTATATATATTTGTTATTTATATCTATCTGTGAAAAAAAAAACATAACCACCAGTGGCAAATTCCTAGTTTTGACACTCTTTGTGTCACTTCTCACACAAGCACAAAAATTTCCAAGTACTCGTTGGTAAGACACCTTTTAGCCACATGTACTTCACTTCACCCAGCTGTGTATGAGGTCCATCAATGCACTCATTCTCTCAGAGTAACCCCCCTATATGGTATAGTAGTTTGTCACTAAATCATAATTTCTAGATCTTTTACTGTTGAAAGGTAGGGGATTTTAGGCATATTGCAATTCTGATAATTTGTAATAACTTTAAAATATTGTGCTGTTCAAAAAAGAACTAGTTTATATCAAACTATTAATAACTGTTAAATCCTCCCTTGCAGCTGATTACAGATGTATTTTCTCAGACTTAGTAGCCGGTCATTGAAGCATTTGAAAAAAATTGCATTAATGTTCAGCCATTTTATTATGTAACATATAAATACGTTGTAAGTATATCTATTTTGTATTGTTGCATTTATAGCCCATGACAAAGAAGGCAAGGGCTATGTACCAACCAATGAAGTGAAGAATATCTTGTTAAACCTGGGAGAGAGAATTTCTAGAAGAGAATGTAAGATTTTAATCCTTTTTACCATACTTGTCTCCTTCTTATTAGCTTATCTGACCTTTGGTCAGGTATAAAGGTCAGGTATAGCTTTTGGATGCTTTTTGTCCCATGTTAGTGTGGTGTCCACAATTGAATTCAAACAAAATCTCCTCCTTTACCACTGACTCCATTTCAATTAAACAGAAATGGTCCATGTGTGATCCCCTTTCAAAATTATATAAAAATGGAATTCCATCCAGAACTCTTGTTGCCATGGAAACTGAAAAGAAAAACTTTAAATATCTTCTTGTCTGAAACCGCAAGGCCTAGAGCTTAGATATTTAGTTTGTAGCATTATCTAGTGTACCATTACCCAAATCATATGTTGTTGCTAGGTGTCTGGTACATTTAATGTTCTTCCATAACTGTGTTGTAAACTTTCTTCAACACACTGTCTTATCACAGTTGTGAAATAATGTCACAGAAATACATGATTTGCTTCTTTATTTGTCTTTGGGAACCATTAGATAATGGTTTTTAATCATAATTTCAGGTGATGTACCCTTTCATTCGAAAAATATTCTTTTGCTGTCAGCCTAACATCTCAGTGGATAGGCTATTTGCAGTTCATTTCAATTTGTGCAGTCAGAATTGGTGCCTTAAGTGTATATAAAATAAAATTTGCCAGGCTTCCAACCAAGTTGAACAAGAATTATAGTAGTATAAATCATACACATTCTTTTTGTTGCAGTGGAAGCACTCTTCCGCGACGGAGGTGTAAATGGTGGACAGATAAGATACAACGACTTTGTAGACAACATAGCTCAACCTGTGCCTGACTATTAAGAAAGTTTTAAATTAAACAATTTGGTTATAAGAACTAAAAAGTAGTCTATGATTGACCATTCAAATAATACCAAGTTCTGTGTTCAGTTATATTTTAATGTCATCAAAGACGGGATATTAGAAATTCCTTTTTAAGTGCACAGTGTCGGGGGGAAATTAAAAACAGTAATTATCAAACACAGTCATTAAATTTTTTAATGATGTTATGTCCTTATTCAACAAAGAGTACAGTATCTTCTTTGAAAGTCACTTTTTCTTGTGAAATCCAGAAATTTTCATTTTCATGTTGCTGAAGAAATATTTATGTAAAGCTCTGTCTTTAGATATTCATGTTAAACTCTATATTTAAGTAAGAATTGGGTCAAACAAGCTGTTATGAGCCAGAAGTGATTTCTAGCTCACCTGAGCAAATGTTCAGGGTGAGCTGTTGTGGTCACCCTGTGTCCAGCATCAACATTTTACTTTATATGACATCTCCTCCTAAACTACAAAGCTATTTTTAACCAAACTTGATAGAAATGTTCCTTTTATTGCCCTTGTCTAAAATTGATTAAACTGTTCCACTCTGTTAAAAATAAGGGCTACAAAAGCTGAAAATACAAAAAATTATAAAACAACATCTCCTGCTAAACAGCAAGGTACCGGTAGTTTTCCACCAAATTTCACAGGCATGTTCCTTACATAGCTCTTGATGCTTTCGCTCCATTGAACACAATGGCCACCAGAGCTAAAAAGATTTTCGTCAATATTTGGCTTTAAATTACGTCTCCTCCAAAACCACTAAGTCATTTTAAACAAAACTTAACAGAAATGTTCCTTATTTTGCCCTTTTCTAAAATTGCTCAAACCATTTCATTCCATTGCACAAAAGGGCTACAAAAGCTAAAAAAAGAAACAAATTAAAACAACATCTCTTAAACAGCAAGGTGATTTTCCACCAAATTTCAGGGAAATTTTCTTTACAGAGCCCTCCATTAAAGTTAATAAAAAGGTTCTGCTTCAGTGAACAAAATTGCCAACAGAGCTAAAAATAGATTTTTGTCAGTTTTTGACTTCAAATGACATCTCCTCTCAGACTGCAAAGCCATTTTCCTTCAAACGTCATAGAAATTTTTCTGATATTGCCCTTTTCTAAAATTGCTTAAACCATTCCGCTGCATTGCACATAAGAGCTGCAAAAGCTAAAAACTGAAAAAAAAAATCAAACAACATCTCCATCTAAAGGGCAAAATAATTTTCTGTCCAGTTTTACAGAAATGTTCCCTACGTAGCTTTGTATTAAGATTGCTTCGATTCTTCTGCTCCATTGCACAAAATGGCCACCAGAGCTAAAAATAGATTTTCGTCAATGTTTGGCATCAAATGACATCTCCTCACAAGCTGCTAGCTCAAAATTGCCTGTGCCCCATGTGTTTTGTTTGACATGTATAAAATAAGAGGTTTTTGAAAATCTTCTTTAAAAAATGTAATATTGTGTCTTTTGTTTGCCAAAGTACAAAGGTGAGCATTCCAGGGCCAACATGGCCCTTTTGTTTAACAATAATGATAATTTCTATCATTGAAAATTATAAGCAGTAAATGTTTACCCCCATTGTATGTATGTGTAATTTTATTTTATATTGATTTTTTCGAATTTGTACATATGTTTTTCAGAAGTGAAATTTTAGTTCTGTGGAAAATTTATATATCATTGGTCAAGGTGCTGATACCTTGTGACTTAGAGGGATTTGTGTGCGGCTGAAATTTTTCCAACAAACTGTTATTTCAGGTTATATATTTTATGATATAAAGTTTTTTTAATACATGGTAATTTTTTATCGGATAAAGCTGAGTGCCCACTGCTTTTTGTGCCCACACATATTGTCCTCAAACTGTTTTCGTAGATATCTTGTAGTTTTGTGCAACAGTGCATTTTGATTTCTTAAAATTGTGATAATGTGTGTGGAAGCATTTTATACCTTTTTAGCTTGTTTAAGAAACTAATTTTATGTCTGGAGTGTATTTGATAAAAAAAAATTGTGTGAAATGCATTAAATTCAACATTGAATAAAATGAAATAAAAAAATGCAAAAGATGTGTATGGAATAGGGTTTTTTAAAATCATGTGTAGAAGCAAAATATTTCCATGTAACTGCTATCAGTATAGTTTTCTATAAAAATCTTTTACGAGCATGAACATATTATCTTTTTACTACATTTTGTTTTTACATCACAAATGTATCATTTTAAGGTAAAACTGGTCTTCGAACCAGTATACCTATAGCGAGGATGCTTAATGTTTTAGTAGCAGTTCTTGATTTGTCTCCCTCAGGGTCTTTCAAATAGATATATGAAAGACCCTGCTACAAATAACTTAATGGGGCAATATCTTTTCCATTTGATTCAAAAAAGTTTTGACCTATGTAATCAACAAATAAGTCTAACCATCAAAAACGCATGCATTACTTCTAGGAATGATGCAAACGTTTATTTAACATAACATAACATAACATATATTTTATTTATCAATGTGAAACTTTCACTCCTAACGAGTTTTCCTTTATGAAAATACCCTAAAACGAAAAGTACATTATCAAATATAGTTTGGTTTTGCCTTAATGATTGTGACTCTCGATCCAGCCTCATTGTAAACATGACAGACTCAACAAGTTTTTTATTTTAAACATTCCAGTGGGTCGAGACTTGCGATGAAACACGTAGGATCCTTAGGGACCATCATACAATTATGTTTCTTTCTTTTCTCTGATGCTATTACTTTGATATTAGGCTAATTTTGTTGACCAAGAAACACTAATTTTTTTAAGATAATTAACTGTTGCAGGCATGCACTGGATTATCAAAAATAAATACTGGAAATACACAGAGTTAAAAACAGATAACAGTGTAAAAACAGTTTTGTTCAATGACAGTAGTTTTAGCGTCGCTTTTGTAATATGCTTCCACATATATCATCACAATTTTAGGAAATTAAACTGCGCTGTTGCACTTTATCAAAAAATACACAATATCTGAGAAAAATTATTTCAGGACAATATGTGTTACAAAAAGAAGGCACTCGGCTTTATTCGATAAAAAAATTAAGATGTTTGAAAAAATGGTATCCTAAAAATATTACCTGAATCGATGGTTTGTTGACAAATTTCAACCCCACACATATCCGTTTAAGTCACGTGATATCGGCACTGTGTTGGTTAGTTACATTTGTATGTCTTATAGATGCTGATTACATATCACTTTTAACTAAAATAGAAGTAAGATTATCATATTTTAATACACTTATATATTCATGTTGGCCAGAATGAAGTATTGTTGTTATGTGCAAAAAATATATTTAAATCATTCCAACAACAAGTTTTTGTTTTTCTTTCTTGCATTTTCGCTCACCTGAGGACAGAATGGTATTAGTGTAAAATGCTGTAAGCTAATAAGTGTTTATCATAAGAATTTGAACAAACAGGGGTCAAGCTGGACTTTTTCCTATTTCCAAAGGCAAACATACCTTAGGAAGCACATTGTGGTGAAGCATTTTCAAAGGCAACATCATTTAGAATAGTTATTATCAAACCCAACCATTAACAGCAAAGTTATGGCCAATTTTAGCAGTATTCAATAATTTGATTTTGAAGTTCAATGTCAAATTAAGGTCAAAGTCAAGTTAAATTTAACCTTGAACATACTGTTTGAAGGGTACTTACATTCAAGTATAAAGCCTTATATTCATCCATTAACAACAAAGATATGGCCAATTTTAACACCATCAACGTCATTTGAAGGTCAAGGTCACTTGAATTTTTCAACATGTTGGTTTTGTTGTTTTATCCCAGTATGAATCAAATCTGTTTGTTATGGCAATTTAAGCAAAATTCAAAACTTGCGACCGTGCGGATTTGTCCTGTCCATATCTTGCTCATTCTTTGAAGGATTTTGAAATAATTTGGAACAAATGTTCACCATGATGGGGTGGTGTGTCGCACACAAAACTCAGGTCCGCCACTCAAAGGTCAAGGTCACACTTGAGGGTCAGCGCAAAACCCGTGTCCGGAGCGTAACTTCTACATGCATGGAGGGATTTTAATGTAACTCAGGCCAAATATTCTCCATAGTGAGGCGGAGACTCGCGAAAAATTCAGGTGTCTGTGGCAAAGCTAAAGGTCACACTTAGGCGTCCATAGTCAAATAACAAAATGAAACATTCATTTGCGAGTATAATTTTTATATACATGGATGAATTTTAATATAACTTAGCACAAATGTTCTCCATGTTGAGTTGAGTTGTGCGCAAAATGAAAGTCAAGGTCACAAGAGGTCAAAGGTCAAATAAAAATATTAAAATTTGTTTGTTGGTGCTGTATCTTGCTTATGCTTGGAGTATTATGCTCAGTGGTCAGAGGATTTGAAAAAATCAGGTGTCTGTGGCAAAGATCAAGGTCATATTTAGGGATTTAAGGTCAAATAACAAAATATATGTAAAACATTCATTTGCAAGTATAACTTCTATATACATGGATGGATTATTAAATAACTTGGCACAAATGTTCTCCATGTTGAGTTAAGTTGTTTTGCACAAAATGAAGGACAAGGTAACAAGAAGTCAACGGTCAAATAAAGATATTAAAATTTGTTTGTTGGCGCTGTATCTTGCTTACGCTTTGAAGTGTTATGCTTAGTGGTCAGAGGATTTTGAAATTGTTGAGCTCACTTGTGGTGAGGTCGACTTAGTCGCTGCTTTTCACTTTTGATGGTTTGGTGTATGTGTGTCTGTCATCTGTGCGTCTGTATAGATTTGTCTGGTCTATATCTTGCTCATTCTTTGAAGGATTACAAAATGGTTTGATACAAATGTTCACCATGATGGGGTGAAGTGTCACACGCAAAACCCAGGCTGGCGGCTCAAAAGTCAAGGTCACACTTGGAGGGTTGGCTCAAAACCTGTGTCCGGAGCGTAACTTCTACAATGTCAATGTAATGTCAAGATTTTGCCTTGGGTATAAGGAGGATGTGTTGCGCACATCTAACCTATGTATACATCTTTCTCCTTGATCGGAAGCTTATGGGTTCAGGTTTGAATTAAGATGAGCGGTCTCGACATTCTGCCCGTGGGCATGTCTAGCATTAAGTGTTGTGGCCAATTTAGTAATATTCAGTAATTTACCTTGAAGGTCAAGGTCAAATATAGATCAAGGCCATACAAGATTAATTCAACATGTCAGTTTTGTCATAAGTGTTGTGGCCAATTTTAGTAATATTAAATAATTTAACCTTGAAGGTCAATGTCAAAAAAAGATCAAGGTCATAGAAGAGTAATTCAACATGTCAGTTTTGTCATACGTATTGTGGTCAATTTTAGCAATATTCAATAATTTGACTTTGAAGCTCAATGTCCGATAAAGGTCAAGGCCAAGTTCAGTTTAACCTTCTACAAGATATTGTCCAAAAGATAGTTATGTCGAAATATGAAGACAATACATTCATTAACAGCAAAGATGTAGCCAATTTCATCACCATCAAGGCCATTTACAGATTAAGGTCGTAACTGTATAATTCAATATGTTTGTTTTGCTCTCAGTGTTGTTTTGTAACAATATGAATCAAATCCATCCTCTAGTAACAAAGTTGTGGCAATTTAAGTAAAATTCAGTAACTTGACCTTGAAGGTCAAGTTCACTTTAAGGTCAAGGCCATGCTGGAATAATTCAACACGTCTATTTTGTCAGTTGTTATGGCAAATCTTAGCAATAAATTTTCAAATATTCAATAATCTGACATCATAAGTCAAGGTCAAATAAAGGTCAAGGTCACTATTAAATAATTTAACATGTCAGCTTTGTCTTAAGTATTGTTTTGTCCAAATATGAATCAAATCTGTAAATAAATGACAAAGTTATGACAATTTATTTAAGCAAAATTCAATAACCTGACCTTTACCATCAAGGTCATTTTAATGTCAAGTTCACACTTGAATAATTTAACAAGTCAGTTTTGTCATAAGTGTTGCTTTGTTCAAGTATGAATAGAATTTGTAAATAAATGACAAAGTTATGACAATTTAAGCATAGTTCAATAGTTAGAATAATCAACATGTCATTTTTATCATAAGTGTTGTTTTGTCCAAGTATGAATCAAAGCCAACTATCAAAAACAAAGGTTTGGTCAATTTTAGCAAAATTTAATAATTTGACCGTGAAGGTCATTTATAAGTCAAGTCAAGTTCAGTCTGGTCTCCTTGAAGGTCTTGAAGGGTTGTGAAGACAACATATTAAGAAATAAAAACCCTTGAATCCTGGGGCGGAGCCAATTTTGACCATAGAACAATAATTTGAACTACCTAATGGTAAAGGTCAACTAGATGATGTTTCATACCAAATATTTAAGCTCTAGCCCATATGGTTTTAGAGAAGATTTTTGAAGGTTTTGTTATATACATGTAAGGAAAACCCGTGACTCCCCCCCACCAAGGGCAGGGCCAATTTTGACCCCAGGGCCATAATTTGTAAATTCTTGGTAAAGGTCAACTAGACAATGTTGCTTGCCACATATCTAAGCACTAGCTCTTAGGGTTTCAGAGAAGAAGATTTTTGAAGGTTTTTCTTTATACATATAAGGAATACCCATGACCCCCCAGGGCAGGGCAAATTTTCACCCAAGAGGCATTGAACAACTTTGGTAAGAGGACCTTAAGATGATGTTGTATACCACATCAAAGCTCTGGGGTGGTCAATACTGGTTTTAACTGGTCATTACTTGGTGATAGTGGTCAGCTGAAGTTTTTGTGGTCTGAATTCATATAAATAGACCTGTATTGAGCTGAAGTCCTTATTTGTTGCTTGATACTAGCAGCCTTCTTTTTATTTATTTATTTATGCTTGCTTATTAATTTTACAAAATGAAACATATATGCTTCGATTTGGGATAATGTGTTAAGGTTTCTTTGTGAGTAATGATCAACTCATGTGTAGTTTCTGTTTTAATAGTATTTATATGTTGTACAGTGTTAAAGCATTGCAAAACTTGACGTGATAAAGGTAGTTTTTTTCTTTTTTAACAGCAATTAAGAGCTAGACATATCAACTAAGTGTGACATAAGTTTTCTGAGCTTCCTTTGTTTATCACTAAAGCGGGAAAGAGTTATTTTCACATCAATAACAAAAGATTGTTGTGTCACCTGACTACAGTCAGGGGACACATAGGTGTCACTTGCGGTGTCTGCATCGGTATCTGCATCCCATTTTGCTTGTCCGGGGCATAACTCTAAAAGTACTGGAGCTATCAACTTGAAACTTCAAAGGTGAATAGATTTCATTGTGGAGAGGCGCAGTGCCAAAGAACCATAACTCTCTTTTGGATAATTTTTGAGTTATTGACCTTTGTAATTTTTAATACTTAATAACTGGTATGCTATCATCAGGCAACATGTCCAACTCTAGAAGTACTATATCAATGACATTATTTGCTTTCCCGATGTCAAAGGCAATGTGAACTGGAGTAAAAATAAAATGAAGAGTGTAAGGAGTATTAAGATTTTAACTTTTACTTTGGAGTGCTCAATGCCTGTGCTGTATTAATGATATTACCTACTTTTCTTGCATATCAAACAGGATTTTCTACTGTTTACACCGGTGCTAGAAAAACTCATCTTACACCCTCCCGTGTAAGGCAAGTCGCGTGCTTTAAAATTATGTCATTTCGGCGCATTTTATGAATGAATTACGTGCTAAGGATGACGTCATTTTGCCGTAATGAATGAAGTTGTAAATTAATACGCTACTATAAGAAAAAAGTGCCAAATAAAAATATTAGATTTTCGTAATTTCCATCAGAAATATGATATACATGCAATATGCAAGAAAAATAATCAAACACTGGCTGTCGTTAGAGACCGGAATATCTGGCCCTCGTTACCGTTGTAAACAGTTACCCTCAAGCCAGATATTCCGGTCTGAATTGTCAGCCAGTGTAAGATTTTTATAGTACATTATGTATATATGATTTAGCAAATAAAGTAAGAAATGAAAAATATTTTAATAAAACAGGTGATAAACAATTCTTCTGTTTTACTATAATGACCATTCCATTAGTCTATTCGATTATAAAAACCACTTCCCTTTTCAACGGACAAGTAATGACCACTTTGGGAGTATTGACTGGGACGGCTTTAACTGATCGACACTGTGGGTTAAAAGCAGGGATGGTTTTAACCACACAACATTGGTTATACTAACAATGATAGTGAAAAAAAATGTTACACTGTAACTAAAAACTACCTATTAGAATGTACAAGCTAATTCACATTATATATTAATCTAGAGGGGCCACGATTCAGTTAACATTGAAAATATATAACCTTACTTTTGCATTAGCTGAACAGTGCCATAGTAAAGGTGAGGCATACAGCGGCAGCTCACAGCCGCCTCAGTGTTTTTAGGGCATATATCATTTTCAATAGCTCTAAAAGTAACCAGTAACCTTTTTAATTTGCCCTAATTTCACTATAAACTACTCCAGTATGCAGGAAATTGCTCCTAGCAAAATAAAAATTCCTGAGGGACCACCATGCCCCCCATACATTCTGCCTCGGCATTTTTTCAGGTCTGGCTAGGGCACTGCTGAAGATGCTCATATTAATGACACCCTTTTCTTAAACTGTGAGGCATGTTCTTTGCTAGCTTGTCATTTACCATGGGTTGTATTCACTCTTTATATTTGTCAATACAAAGCAATACTTAGATACTTCTCATTCCATCATGCATGTTTGTTGATACTGTATATATATTCATTTCGCTTAGAAATGGGGCACTTTCATTTGTCTATTTTCTTTGTAAGTATTTATAGAATAAACTACTCCAATTGGCAAACTTTTGAAATTTTAGCCATAAATGTTGGCCTTGTCTGGCTAAAAGATTTGTATCTTGGAAATTTATGTGTTTCAAGTTAATCTGACTCTAAATTTCAGTCTTTAAAGCGACTGACTCACAGATGGGCCGACGATGAAAAAAAAGAAAATGTTTTTACATCTGGAAATTCTAGCTGTAATTGTGAAGAACATATCTAAAATAAGATACTGACTAATTTTTTCTTACAGAAAAACATCAAAATATAAAATTTTACACACTTTTATTGGCAAAAAAGTCACCCGTTAGTCATGAGGTAGATACTTTAGTTTTAACATTAATTTTGACAAAATTAGATAACACGTCTCTGTGGTTCAGTGGTATAGATCGTCACTCTGCATTTTACTGACCGAAAGGTTAGGGTTCGAATCCTGGTTAAGTCTGAACTTTTTTCAGTTTTCATGGTGTATAGAAGCATAATATTTTGTTTTTTCTATGGTGTATTAACTTCTCTTAAATTTAAAGAAAAAATATTTTTAGCTAAATTCTGTGAGTCAGTCGCTTTAACATTTATTTATTAAAGATACATTTTTGTGTCGCCCTTTCGAAGAAAAGGCGATACATAGGGATCGTCGGTCCGTCACGAAAACTTAACGTTGGCTATAACTTTGCCATTTCTAAACATTATCTTATCAGACTTTCAAATTGTATTGCTTATGACAACAGGGTCGGGTTGATGCCAAAATTTCTTGGTCAAGGTCACATTTGACAGAGCTATGCCCCTTTTTATACATGGATTTGTCATGAAAACTTAACGTTGGGAATAACTTTGCCATTTCTTAACATTTCAACATCAAACTTTCAAATTATATTGCTTACGACAACAGGGTCATGATGATGCCAACATGTGTAGGTCAAGGTCACAATTGACAGAGTTATGCCCCTTTTTGTACTTGGATTTTGTCATGAAAACTTAACATTGGCAATAACTATGCCATTTCTTAATGTTTCTTTATCAAACTTTCCAGTTGTAATACTTACAATTGTATCACTTAAGACAACACCATTTCTCAAGGGCAGATAACCCTCAAATTTATTTTTGCAATGTTATGCCCCTTTTTCAAGTTAAAATTTCTTTGTTAACCTTTTTCTTTATGTCCATGTCTCAAAAAGTGTCAAGGATATTCCTTGATAAACTTGGAATACTTGATCACCAGCAAGACCCCTGCAAAGATTGTTGGTACCCATGTCCCTGGGGTCACAGTTAGCCCCACCCCCAGGGGTCACTTGATTGTGCTTATACTTATATATAGGAAAAAAACTTCTTAAGCCTAGAAATAAAATATTAACTGACATGAGATGGGTAAGTACTCCCCACCCCCACCGTCCCCTCTGCATGGGGACCCCCCCCCAACCAGTCACCCCCCCCCCCCCCCCCCCTGGGCCCAATTTTTTTTTTTTTTAATTTTAAAACATAGGTACTTTACTCCCCATCCTACCTCAACCCCCCCCCCCCACCCCAACCAGGCACCCCCCCCATTATTTTTTTACTCCCCCCCCCACCCCCCGCCGGGTTTTTTTTTTTTAAATTTTATTACATAGGTACTTGACTCCCCATCCACCCTCAACCCGCCCACCTGACCCAATTTTTTTATTTTTTTTTTTTTTTTAATACATAGGTACTTCACTTCCCATCACCCACACACACACACACACACACACACACACACACCCCACTATCGGGGCCCCCAATTTTTTTTTTTTTTGTTAAATACATAACTACTTGACCCAAATTTTTTTTTTCATCTTGTATGTCTAGGTACTTGCCCTGCCCCAGTCAATTTTTTTTCACTTGGGCCTCTTGTTTAACTTGGCTTATAATTAATTATCCAGCACTGAGAAAAGTGGAGCATGCTGTCTGTGGACAGGTATTGTTGTACTTTGACTAGCATGCTGTCTTTTCCAGCAGGCTCTTGTTTACCTTTTTAGTTATTCTAACAGAGTACCCTAGGGCGACACAAGTGTTCCACCGAACACCCATCTAGTTTTATAACAGAAGTAATACTGCCTTGTTTAAATGTTTTATTTGCCTCCCTTCATTCCAGTTCTTTTTTATACATTTATATAATTTTGAAGCATGGCAAAGATATTTGGTATCTGCCTTTTACCATCTAATGAAAAATTAAAAATATTCACAAGCAGACTTTATATCTGTTAATACTTTTGCACAGAAAGTTACCCTGTTCAATATACAAACTTGTGTCTGAAGGTAGAAGGTTCATAAAAAAATACTAAAATACTAACTTGTTTTTGAATGTACATTGTAGAAGGTTCACAACAAATTACTATGTGCACAGCTTGAAATATAATTTTTCAGTTCTTCTAATATTAATACCACATTTTAGTTCCAATCTGAATTTCATGTCTACTTATCTGTTAAATAAAATAACATAAAGACTGTTAATTTTTGTGTCTGCAAAAGTTCTTATATGGGATTAGTACATACCATCAAGAAGCTGGAAACGATTGTTAACATACAGTTTCTTCATTAGTATAAAATTACAAAATCTGTCTTTCACAAATCACTAAGTGGTGTCATAGTCTTCTCTTTTTCCTTTCACCTTCTCACGTTTTCAAGACTATGGACCAGGCCAGGAAAACTCATTTGCCTTTTCTGATTACAATTAACTACATCAGATGTCTTTGAAGAGTTTTCCAGGTCTGATAGCTCTCTTTTATTGGTTGCTAAATCTGGCATCAGTTCGTTAACTCTGCCCTCAAGTCTAGCAGTTGTATTTTTGTAAATAAGAAGCATGCACTTTGGTGGTACAGAAACATTGATCTCAGCTTCTTCCAGATCCTGTCTTGGTTTTTGGGATGCAAAATGTATGCATTTGCCAAAAAGTTCTCTCATCCCATATCTGTTTGCTGCTTTCAAGAGGATAAGCAGCTGTTCTGCAGAAGTCGTTCCATTAATACAATGTAGTAGTGCTTCCTCGCATCTTGGTTTTAACTGATGAACTTGATATTCTTCAACTAATGGAAGAATCTGTAATGCATTCTTACAAGTAACCTGGGCAAGACTATTTGGATAAATGCAGCGCAAGATTTCAATTACGTTCTTTATCTTCTTTTCTGGAAGCTCTAATGTGCCCGATGAACTTTCTAGAAAGTTGCTTTGGAACATCCTGTCAAAAACAGAAGCGATAGCCAAAACTGCCTTGGAGACGTACAGGTTCTGTCCCTCAACTCTGAAAGTGATATCATTTTTCCATGACTTCTCATTGAAACAGATAGTTGGAGAGTTTTCCTTCGTCTTCTCGTCATTTGTTTCTTTCAACGACATCTTTTTTTATCATTCATGTGATCTCAGTCAAAATCATTGGTATTTACCACCTGAACTTTTGCCAAATCTCAAAAAACGCCAAAAGCACAAACCTCAAAAAATGTTAGTTCTGGCTTCCATAACTTTATATGTCGCTTTTATGATTTTTGACGTTGCGCGACAGTAAAGTTATGGGTCAACCCCATTTGCAAAGGCTACCAGAATTATGACAGTTTATAAACAGTAAATAAATAACTATTAAATTAACCCTTATTAATCAAATAAATTACACCAATTGATAAACAAATAAATTTTGTATCTATTTATTGTTCTCTCCAGAAATAAAGGTTCATGAACGTAAAGTCTCGTAAGTCACACGATAGAACAACAATGGCGGCGAATTTCACAAAATTTAACCGAGCTGATAAACTTTGAGGTTTTATTCCATTGATCAAACCTTTTTTATTCACAAACATAGACAGAGTGTGCAAAATAGATTGAATTACCCGTATGTGTAGAGATTTTGTCCAGATAACGCAAATTTATTAAATTACAGCGTGACATAAATATGTCACAGTTCTGGTTGACTTTCGATACGGGATTGGCTTCAGCGAACAGGTCTAGCGATACTATAAAACCTGTTCGCTGAAGTACCTTTAGCTAAAAAAATGTCTGCTTTTGTTTTAAAAATGGCTGAAACAGATTAAAGGGAGTTAACTTATTCGGAGAGGAAAATAACTGGTCAAAAATGGCCCAAATAACCAACGATCAGGGTAAAATGCGTCCATATCAAAACGGCCCACATATAACACTATGGACAAGTATTGGTACATGTTGTTTGTTTTGACCCTCTATTTGTCTATTTGAGTTTATTTATCATCAGTTGCTCATATGATCGACGCTCCCTGCAGAAATTAGTTATTTTATGTTGCGGGTTATAGTGCAAGATACAGAAAGCATCCCGTTCTAGAGACACCCCTGGTTCTTTTGCATGCTCAGTGTACAACACTGATACATGGGATCTCAGTTTAACGTCTCATCCGATAGACAATTGGTAAAATTAGTGGTGGAACGGGGGATCGATCTCGCGACTCCTGGGTAACAAGTCCAACGCGTTACAACTGCAATCGGAACACCTCGGGCGAGTTCAATAAGTCTTTTTACGAAGTTGTCGGAAAAGGCCGAGTTATTACGATTGTTACAACTGGCCACTGATCCGCTCCCTGATGTTTGACTGCTGTATGCGTTTATTAAATTTTGTAATGATTTTAAATATACAATATACGCTTGCCTAGTACGAATTATAGAACTTCACTTATAAATTTTTATTATGTGTTGTTCCAAATGAGATATGAATACAGTTAGGGCAATTAAATTGACTCCCATTTATTTATATTTTTTTTGAAGAACTGGTAAATGAGATAGCCGGTAAATATAGTGCGGAATATATTTATGAAATATAAAAAAAGAAGGATATAGTTGTTGTTAAACCAGTAATCACGGAACTTGACAAAAATAATTTTAGAATTTAATGTAACAAATAAAATATAAAAATTAGCACAACAAGAATGCCGTTAACTTAATCATTTTTAAATATGAAATTTGGCAAAGATATTTAATGAATTCATATCAATTATGTGACAGACAGACAGACAACTTTTTTCATTTGACCTAGGTATGCATTATACAACATGGGTAAACTACAAATAAACAATGTACAGAAACATAGAGACCGTGGACTGATCATTGTGTCAAGTAAGCGTAGTAAGGAGAGATTACATAAGTATTTCAAGATCCGTTTATACATGTACCTTGACAAATGTTCGTCAGCTACAAAGATTTCTTATACTGTCGTAAAATGGTATTCCATCATACCTTCCGGTTTTCACTAAATCAGTCGCTAAATCTGCATTGTTAACTCTAATAAAAAGCAAATGCATGGCCTATGTAGCTTGTTGGGGCAGCATATTTTCGATCTTCTAAAAAGGAGTCATTGCTACTAAAAGAAACACATCGATAATGATATCAAGTAGTTAGTTCAATTGGTTGAATCACAAGTTTTAAAAGAAATTTCTTGTCTTTCGCTCCGAATACTATGATCTTTGTTTTAATGATATTAACTTTCAAATTCCAAGATTGACGGTAATTATTAAAGAAAAAAAAACATTTAGCTAAAGTCAATTTCTGAGCCTGAGACTAAAATAGTGTCATCTGTGTAGAGCAAGATCAAAAGTTTAAACAAACGGAACCATTTATTCCGACCCGCCTCGGCCTGACGGTATTAGGATAGAAGGTTTCTTTGAAAATAGCGAAAAACACCGAAGCTTACGGATGCAGTGTATTTTTCTGCGGTTATTTACGGGAGAACATGTTCCCAATTTTGACCGGATATATCCTATCCACAGACGATAACTGCATTCCAAACCTATTGAGGTAAAACCATTTTATGATTTAACATTATATTTACTTTATGTAAATATTGGAAGATCATAAAAAAGGCAGAAAAATGCACAAATTGACTATTCAAAGAGATGTTTGGGAAACTGCTATCATAAACAATCTTAGCCGTTCAGTTGGCTGCCCTCGGCCCTGGGGTTTCGTACATGTAAAACCCATGAGACAAACATTGCATAAAATCACAGTGCACAGATATTGTGTTGAAACATGTAAGAACTTGGCAAGTGTTAAGGTCTTTATTTTATTATCAAAATGTTGTACCCAGGGGTTGTACCTGTGAAATATAGATGTGTAAAATCGTGGAAAGAATGAATTAATAAAATTGCAGTTAAGAAAAATATTTTTCTCAAAAACAACAACAACAAATGGACTACATGAGTTAAACTGAGAGCAAATCGACAAAATTATTACGTCTTCCTGTTCGCATTGGTTTTGTCCAACACAGTGGTTCGGCACGTCACGGTCTGGCAATGGTATTCAATGTTTTATGCAATTCTTAACTTAATATAAAAAGTGAGAGTCGATCATACATATTTACACACCATCAAGCATTACAACATCAAAATACCATGCTGAAATTACTGTCAACGGTCCGGATGCACCCTTTTTTAAAAAGCTTAGCTTGTGTGTCTATTAGACTGTAAATCATTAAAAACAAAGAAAAAAGAATAGGGGACAAATGTTCACCTTGTCTCACACCAATATCGGATATAAATGTGTCCGAAAGTAATCCATTATGTTGAATACATGACTTAATATTTCTATACATATTCTGTATGACATAAAATTAACTATTCACATTGTTGCGTAATAACTTATGACATAACTCAAATGCCTGAGAAATAGAACAATAAAAACCGCGAAATAATTTCAGTTTTCTTTTCTTTCTTCTTTTTTCATAATCTCTACAAGGGAATGTAATTTAAAATGTGATTTCAGCATGATACACTTTCCTTAAACCGGCTTGATTTTCATCAATAATTCTGTTATCTTCCAGAAAGGTAGATAGATAATCTCTGGTTCAAAATAGATGTGAACAGTTTTCCTAGGCAACTTAGTATTGTAATTGGACGGTAGCTTTCTTGATCTTTTGGGTCACTTTTGTTTTTGTAGATAGGTATTACATTACCTATTAACAAAGCATTAGGAATGTAACCAGAATCTATAACTGAATTATATAACGAAAGGTATAACGGTAGAGGAGTATGCACTGTTCTCTTAATGTATTAGTTTGGAATATTGTCAGCCTTGAAGCCTTTGCATTATATAGTTTTTTTTATGCATTTGGTTATTTCAGCTTCACTTATTAGAACGTTTAGAAAAATGTCGGAATTATCCTCAGCAAGTTCGCTGTCATATCTTGGGTCAGTAACTGTAGTTGCATTGATTTTTTTTAAATAATAGAAAATTTCTTGTATCGTAGGAAATGTGGTATTTTTTTTTCCTTAGGCTTAAGGTTATTCAAGTATTTCCAGTATTTTTTTAAAGATTTTTGTCATTAAGTTACCGCAGTTCCTGCACATCGAAAACATGTGTTTTAGATCTCGAACTGGAACGGATTAAACTCCCAATATACAAGAGTTTTGCCTTTTTTTGCCCGAAATTAGTATTCAATGTACGTCGTGCCAATGTGCTTGACTACACCGACTTCAATGATACGTTTTACTTTAGAATGGCATTATTACTCAATGTATAGACAACGTATAATTAGTGAAAAACTGATATAGATAGCGCGGATGCACGAGTTCCATTGTTACTGTTTTTTCTAACGTCCCTGTTTTCAGTATATGTTCTATTAACAGGCATTGTATTCATTTGCTGAAACCGTAGAAAATTTAACATCTCTCGTGACCTACAGTGACGAAGACGAGAAAATCATGTATAGTAACGTCGATGGTGTGTTTGGAGAGGCATTTGTTACATGTACAGATTATTCTTGAATGTGCAGACAGCTACAACGTGTCAATACTAAAACGCGCACACTTGAAGAGAATCACCAACAGAATCCGTACAAAACAGCGACAACACGAACCAAAGGACCTGAATTTCGAGGTATTTGAAATAATAACGACTCTTAAAATCTTTTCTACTTCCCCTTTTCACAGTATGAACGATTACACTGTTAAAAAAACAAATAATTACAGATAAATATCCCTTTTACAGCAGTAAGAATATTAAAAACAATCAATCGGTTCCAAAATTTGACTTTGATAGAGTCTGGCAATGCGGGCCGTGTTGACACTGATTAATGCACCGTTTTGACCACAGTCGTTTTTGAATTGGACCGTTTTAACTCGGGTAGAGGGTGGGGGAACAGCAGGGGTTTTGTAAAATGGGCGGTTTTGACCCAGATTATTAATATGAGGGACAAGAAATTTACGAAGGCCTTTCGTTGCCAAAAGTGCAGACGTGATGATTTGGCTTGAACAGCTTTCTGACGTAATACAACTGTTTTTCTTTCTATATGAATTCCAGAGGTTTAAAACTGTTCAAGGAAACAAGTACACAAATCCAAGCATCTGCTAATAAAAGTTCATTTGCACTTAAAGAAAAAATATTGAAGGTGTATAATTAACATCATGGGTAAATTATTCCATCAAGGAATTTCACTGGCTTTAACAAATTAATTTTGCAGCGCACCCCACTTAACTGCGTCTTAGGAAAATTGACTAAATATGGAACTGATACCTGGTCCAGTGGTAACGCTCTGGTCTGGTAGCCCAGGGGTTGTAAGATCATTTCCCAGCTCCTCCACTTGTCAAGATTAATTGTATTGTAATAATGTTGCTATGTTTTTTGTTTATTGTTTAACAGCACGAACCGGGTTAACATAGTATTTTTGATATTTTAAAGAATTTTTTTGGGATGATTATTTTGCAGTTTATTTCTAATTGATACGTTTATTCTAATGTCTGAAATTCTCATTTAAGTATTTTAAAAGAAACACAATGACATGTTTTGACGCAACGCCATTTTTGTATTGTGACGTCACGTTATTGTTGTTTCTATCCGGTTCGCGCTGTTTATTTATATATGTGGATTTGAAAAAAAGGAAACCTGATGTTCACCTACGTGAGATCGGGAATAAAAAAAAAATATTGTTCCCGAGGGAAGACCTCTCAGAATTGTCTAAGGCACTGCTCAAGAAGCAGAGTAAGACCAGGAAGCGCAGCCAGTCTAAAGCAGAGGTAGACCAGTAAGCGCAATTAGACCAAGAAGCAGTGCTTTAGAAGCGCAACAAGTCTAAGAAGCAGCAACTCGAGGAAGCGCAGCAAGTCGTAGAAGCGCTGTAAGTCGAGGAAGCGCGGCAAGTCTTAGAAGCGCAACAAGCCTTAGAAGCGCAGCAAATCCAGGAAGCGCAGTAAGTCCAAGAAGCGTAGCAAGTCTAGTTGCATTCATCCAGGCTAACATAACCTAGTTAAGACATTGTCACCTTAGCTAGTGAACTCCCCGCTATACAACGTTCGACACCACTAACATTATTATTTTTTTCCAAGATGAGACGTTAAACTGAGGTACTATGTGTCAGTACTGTACACGGAGCATCTAAAGGAACCGCAGGTGTCTTTGGAATGGAATGCCGTCTTCATCTTGCACAGTCCCCCACAACATAAAAATCTTTTCTCTGCAGGGAGCGTCGGTCATATTGGCAGCCAGTACTGACGATAAATATACTTAGTTGTATTGTATGTATGAGTAAATATTACATTGTAAAGACTAATGATGTGCCTTATACTTACAAAAGCACCAGATAATTACAACTGCCATTTTGATTTTCATCAGCCAGTACAATCCATAGTGTCAAAGCAATCTTAGGGAATCAGTTATACCCAATATTGTTTTGATTATACTAATAACTTATCTTTCGTTTAGCATAAAACATTTTATCGCCGTTAAAAAAACATGCTTTTTTTCCAAACCAACAAACAAACATTGTTTAACGATTTAAGTCAGACATATTTATTTACTCAAAGCAGTTAAAGAACGATTTTTTATGAGCAAACAAAGACACTTGCAAGTCTAAATCTATCTATGAAGACTTTGTAGAGAATCATACAAACTTTAACCTGTTAATTAATAGACTCTCATACGAGAAAAAAAAATCAGTTAAAGAGTTAATGTTGATGCCATAGTTTGATTAATGAACGTTAATTTCAGCATTATTTGCTAACAATGAAAGGAGCATATAGCAATCAGGTACTAGCTTTTCATACTGTTTAATTGGGGCAAAGTGGGGTTTGACTTGAATATTAGTTAGAAAATCATACGTAACTTCTTAAAGTGTAACAGTGAATAAAATACGGACTAAGTTCGGATGCGTTTAATAAAATAATGACTGCAAAGGAGTGCATATATTCAACTCAAAAATGCTAAGGATCAGTTAGTTCATCTGTTCACTTTCGCTGTACAATACACATATCGAGTTTTGATGAAAATTTCTGTGTGGTGTTGAGCAAATGGCATGGGAAATGACAATCCCCCAAAATTCAAATATTTTGGAGGGCACAGGTAATTTTGTACATGTTAAATTGCGAAAACGTTTGCCTGTTTTATGCTCTCTTCTTTCATTTATTTTTGTCAGGAAACATGTAAAATATTCGAGAAAGAAGGCGACTTTATATGGAAAAAAAGAATATTTGCACTGGTTTGCTTGAGGCAGGATTCTCGCAGAGACAAGTGCAACGTCATCTTGGTGTGTCGCGGAGAGTCATTGACAGGGTTTGTGTAGCTGTGGTACGCTGGTTGTCGCAGAAGATCTACAACCAATGCACAGGACAGATACACCGTTCATAAAGCTCTGAACGTCACCACACTATGTTACGACTTGTAGAACGCCATGGGCTACGATTGTCCACGCAAACTGTCAGGAGTTATTTCATGCGGCTAGCACGAATGCTCGTAGGCAATAAATACGTATCCCTCTGCAGCAACATCACGTTAGAGAACGCCTGGAGTGGGCACCTGAGTATGTAAGATGAACCCATCAGACCTGGACACCAGTCCTGTTCTCTGACGAGTCGAGGTTCTGTGTGGACTTCACAGACAGGCGTGTTAGGGTTTGGCGGTCAAGAAATGAGCAATTTGCACAGGCCTGTACAGCCGATCATGATCGTTATAGTGGAGGCTCTATGAAGGTATGGGCGGGATTCAGCACCCATTGCAAGACGGACCTTTACGTCATAGAAAAAAGGCACACTTACGGCGGTGAAATACGTCAACGACATCCTGAATCCTAATGTTCATCCATACACAGGAGCTATTGGTCCAGATTTTATGTTCATGGACGACAATGACCGTGCACACAGGTCTCAAGTCACCAATCTACCTTGAGGCAAAAGGTATTTTCCGTATCGACTGGCCAAATCCATGCCCGGATCTCAACCCTATTGAGCATATCTGGAACTTGCTTCAGACAGCCATTTCAGCCAGATCTGTCTAGCAAACAACAACCAGGCAGCTAAGACAAGTGCTGTTAGAGGAATGTGCTCGAATCCCTCTGCTGAAGATCCGGGGATTGATTGGTAGATTGAGGCGGCGTTGCAAGGCTGTCATCAGCGCAAGTGGGATCATATACTCGTTATCGAATACAAAAGTAGACGCCAGTGTCATGTTTAGATAAATTTCGTTTCTCGTCATGAACCTCTAGAATGTCCGGTTTTTGACTGTGCATCGTCCGTGTATACAAATTAAGCTCCAATAATGTGTTGCTTTCAATATTTTTACTGTTGAAAAGGTATGGAAAATAATGAAAGTTGCTAGAAAATTAAAAATTTAGTTGCAGCCGAACGAAGGGTATCCTAAGTTTTAATCATTTTGTGTCTTTAACGCATGAACAGACTTCTTAAAGAATTGTTCAACCAGACATGTGGTCGTTCAGAATCAGCTTCTCTTTTTTTAAGGTCGTCCACATCCAGTGCCTGCGGTGATATAATTATCTGTTTTGCGGTCACGTAATTAACAGAATATTTTAACATATCGGGCGCCAAACTATTAACTGATTTACCCAACAGATTTATATGAAATGTATACCATAAAGCTATAATACTTTTTGACAGTGTATACATGCTTAAAGTATGGAAATTTAGCCCAAAAAAATAAAATAGCCAAAATGTCCACCTTAATGTGAATGCATCATGTTTAATCATTATCATTTGTAATTTCGCGGAATTCTAAGATAACAAGCTTCAACTGAATATAAACATTTTTTATCAATTACAAAAAAAGTCCAATATTTTACTTGATTCTAGTTTGTAAACCTGGCCTTTTGTCTGCAACGTATTTCGTAGGTAAGGAATGTTTGGTGACAAGTAAAAAATGGCATGAATGATTGGAAAAATGTACTTTGAGAGAAGCCAGAAAGGTTTACAATTATCATATATATATATATATCAAATTCAGTGCTGAATAATAATAAGCCAATTAAAACAAGAGGCCCAAGTGAAAAAATAATGAGTGTGTGTGTGTGGGGGGGGGGGGGGGGGGCAAGTACAGTACTGGCCCATCTCATGTCTCATGTAAGTTAAAAGCTTATTTCGAAGCTTAACATGCTTAAGAAGTTCTTTTTCCAATATAGGAGAGAAAAGATTTTTTTTGCGGGGGTAGGGGGTGGATGGGGTGGAAAGGTCAAGTAACTTCATACCTATATATTAAAAAAAATGAAAAAAAAATCTTTTTTTTTGGGGGGGGGGGGGGGGGGGAGTTGGGGTCCTTTATCTGGATATCGTCAGTTACCCGGGCCCCTGTACATATTTCACACAATTACATTATGAATAGAGTTAAACGGAATGGATCAAATGTGGGTTTCCGACGATATCTGGACTGCGAAAAATTATTGACCGCTATACACTCTTTATTGTTTTGTCCATTTAAATAGTTGTTTTAATGGAGATCAAAGTTGATTCTAGAAATTTCAAGGTTGAAGCTGACGTACCATGCAGAATTTTTTTTATTCGAAGGATTTGCTTGGATTTTAGAGATGTAAACTCTAAGTACAAACTTGAGATAGATAGTAAGATAGTTTTATTTGTGTAAATATATATGTCACAACTTAACAAGTATCACAATTTGCATAAATAACACAGAAACATATTTCATCATCCAGATATAAATTGACATATAACTGACATGATACATGTATATAAACACAGGATAACCTGTTAAAGCCTTACGGCTTATGGTCTCTATGTCATCTCTGCTTTTATCATATGATTACTATTAATACTATAGACTTAGTATACAGTAAGATGTCAGCACTTGACATGTATATACTACACGAACAACCTTTATCACAGTACATATTTACATCAAGTATAAACAAAAAAGTACAGTAATGTAGTACAGTTAAAAATCAATCTGACTAAAGTACATATCCTTATTGCCGCTACGCTAACATAGGGAGATCGTGAACTTCAGTCAGATTGAGTTAAAAATATACAAAACTGGCATCTTCTGCAGACTTGATTTTTAACATAAGATGTTTCTTTACTTTATTTGTAAAGGCAAAGTTATTTTTGAATACATGTACGTTACTGATTCCAGTCTAAGTCATTTCTTCCAGATAAAGAGAGACAAACCTAATCAGAGTGAAAAACTATCGAACTCATAGTGACTATAATTATTACCCTTCTAACCCCTTTCCTGTTTCAACAAGATAGGTAAAGAAAAAGAAAACATGATGGAGACGGCAATACAACATTGATCTATTCAATACAGTATTAGGGAATTTATTATTATTTCCAGTCAGAGCTTATCAATTTAACCGAACAAAATCATGCCCGAAAAGAACAAAATAGAAAATAGACGTTAATATTATTTCGCTACTCAAATGTGTTACTTACGACGGTGTCACAATACATACATTTATTTCTGTCATGCAAATTTCTCATCGGCTAAAAACGACAAGAGATTCTGTTCTGCCGTTTAAAACTGACACAGCTTTTTGTTCACTATACATTCGTTGAACGAAGCAGGCTAGTGCATTTTGTGTTAATATGCAAAGAATAAGACTCAACAAGATTATTCTAATATTCTACAGTATGTAGCTCCAGTCCAAGACTGAATTCGCCACAAATTGCCAATCACAGTTTGACTATATGTATAATTTGGTCATTGGACAACATTTCTCAAATTCAGTTATCACAAAACAATACAGTTATGCATAGTACATAAAGTAAAAATCAACAAAACATTATCTAAGTAGGTTCCGGGCTGTCATCGACCGGCATTTTGATTTAAATACCATTTAACATGTTTGAATTATTTTTATTATAAAGTAAACATATCTGATTTCTTTTTAAAACTCGAAACCTTATTCGCTGTCAATATACATGTACTATTCAAACGGACATTAAATGTAAAGATGTTTTGGTGTTAAGGAAGAAATAATCAGGATACTAAAATTCTAAATTTATTAAACAATGATGATGAAAATTAAGAAACTCGAATTTATAAAGCAATAGTACGTTTATTATCTAATCATAATATGATTAGCCTCCTAATTGATTTTTTTTTCATTATTTATTTTAGGAATGACACGCACATGATTGCATAAAATGGCATACAATAAATCATGTAAAATACAAATACGACATATTACAGGTATGACAATGAACAAGAGGGCCATGATGGCCCTTAATCGCTCCCCTGACTCTCATTGCTCATGTTACAAATATCGTTATTGGTTTTAATGGGTGCAAGTTTGAATAAGATTGCAATAAGTTTGAAGACTCTGGGTGAAATGGTACTCAAATTTTTTAGCAGAAACAGTTTTACTTTACAGGTCCCAGTGACTTTGACCTATGACCTACAGACCCCAAAAACAATAGCGTTCTTCTAATATAATTACCCTATAAAGTTTGAAGGTTCTGGGTGTAATGAAACTCCAGTTACTGAGAAGAAATAGTTTTCACTCTACAGGACCCTGTGACATTGACTTTTGACCTACTGACCCTAAAAATGATTGGATTCTTTTACTGAGTAAAGAAAATCATCCTATGGAGTTTGAAGGCTCTTGGTAAAATGATACTCCAGTTACTGAGCAGAAACAGTTTTCACTCTACAGGTCCCTGTGAACTTAACCTTTGACCTATGGACCCTAAAAACAATAGGGTTCTTCTAATACACTTATCCTATAAAGTTTGAAGGCTCTGGGTGTAATGGTACTACAGTTACTCTGCAGAAATAGTTTTTACTCTACAGTTCCCTATGACCCTGACCTTTGACATACTAGCCCCAAAATACAACAACAATACGGTTCTTCTATTTCGTAAAAGCAATCATCCTATGAAGTTTGGAGGCTCTGGGTGAAATGGTAATCCTGTTATCGAGTGGAAACGGTTTTCAATCTAGAGGTCTCTCTGACCTTGACCTTTGACCTACTGACCAAAAACGCAAAAGGGATTTTTTGTACTAAATAAGGGCAATAACCCTGTGAAGTTTGAAGGCTTTGGGTCAACTTGTATTCAAATTATTGAAAGGAAATGAAGTGTGAAAGACAGACAGACAAACAGACACCCATGGACAAGGCAAAAACAATATGTCTCCATCAGAAGGGCGGGGTTGGTGGGAGACATAACAACGAACAATTGAACAATTATAGCCCTTGGTGTTTTAGAGCAGCAGATTTTCAAAGTTTTCTCTATATAAATCCTTCTGTAAAATCAAATGACCCCGGTTGGGGCCAGTTTTGATCCCAGGGTCATGATTTGAACAAACTTGGTATATGTCCACTAGACAATGCTGCAAACCAAATATCTAAACTCTAGGCCTTGTGGTTTCTGACAAGAAGATTTTTAAACCTTTTCCTTTATAACTCTTTGTAAAACATGTGACCCCTGGGGCAGGGCCTTTTTTGACCCAGGGGCTATGATTTGAACAAACTTGGTAGAGGTCTAGTAGACAAATTGCTGTACACCAAATATCTTAACTCTAGGCCTTGTGGTATCTGAAAAGAAGATTTTTAAAGTTTTTCCTATAAAACTCTATGTAAAACAACTGACCCCTGGGGTGGGGTCAGTTTTGACCCCACGGTCATAATTTGAACAAACTTGGTAAAGGTCCTCTTGACAATTCTACATACAAAATATCTAAGATCTATGCCTTTTGGTTTCTGATGTGAAGACTTTTTAAAATTTTCCTATGTAACTCTATGTAAATCAAGTGACCCCGGGGCAGGGCCTATTTTGACCCAGTGGCTATGATTTGAACAAACTTAGTAGAGGTTCACTGGACAATGCTACACACCAAATATCTAAACTCTAGGCCTTCTGGTTTCTGACAAGAAGATTTTTTTTTAAGTTTTTCCTACATAACTCTATGTAAAACATGTGACCCCTGGGGCGGTGCCATATTTGACCCAGGAGCCATGATTTGAACAAACTTGGTAAAGGTCTACTGGACAATGCTGCACACCAAATATCTAAACTCTAGGCCTTGTGGTTTCTGACAAGAAGCTTTTTAAGTTTTCCCTATATAAATCTATGTAAAATCAACTGACCCTTGGCCTTAGGGTGGGGTCAGTTTTGACCCCACGGTCATAATTTGAGTAAATTTGGTAGAGGTTCACTAGATAATGCTTCATACCAAATATCTAAGCTCCAGGCCTTGAGGTTTCGGAGTAGAAGATTTTTAAAGATCCAACTTTTAAAATCTAATTTTAGCTCCAGTGAACCAGAAATGCAATGGATCAGAACCATTTGAACAATCTCAGTAAAGCTTCATGCAAGGAAAAACCCAGGCAAGTTTCATTTAATTTGGCCCTTTGGTCTCAGAGGAGATGTCATTTGAATGAAAAGTTGACGACGGACGGACGGGCGGACGACGGACAGAGACTGATCAGAAAAGCTCATCCTGAGCACTTTGTGCTCAGATGAGCTAAAAATGTCTTCGACTATAAAATTACCTAAATAAAAATATCCAAGGACATGTTGTCATTACTCAGGATAACACAAAAAAGAGGATATGTATCCACGTATTTCCATTGTGGTCCTGTTTAATGATAGCAAATTAAATTTAATGCAACTATCACAATAACAGTGATAAATGAAACATCACAATGATAAGTTAAATGCTTCTTGTGAAGAATATATGAAATAATTTGAATTCTTCATATAAATTCATGAATATGATTTTCCTAAACATTACTTTCAAAGTTAAATCACCTTGCATAGCGGTTGAGGGACGCTTATTTCGCACACAAATCGTTCGATATATTATATACGTACTGTTACTTGAAATTTTAAGTGTAAATTTGATATTTCTATAAAAAGTCATTTTCTTATTTTTTTGCATAAACATGTATCAATAAACTTCACCATTTTATTTATTTCTTTCTAAAATTTCAATGTCTTAGGTGTATTTATAGTCATTTAAATGTATTTCATTCTATTAAAATAATCATCAAGAAAAAAATATCTACAAATACATTCAAAGTGTTTATGAAAACCTTTAATACATACAATTAAATTCAATATTAACCACGAACTTGACAAGTCTTTTTGAACTATAAAATAATTTTATTGATTTATTTTTAAAAGAGAAAGAATTTACAGAAAATATTTTGTTTACAATACTGATTCTAAAGGTAATCGATACTTCTGAAATTTAAGTCAATAACTTCAGCTACATACAATAATATCAAACTGCATCTATTGCCATTTATGCTTTTTTTCTATTGAGTTTGTAATAAATTACTTCATACATGTACATATCGATTTTGTCGTACGTCTTTGTATAGACAAAATTAATGTACGTTTTAATGAAAGAACTAACAATTTCATCAAAACGACAATCTGTGTAGATGTGTCATCGACTAAATATGAAATTCAAGAAAAACTTTCCATAGGCAAAAAGAAACGGCTTTGAAAAAAAAATATTTATCTACTCACGTTCTTATCAAATTATGTGACCATCACACTTTATTCTGATCTTTACCTTTGAAAGATAATCGGTTAAATTTTGTGTTTACCAAATTAAAAGGAAAAGTTAGTAAGTTAATAAAACTGGTTATTACCATCACTTTTCTAATACAATATGTGGCTATTACACTATATGCTGATCATTCAAAGCTTAGATTTTATGTTAATTATATACAGTCATCACCCGGACTAATGGGCCGCTTTTGTAACCTAAGCCTAAGTTCAAATTCATCTGTCCCTTTCTCAATTGAGTAGATATATAAAGGTCTATAAACATAAACTTTCAATTACAAATGCAAATATTTAAGATTCATTATCTCATGGATAATTAAAAAAATCACTTCAAACTGTTAGTATAAACTTTACGGTATACCTATGGGTCAAAAGCATTGAGAATGTTGCTACAAATTTTCAAAACAAATTGAAATGGATAGTACGTAGAGAATGTGAAATACGAAAATAACTGCTGCTAGAATGTAACTGAGGGAACATTTTATAAAATTCTAAAAAATGTGAAATTACTGACTTGATTGAAATTATCTCTTTCAATAATATGGTCACCATCTAATCTTCAGTATCTATTCGTTTGTTTTCCTTGTATGTGCCATTTCTTAAGAATGGATTGTCGAACTATTTAGTTCGCGTACTTGAAAACCCGGCTTCGACACAAAAACATTTACTATAAGTTGAAGCTTCCTATTTCGTATACAACCTTTAACACGGTCTCCTTCGATAGTTGTACCTGCCGCAAGGTCGAAAGAAGTTTTTTGTTTTGTATTTAGAATGTTTTCAAAAAATTCTGACACACTTTGTTCCAGATGTAATTGGTTCACAACAACATACTGTGTTCTGATGAAACACTCTTCATGCCGCGCTATCTTTCTTTCCATTTTAACAGTTATTTTTATTGGACTTTGGAATCCGACCGTAATTACTACATTGAAACCACAGTCCCATAGAACAAAATGTTTTTGTAAAGGATTTGCCCTTATTTCAGAGACATCCACATCAAGGACAAAAGTTTTTCCGGACCAGTCGAATTTGTTGCTCAGTATCAGACTTTCTGAAGTAGGTTTATTAATATAAGCCAAGAGAGAGCTTTTCCATTTTTCAAGCTGGGCATTTATTTTTGTTATCTCTTCGATTTTCTCTTCAAGTCCAGAAGCATTTTCCATAAGTTCTTTAACCATGTTCTCAAGTCTAGCGGTTGATCTCTGGTAAATGTCTAGCATGTACTCTGACGGTACGGGATTGTTTTTCTCAGCTTCTTCCAGATCTGTTTTTGGCATTTCTGATGCGAAAAGTGTGCATTTGTTAATGATTGTACTCATATTATATAAGGCCGCTACTTTCAGAATCATAAGTAGCTCTTCTGCTGAAGTTGTTTCAGAAATATATTCCAGTAATGCTTCCTCGCATCTTGGTTTTAACTGAAGAGCTTGATACTCTTCTACCAATGGTAGAATCTGCAATGCATTTTTCGAAGTAACCTGGGCAACAGTATTGGGATAAATGCAGCGTAAGAATTCCAGTACATCATCTAGCTTTTTTCCCGAAAGTTCCAATGTGTCCGATGAACTTTCTTGAAAGATGCTTTGAAACATCCTTTCAAAAACAGGGGAAGCGATAGCCAAAACTGTCTTGGAGACGTAAAGGTTCTGTCCCTCAACTATAAGAGTGAAATCAGTCCTCGATGATTTCTCACTGAAATCGAAAGTAGTTGTACTAATTGAAGAGTTTTCCACATTATCACCGTCTGTCTTCTCGTCCTGTGTTTCTTCAAAGTTCATCGTTTTTAATATTCATGTGATCAAAATAAAAGTTTCAAAATAGTTCTATGTTCTATCTACCTTTAGTATCTATGTCCAAATAACCGCAAGCCTTACCAAATTTACTTTCTGTACAAATGGCGCACATAGCATCAAGGGAGGCTAGCCGTATCGGTGTAGGAAAGTTCGATATTGGGATGACTAGAGAGTTCAATTTTTACTCATTTAATACATTGTTAACAATAACTAATATCATTACATATTACATGTCTGTAATAAGAAAGCTGTAATAAGAGACATGACATTCTCGCAATCATAAGTATTGGCAGTTTTCGGGTCCATGTGCTCCGACTGGTGGGTGTAGATGACAGTAATTGTGCAAAACACCTATACTCATCATGTTTGGGTTTCTCTGCGTTGTGGAATACCAAATTGTTCAGCAGCTGTAATGGAATCTCTCAACACCATTGCAATTTAAAACAACTTTTCCGTATTGGAACATACATGAATGCATACTTAAAAGTATTGGAACATTCATGGAATTAACGCTTTTCCGTATTGGAACATTCAAAGTATGAATGACTTTTAGTTTTTGAACATCATGAACCTGGTCTGCTAACCATCAAGTTCTCAAATTAAGAAATTGTAAATTATAATATGTTGAATTTCTTACTATTCTAAGCACAAATTGTCGTTCTAGGAATATAAAATACCAGAGATCCAATTGTTGCAATATTTAGTCAAACCTGATACTGAAACATAGAAATCTGGCTTTAAAAAAAGGTACATCAGAGATTTTCCCTGATAATATTCAATATGAAGTTTTCGAGAGGATCAAACTGTCAGCCAACGATGCGGATTCTTATTGTCTGCATCAAAATGTTTTAGCGAAAAACAACCAGATTTAAAGACTCATTATTTAACATACTTAGAGCAAAAAGTGATACTAATTTGAGTGAAAAGCATAAATCTTACGTCTATCTGTAAACCTCATGAAAAAGACCAAACTTCCCTTTTGGTATGTTGTATAACAGAAAGAAGGGAAAATAGAAACCGGATATTGGACAATTTAAATATGTTTGACATTGGCCTTGAGTTCGAAACAATCAAAATCACTTGGAAGTTAGATCCATCTGTGAAGACTTCGTAATAATCATAGAAACTTTAGCCTGTTAAGTAATAAAGTAAAAAGGCCATTCAAGAGAACACTTCTATTAAACTGTCAATGTTGTTGCCATTGTTTCCCAATGATTGAGCGTTTAATTTCAGTATTACCGTTTAATTTCAGTATTAGTTGCTTACAATGCAACGTGTATAGTAAAAAAAAGGTACTAGCTTTTATTCATATCATTTGGTCGGGGCGGAGTGGGGCTTGACTTGAATACTAATGAAGAAATAATAACTTCTTACACTGTATTAATGAATAAAATATGGGCTTAGTATTGATGCATTGAAAATTACGACTGCGAAGAAGTGCATATCTTTTTTTTTGTAATATCTATTACTTTCACCAGTTAAAACTGAAAATTGGTCAAATTCACATATGAAGGTGGAATGTGCTATATGCATCACTAATGAGTGAAATATCAGAGCCAAATAGAATTCAAATGCGTTGGATTTTTAGATCTCGATAATTTCATCACGACTTTTTAGCCTCAGCTTTTAAATGACAATACTGTTTCATCTAGTGACTCAGAATTCAAGAATTTTTAAGCTAGGTAATCTTTTCGTGTGTCTGCTTTATTAGAAAGCTATCTCTGTTTTTTAATTAATTAACATTGAATTAGACCTATCGACTCTCTTAGATCCAGTAATAGGAAAAGTGAAACAAAACCTAACAAATCTCGCGTGGCACGAGACAGTTAACGAGAAAAAATAAAAGCCGTTTTAATCTTATGAAAATTTCATCAATCAGCTCAAAACAAAAAAAAATAAGAAAACAGATAGATAGATAGATATTCTGTTATTCCACCATCAGATGAGATTACATTTTATAACAAACTATGACAAAACTAGGACATATATACATCTACGTATATATACACATATAAACAAAAACACACACATATATAAACACATGTATGCATTAAAAGAGAGAGAGGGACAATAGCTGATTTATAATCAAATGATAGAGAGATATATATATATAAAATGTTTACGTTATCTGTCTTGATTAACGTAACAAATCGTAGTAATATCCTTACATGAGTATACTTTCTCAGAGACAACATTGTAATAAAAAATTAGCAAAATAAGGAATGTCATAAAGGCAAAGTAAAGTACATCGGAATGAAAATCAAACGACAGACACTTGATTTTGCTTAAACATGAAGGATCTTTAGAAGAGAAGTCACCAGACTTTGAAATAGTGAGCCAGCAGGTATAAATGTGTATGTTTGATTCGTTATGCGAATGCAGCTGATTGTAAAATACATTGCACATGTAAGAAATTCACAAAATATAAAAGTGAATAAAATTTCTATGGAGCTTAATTCTATTGCCAGATTGAATTCTCTTTTAACTTTATATTTTGGCTATGTGTCTTTTCTACAATTGCAATTATCTGAAATAGAATGTTATATAGTGATATGTTTTTCCTGCTAAAACTAACCTATACATGTTGAAAAAGTGAGCAGGGACACTATGATATTTTAATAAAATAAGTTAAGCGTCGCAAAAACAATATGCTAACATTCACTACATTTCTGTTAATGCGTTCAAATTTTTCAACAAATTTGTTACAACTTATATGTTTTTTTTCTTGTTGAATATATTTGCAGTTCGGATCCGCGGAAACACAGATGATTCCGGTTTTCATCTTTACAAGGCAAACAGGATATATCAGTGTACGATCATTGCTAATTTTCTACTTTATTCTTCACCACAAGCGTTTCATCGGTCTGTGTTGCACGAAAACATTTGCCTGTATAACAAAACTAAAGTAAACACTGTGTTCTTTCTTATGATTGTACGTCATTAAAAATATATATATCCATTGAAGATTGTAATCTTTGACTCTCTCGAAATAACAAATCATACTAATAAAGAGAGGATATACACATTTTTTTCTATAAATACGGGATTTACTTTCATGGAGTGTTATGAAAATAAATATTTCACGAGTGGCGATAACCACAAGTGAAATATGATAATTTTCATACCACGAATGCCTACAGTGTGCATATGCCTAGGATTTGTTTGTATTTTTGAGCTAAGCCGGTGTTTTATTCATTTTTTGTGTGTCTACATCGAGTAAGATCACGAGTTTTATTCATATTGTTGAGCTGCATCTCGTCCCTAAATTTTATTTACAACGGCCATAGGCCGTGTATAACACATATATGGTTAGATGCTTTCCCACAGGAGGCCGTGTATAACATATGGTTAGATGTTCACCCACAGGAGGCCGTGTAGACACATATGGTTAAATGCTCACCCACTGGAGGTCGTGTATAACACATATTGTTAGATGCTTACCCACAGGAGGCCGTGTATAACATATGGTTAGATGTTTACCAACAGGAGGCCATGTATAACACATATTGTTAGATGCTTATCCACAGGAGGCCGTGTATAACATATATTGTTAGATGCTTACCAACAGGAGGCCGTGTATAACATATGGTTAGATGCTTACCCACAGGAGGGCATGTATAACACATATTGTTAGATGCTTACCCACAGGAGGCCGTGTATAACACATATGGTTAGATGGTAACCCACAGGAGGCCGTGTATAACAAATGGTTAGATGCTCACCCACAGGAGGCCGTGTATAACACATATTGTTAGATGCTTACCCACAGGAGGCCGTAAATAACACATATGGTTAGATGCTCGCCAACAGGAGGCCGTGTATAACACATATTGTTAGATACTCACCCACAGGAGGCCGTGTATAACATATTGTTAGATGCTCACCCACAGGAGGCCGTGTATAACACATATGGTTAGATGCTTAACCACAGAAGGCCGTGTATAACACGTGTGGTTAGATGCTTACCAACAGGAGGCCGTGTATAACTCATATTGTTAGATGCTTACCCACAGGAACTAGTGGAACCATTAAGAAGATATTGTCAATTTCGCCTAAATCTTTTCTCTTGTAAAGTTAAAAAAAATTGCTTCCGGTGAGTCATTTAATCATTAGAAAAGAGGAGTTTTATTTTCCCATACAGGACGCTTTTTGGCACTGGATTCAGTAAAACTGCAAGTTCTAGACAGTTAAGTAAGAGATAAAACTTGACAATAATTTAGCAAGTATACAAGTATGTTCGAATAATGGTTATGACTGAATTATAAATAAGTGCACGTTGGTGCAAACTCGAGTTATGATCGAAGTCACTTTGACTACTTAGCACATATTTTTGTTTTCTTTTAAAATAAAATTTCATTTCTCATTCAAACAAGAAGATAAGTACAAGTTCTTTTCTAGGCATGCAAAACTTAACCTCATACCGAAAGATTAAAGACTGAAAAGTATTGTTGTCTGACAAGTTTGTATAAATACAAACACTAATAATATACAAACTACTAAACAATTACAATCAGAAAAAAGAACAGTCGTTTTCATTTGTGGTGTTTGAACCGTTACAATCATGCTATGGCGTCATTATCTGAGCAATGCAGCCAGCTGAATGCTACAAATCGGTATTTAAAAATATTGATGTTGAATTATATAAATACAAAACAAGACAGGACAAAACAAATTAATTTCATCCATTTGAGCTAGAAAGCTGATGACGACATAACATAAGCATTATACAAGAAATCAACCAACAGTGGTTAATATAATTAACAATAAATTTGTATTATAAAAATAAATCTTACTTATTCTGCTAAACCCCAGAAACAGGTATGGTAAAATAACAAATGCAGAAAAAATTATAGAAAAGATGTAGAATGTCGAGGAAGAAAGAAGAAAAATAAGGAAAGCATTACATACATACATACATACATACATACATACATATGCATGCACGCATGCACGCACGCACACGCGCGCGCACCCACCAACGCACACACGCGCGCGCGTGCGTGCACCCACACGCACGCACGCACGCATACATACACATACATACCAGCACAGCCTACATACATACATACATACCAGCATACATACATACATACATACATACATACCAGCATACATACATACATACATACATACATACATACATACATACATACATATTTTATATATATTATATACTACTCAACTTTTGCTAAGCACCAAATATTTTAGTGCGAATATTTTCAGCAATGATTTGATTACCGTCGTACAAATGATTTTAATGTCAATTTCATGTTTAATCAATTTGATTGAAGAACAAATTTAACATTTTTCTTTACAGATAATGTATTAGTTATATGCCAGAGAAGAGGGAGACCCCCTATATCCAAGATTTTTGGACACCTAACTTGTTTTCCTAATTTTCACAACCCTATTTATGTTTACAAGTATAGACTCAGTAGCGTGTGTGTGTGGCCCATTGATAACGACAACTGCTTGGCAACGCGTTCTCCTGCACCCTATGCGGTTTTTTTGACAGTCCAAGCAGGGACGGCGGCCAATTCTTGCACCAACATGGCCTCAAGCTCCTGGATGCTTCTAGGTTGCACCTGGCGAGCTGATATCCGTACCTGCAGCTCATTCCACAGGTGCTCAATTGGATTTAATTCGGGTGATCGAGGTGCAGCCAAGGCGCGCAATACCCTGCCTCTGCAGATAGTGCCGGACCATCCGGGCCCTGTGGAGACGTGTCTCTGCTCCCACTAAAACAAACAACAGAAAAACGAGGGGTTCATGCTTTCCGTGACCACGTGGCGAGAGCTATCCAATAAAAAAGCTTGCATCTAGGTTTGGGACCATCTCAAAACATTGTTGAATCAAACTATGCAAAATAAATAATTGAAGTGAGAAACTTTTGGTGCTTAGCAAATGTTGAGTAGTATATTTTGCTTCCAAAGCAAAACCAAACAAGCGATGTTTTTAAAAGTACTTATAATAAGAACATATAATATCACAACTTAATATGTCTCTAAGTATGTAGCTTGCAGAATTTATGTATATCGAAGTATTTATATAAATAAAGACGTTTATATAATCTTTTATATATCAGATTTTTGTCTCTTAGTTCAAAAGCGTTAAATACATAAATTCCTAAGGCTTTAATCACTTTCTAATTTTCTAAATTCAAAAGATCTACCAATCTAAACATACTTGGTCTTATCTAATATTTCCTTATTTCATGATAACAATGTATATCTTTCTAGTTCATCATGCATTACTTCCTACATTTAGAATCCTCTTACACAATTTTTAATGAATACGTCGTATTTCCTTTGATTTCGAATTTCCCTAAATTTCCGCTGCATAATTTAAAATCGATCCAACAAATGAATCTAACACTGACATGAAACTTTGGGCTTCAGCTTAATTTTACGACACTTTGACAACAAAATATTTATTGACTTTAAAGCCTTTCCGGTTAGATGTTCTTGATTTAATGTAAATTTACTTGTATAATTAAACACAATGCCTAGATAGTCAAAATCATTTACCACATTTAATTCGATACCATTATAATTCAAGATTTCATTTTGCTTTAAACCACCTCTTTTCTAAATACCAAAATTTTTAATTTTTTCCAGTATTAACTTCCAAACTCCATTTTTACAGTAATCATGAAGTAAATTTAAATTCGTTTGAAATTCTTCAGGCGACTTAGCCAAAATTACCAAATCATCGGCAAATCCAAGTAATACAAGTACAATATCATCTAAATTTGAACCAGAAAACAAAAAAAGCTCTAAGTCTTCTACGAAAAGTGAGAATAAGATCGGTGACATTATCTCCCCTTGTCTTAACCCAATAGCATATTTGAAAAAATCGGAGTAATTATTACAATATTTAACACAAGCCTTAACTTTCTGATACATATCTCTAGGTATTCTCAACAGTTTACCCTAAATGCCGATTTTGTGCAGTTTAAGCCACAGTCCATTTCAATCTTCAAAACATTTTTTTCAAATCAACAAGAACACAATAATGACTTTTATTCTCGTTTAAATTATTTTGAATAATATTTAGTAAAACAAATATTGCATCGAGAGTAGATCGGCCTTTTTTAAACCCAAAGTGTACATCCGAAATGACATAATTTTCACAAAATATTATTATTCGCTTATTAAGAATAGTTGTAAATAATTTAGACAGACAACTAACTAAAGTGATACCCCCGTAATTGTTTACGTTATTAATATCGCCCTTTTTTTGCAGCCCTTCTGTCCACAAATCTGGGGAAAAAACCTGACTCAAGAATAGAATAAAATAAATCACTTAAATGAGATGACACAATATCAATGCTTTCAATGAAATACTCATTCAACATGCAATCATTTCCAGCTGCTTTATCAAGCTTTAAACATTTCACAGCATCATCAATTTCTTGCACAGTGATAGGCCTATCTAATTCATCAATTATTAAAATCATAATTAATACAACAATCTTCAGCATCATCATTTTTACCCTGAAAAACATCATTTCCTATTCTTTGAAAATAAGTTTTAAATTCATAAATATGCAGTAATAACCCTTCAGCTACCGTTCAGATCTTCTGAAATTATTCTAATTTTAAAAGCAGGCAGTAGAATACTCTTAAGATAGTCACAACTTTATTTTTATATGTCGTGACAACAGAGATCTAAAAAATGAATAGTTTTAAACCTGAAATGACCTTTCTTCGTGTCGTTTCACAAAAGCTTGAAAATGATAGTACTGTCTGATGTTATAACTGTGAGAATTGAAGACGTCTATTCATTCAGCTAGGTAATCTTTTCAAGTGTCTTGTGTTTGAGGGATTTATTATTTCTTGTTATTGATTAACACTTAATTTGACTTATCAGCAGTCTCAGATTTCCGTTATTCCAATAAAATTGACAATCTCGCGTGACGCGAGACTGTTAACGAGAAAAGAATCAAAAATGTTTTAACCTAATGAAATATTCATTCATCAACTAAGGATTGAACATTAGAAAACGATTTTTACTTCCTAGAAGAACACACCTTTGACTTTATAGATATACCAAACACTAGTCGTACAAGTATTATTTACACCAACTTTTTTGTACTAAATGTGGCCTTAGTAAACAGTACCAAGAGCTATAATCTAGCAAAAGCAAACACAAATTTGGCTGGAACAATAATTTGTATGGTGTTTAAATTTAACAATGTCTTTTGCAACACAGTTCTCAAAGTAAAAGAAATGCTTATTTTCCACGTCGTTTTCTAAGTGACCCATCATGTAGTTTTATTTTTGTTTTGCTTACGTCACGATCTAAAGCTAAATGCTTGTTAAAGACTTTGGGCGTTGATTATACTTGTAAATTTTCTTTTTCTAAGAAATCAGCTGCCTGTTCAAATTGTCAGTTTTGCATTTGGTCAAGTCACTAGGTTGTCAGTGTATACCCAAACCCAATCCAGATGCCAATGGGCCAACTGCAAATAACAAATTTCAAGGAAGAACACTAGGTCTGTATATTATATTTAACGTAAAGATCGAACATTACAAAACAGCTTTAATTTTATATCTAACATTCAAACCTTGGATCGGCATTCCACATTTTCGAGGCGAGTACTGGTTTGAATCTATGAAAAGTATTCTATGTATATCTTCTAATATCGAAATAAACAAGAAAAATATAGATGAGTTTAGCATGGATATGAGTTGTTCATTTAAAGCAGTGATTAACAGAGATGCAAACGATGTTATAAATGAACTGAAATCAATATAATTATAATGCTAATAAAGAGGGCTTTTACTAACTGTTCTGAGTAGTTTCTTTAGAAAAATTGGCCACATTCTAAACTACTTCGTCTCTACGTTTTTGTTTTGTAGTATGTGTCTCTTTTCAGTATGGTTTGTTCAACCACGGGTACCCTAACTAAAATATTACTACACAGTAGGCGTTTTGTAACTACCTGGCCCCCAACCACCTTTCGCTTGGTCTTTATGGTCCTTTCATTCATTTCATGGTTTTAAAAAGTTTTCAATCTTCTACATGGATTACAGACAATCAGTCAAGGATTGCCGATATTATAGGAAAAATGTAGGAATGTTTCATTGTACAAATTAGGGGTTTTCCCACAAAATTTGTGACAAAATATAGGAACTAGTTATCATAATTGTGTTTTATTTGACTTAATACGTGAATGCAGATATGTTCCCTGTGGTCAATGATATTTGAATATACTGAAACTTGAAAGTGCAAAAAAATGAGGAAAGTATAAAAATATGTTTATCCCAGTCACTCAAAATGTAAGAACGTTTAGAAAACGCCAAATACAACAACGAAGATGTTTATTCTACATATGAACAAATACATGTTTGTCGCCATTCAAACAATACAAGAACGGTGACGGCGGCAGCATACAAAGCGAGAAGAGAATGATCCATATGAAAGCATCATGATGCACAAAATTAAATTATTATTAAGTATGCGTGTGCTAATAATAAAGCAAATCTGAACTCAATCTTGTGTTACTACATGTAGTTTTCATTTACAATTATATTTTTTTCCCATTTCAATGCCCTTCATTAAATAGTAAACGAAAATCCTACAATATTTATACAATCTTATTGATTTAGGCCAATGAATAAAATAAACTAGTTTCAAATGGCAATAATGTAATTTGAAGTTATATTATACAATACTGTATTACAAGCATCTGTTAATTATTGTCTTGTCCATTCTTGTTTGCTTTGTAAACATATTTTGCTAGTTTACATTTAACACTGGCTTGATCAGACGTTAACAGTCTTAGATTTTTTGTAAAGGTGGCCAGTCTCATACTTTTCTTACATGTCTATAATATGGACAAGCCAATAGAAAATGATATTTGTCCTCGACAACATTCATGGCAATAATAATGACAGTATTTACTAATTGTCTCGCTTATTTGCTTTGCATTGTCATTACTATTAAGATATTTTAATCCAAACAATATCCAATGGTAAGATTTATTATAAGAATTTTTTATAAATTTAACAGCACGATGCTGTAACTATAGTGTATACATATAAGATCTCTTTGATGATAATAGTAGATAATGTTGACTCATGAAAATAAATATCAAACGAGACGTTAGTCACAACAAAGAATATATATGATAACAAAAATTTTGAATTTTCGCCGACATTTTCTCATCTTTTTCAGCTCTGCAGACCACGAATTTCGACAAAAATTTGCGCGGAAGCTGATACATATAAAATGCTTGATTGCAAGAATTATGTATTTAATATGAATGAATTCTGATAGCTTCATGTATGGCTTGACGACAAATTCTCTGTCTGTGGAATATGTTTCAACAGCATATTTGATGCAGGCTTTTTCTACCCCGCTGACACATATAAAACATTTTGTGTAATCTCACTTAGAATTGATCAAATAAAAAATGCCAGGTTTAATCTAGTTGATGTGTTCCGTTGAAATATTTATAAAGCATTTTATATTTACATACTTCACTTATATGTGTGTTAGTAAGGCAGGATTTGGACAGGTAACTACGAGCGGGCATATGGAGCCAGTAATATGCCAGACACGAGGCTTTATGTTTAGAGTTCCTGGTTCGATGTAAGTTTGACAAGCTATGGTCATCGTGGCAATCTATATGAAAAATTTTGTCATGGCTTTTAGCCTCCAACCACACTTATAAGTGAAAAACCCACTTGTCTTCCATAGCATGAATGCATTGGTTGTAACGCACAGGTTCATTCGACATGACTGACACATTAATCTATTCATAATTGTATTATGACTTGTGTTTAACTTGTGTTTAACCCATCATCAGGCAAAAAAGGAGAAATAGCAGTCAAAAACAGTTTAAATGATATGATATGTTTAATTATATATTATTAGAAATAAAAATTGTATAATTTTAGAAGCCCGTGAAGGGATATTATGTCAGAGGGTTAAAAGATTATATCAGAGGGTGATAGTACAGACTGGCTCATTAAAAACTTATGGAAAGTTCTAACAGTAAAGCAACGTAACGTTCGAAAAAAACTGATACAAACATACACATACAAATAATAGAGAATTCTCAAAAAATCCTAAATGGTTAATTAGCCACTTTCCTAACCGCAATTTTAAGAGTTCGGACGCGATAAGAATGGAGTATGGACCGTGGCGGATAGATCAGTGAAAGATCCTGTTCATCTACGAGGGTAGGTTTTGCCCAGAATATACAGACAGGCCAGCAGCAGTACCCTCTATACTCGGCGCTGACAACATTCTAGATGTCCATGTGTAGTTATATGCAAGGAAGTGGGCAATATCTTCATTTTGAAGGATGATAAGACAGTCCTTATTATGAACGTGAGGTGCAGGAGTACCTGCGTAGGGTGAGGATCGACCAAACGGATATGCCGGCGAGGATTCCTGACCTTAATCCAATTAAACGTCTCTAGAATGAGTTACAGTGAGCCACTTAAGCCCTTATTGTCCAGCAAGGGGTGTCCAGGAGTATAGCGCAAGTTGCGAAAAAGTTTAAACTGCACTGTAATCAGAGCTAAAACATTTAAAAAACATGATAAGATAAATATGATAAATACAATTAAACTTGAATGCAACTAGCACTTAAATTGCATTAAATAAAGTCCCTGGTGCTTAGCAAATTTTGAGCGTTATATGTTTCAAGAACAACCTTTAAATATTTATTCCATAGCCAAAAACAAAAATAAGAGTAAGAAAACCAATAGCAGAACTACTTTTTCCGGGTCTGCTCGGACTTTATCGCCTGTAATCGATACTAGATGCCGTCCTATAAAGAACGGTGTCGTTTTTCCTCCCAACGGGCGTTATCCAATAGCCTTTGCCAGTGTTGTATCAAAATTCGTATTGCCTACATGTGTACATTTTTAGTGTCGGGAACAATTTCATCTATTTTAATTTCCCGCTTGTGACTGGCTGTTCTTTCTCGTTTTATTTCGGGATATTTAAAAAACAAACGTTTTCTAAAGACAGAAATGTGTATTAAGAAAAGCTGATAAAGGGTTTTCAATTGTAAAGTCAGAATAGCAAACATTAAACGATACATGTAAAAGAAACAAAACACTTTTTTGGAGAAAATTCATACACCGAAACCAACTTGGAAAGCCGATTTATCACTGAACTGTTTTGCAGAACTACTTTATTTTTAATCATTTTTAATACGATTATAACAGTGTTGACAAAAAAAAAGAATATAACCTAATAAAAGTAGAAGGAAAATGGATTTTGAACAGTACAGGAAACATGGTAAGTTCTTTTATAAAAAATATCTATAATGTAATCAAAATTATTCAACGAATAAACTTTGTACCTAAAAGGGTTGTTTCAGCTAAATAATTCTGTTTTGCATTTGTAAAAACTTTTACACGTAGGTAAAACACGGTAAAAATACATTTTTCAAAAAAGAAGTGTTCTTTGTTATATTCTTCCTGTGTTGACTTACTGGTGATAATAGTGGGAATTAAAGGCTTACACCATTACAGACAATTCTTCAGTTTTGTGCGAAGAAATAAACTAAGAGTTTAAAGTATTAATCTAATTGTCAGGTGTCTTATATAACATCCACATCATGACTAAGTTTAAAAGACATTCTAACCTAGAAAACAAAGAAGTAGGCAAAACTTGCTGTAACCATGGTAACGGCAGCAGCTATACAAAGAAATAAATTAATTGGCAAAACTGAAGATAAGAGCGGTCAGCTTAGCTGTAGTGAGCTCCTTGTCAAATCTGTTAAATTCTCAAATTCGTTTTTTTGTGTGTGTGTTTTTTTTTAACCTAAAATAACAGATATCATCCCACCATATGTAATATATTGACTTATTGGGGGCTGCCAACAGTAAAATGTGAGAAAGAGGAACATACACTGGGGAACAAAGGGGGCGCGAACGGCCCCTTGCGGGTCCAGGGCAGAGCCCTGGTGGAGGACCAAGGGGCGGAGCCCCCGGAAGCTCCTTAATTTTAATGATTTAAAGAACTTCAGAAACCATTTATAGTGCTTCAGATATCAGTATTTCACAAAGTTGATATCAGCACTTGATGACATGTTAGATCCTTGATCAACCGTTTGGGAAGAAAGAAGCCCTCATAAACTTTTTTTTATTTGGAATGACAAACTGTTTCTACCACTTCAGATATCAGTGAAAAATAAGTAAGTCTCCAATGATTGAACTTTTATTCACTTAAAGAACACATTTAAACAATCTAAAAACTTTTAGACTAGAGACAATCTTTAAAAAAAATACAATCTCAAACTATCTTAATCATTGTTACTGACTGGGAACAATTTCTTTTATTTTATAAAGTAACTTGAAAACATTATTTCAGCAAACTAATAATTGACTAGAAGTAATCTTTTTAAACCAAGTAGAAACAATCTTTTCAACTATTAAAAATTCTTATAGTAGAATCTACATGTATCTTTCAATTTGACTAGAACTATATAATGATATTACAAAACTCAAGGGACCTTGATAAAACTACATGAAAAATAACTTGGTACATTCTGATCCAGATGTGACATCTTACTACATACACAACAACTTATTGCAATGATAATGTCAAATAGCTGTTAAAATGTACAGCTTAGTGATACTAAATTAAAAAAACAAACAAACATGTAGCACATGTGCAATTTTTCACTTAAAAACCAGTATAATGATGTAAAGAAAAATTGTATGTGTAGCAAGTAATTTTGACATTAAAAACTTCCTAAAAGGGGATGACAGACAGATATACTTGAATGTGGTGAAGCAAATACAAATGGATGGAAATGTAAGTTCCATAATTATGAAGAACTAGGATCAAAGTAATTCAGGCAGCGGTTTCCTCCAAGAAGATGACAGTTAACCGCAAAATGAGGAAGAAAAGAATTTGTCAGAATGCGTTTATGACTGGCAACACTACCAACCTCCAGTTGTCATTTTAATCTGAGGTTTCGCACATCTTAAAAGAATATGCCTGTGTGTTTCAGTCTGCAGACACTGGTTCACTAGCTTAAAGAGTCACAGTTTGTTACATTAAACACTTTCTTAGCCTGTTTCATGAAGTCCCTCTGCATGCTAACACCAAAATTAGTCAAACTCATTACCTTTGATGAAGATGTCAATCTTCTTAAACCACAAGATTTCTTCACAGGTGCAGCTGCAGACAGAGTAATGAAATTTTGTGGCAAAGATGATCCCTCAGTTCTGCAGTTTTTGGGTAAAATGAAGAACAGTTACATTAAATGTGCTAAACATATGCAGAAGACATTACCACTGAACAATAAAGTGCTCAAGTCTCTGGCTGCTTTGGATCCAGTTATTGCAACTGATACCCAAGGCTTGAAATTGCTGAAAAGATTGTCCCTAGAGCACTTTCCGCCTCTGCTTACTGATGAAGAAAAGGACACAGTTGGCAAAGAAATCCTGTACTCAGTTGACCATACCCATGATTCACCCACAGAAGTTAATGTTGTACAATGGTGGTCTAAGATTATGGATAGAAATTGCTATCCAGTACTGAGTAGAGCAGCTGTGGCTGCACTGTCAATTTTTCAGTGGAGTCAACATTCAGCACACTTGGAGATGTAGTTGACAATAAGGCAGCCAGCATGGAGATCAGCACATACGGAGCATATCAGACAATTCGCTATGCGATGTCAGCTCGGAAAACTACAGCACTGAACTTTTTTGGAAGAAAAGATAACCACAATAACAGGGTTGTTGATAACACATGTGTGTCAGTATGCAAACAGCGGCACGGCGATTCAAGAAAGTGCAGAAAGAGAGAATAAGGCAAGAAATATTAACAAAAAATTAAAACAGTAAACTCGGTGAAGGAGGAAATAAAACAAGCAAACCAGGAGAACTATGCTAACAATGCTGAAATTGAAACTGCCAGAGCAAAGAAACGGAGGATGAACGAAACACCTGTGAACCTTGCAAAAAAAACAGAAACAAATTTAACGTGACTGACTCACAGATGGGCTGTTGATGCATAAAAAAGAAAATGTTTATACATATAGAAATTGTGAAGAACATATGTAACTTAAGTTACTGTCTTGTTTTTCTTCTAAAGATTCTAAAAAAAAATTACTATCCTATGAACCATGGTAGAATACATGTGTTATGAATTTGGTGATTTTTGCCTTGATCTCATTGAGTTGTTCAAACATTTACATAAAATTTTTAAATTTTTAAATGTCATATACCTTATGCACTTTACAGTATTTTTGTGTACATGTCTGGGTAATGTTCACAGATGTGAAGAAAGACCATGTATTTACCGGCATATGAACCATTATGAGTATTATTATGTGATTTTGCCTTGATCGCATTTAAACATTTACATAAACATTTTAATTATCATATTCCTGTCTCACTTTAAAGCATTTTTGTATGTCTATGTGATGGTTATGTTGCAGCTTAGATGCAAATTGTCAAGATGTTACAGTGCCATTCAATAATTAGAATGCTCCGTTTTATTCACTTTATTCATGTATATCATCTTACAACTGTTAACTTTTTACTGATAGAATACCATAATTTTGAAAAGCATGTGCTACTCATATTAGTATTTTTATTCTGTATCTCAGAAGTTTTTAATGTCAAAATTACTTGCTACACATACAATTTTTCTGTACATACATAAACACATTCTGACAAATTCTTTTCTTCCTCATTTTGCGGTTAACTGTCATCTTCTTGGAGGAAACCGCTGCCTGAATTACTTTGATCCTAGTTCTTCATAATTATGGAACTTACATTTCCATCCATTTGTATTTGCTTCACCACATTCAAGTATATCTGTCTGTCATCCCCTTTTAGGAAGCTGAAGTAGAACACCACATAAGCATCGTATAACATAGTTGTTTCGATTGATAGGTCATAAGCAGACAGCCACCTATGTAGAATGAATCTAGCCGGTTTACTGTATGATATTAAAATAATACTACAAATCTCTGACAGATATTCATCTACCAAAACATTTTTCTTACTAGAAATTGTTGCTTCATCAAGATTTAGTGAGAAAGGAACTTTCTGCAACTGATGAACAAGCTTTTGGTGGAAACTCTCTGCCAGTCCATATTTTGCTTTATATGCTGCTGCTGTCCGATCCAGTTTCACCTCAGACAATGCCTTAGGATCTTCTACAAGAGTCTTGGCAAGGCTTACAAGGGTAGGAGTACATGACAATGGCATGCCTTGCTCTGCCACAACAGCTAAAACAGTAGCCTGAAAATAGACAATGAATTATAAGCTCATCTCATACAGGACAGTTTTTTATTTGATAACAGACGTCTTGTTTAAAGGGGCTGTACTCCAGATTTGATGTAAAAATATTTTTTACATAAATTAAATATCTAGATGCCGTGAGATTATAACAACATGATATTTTACTTCAAAACTGATTATAAAAGTCAAAATAGAACAAAAAATATATTCGCTTCAGCTTGATTTGAACTCTGGACCCTCATGTTAACAAAATTTTTCCAATGCTTTTACTGTCACCACTATCACTGCAACTGAAATAACAATTATTTACTTTAAATCTTATACGATATAGTTATACCGTCGCGTTACGGTATAGCACTATGAAAAGAAAAAAATCAATTTATAATTGTGATTATCTGACTTATTTCTCGTCAGTAAGTTAGTTTTTAAGCATTACTCATAAATATTACAAAAGAATTATAATACAAGAAAACTTTCTTTTTTTTGTCATCTGGAGCACAGCCCCTTTAAACCAAGATATCTCACACTGAAATACACGTTGTCAGAAATTTTTATAAATAACAACACTTTGTATTTGTTTTATTGTAAAAGTCTCCTTTATAATAATATGTGCTGGTTATTAATATATTTCAACGTATACAAGTGTAACTAGACACATACAATAATTATGTGCAAGTCAACCATAGCATGAAAATAACCTCACTGTTGATAGAAGTCAACACATTTTTGCATTAAAAGTGCTTATATATTTTGAAAAGAAACAATGCATCTAATATGCATACTTCAGCATGCGATCACACAAAGGAACAGCTGCTGGTTTCTGTGTTAATTGTGAAGCTTCACAGGATGGAACATCATCAACATATTCTTTCATCATTGTGTCAAAAACAATCAGCGCATCTCTGTGATTTCCAGCTTGGCATAGAGTACACGTATATATAATGATACAGGGTTTACAGAAGTCTCTGCCTATATCTTTTTATTTTATAGCGAGAATATCTTTTTCTTTTTAAATTTCGTTTTTACCTAGCTGTAAATGGAGTTTTTTGTTTCAATAAATCATCCTTTAAGGATTTTTGGTGACCCACAACATTGAAAAAATGTGCATGGAACTACAGAGGACTCAACCTATTTGTACTAAAATACCAGTAAAAAAACAAGCTAAAAATGCACATTTTCTATCACAAATGGGATTTCTGGAACTAGAAAAGAGAACGTTCATAGTGTATTGACATAAGCAGATATCTCAAAACTTAATCTAGGCATTCCTGTAATTTGAGCGCTTTTGTTTCAGCAAGTCAACATGCTTTGCTGATTTTACATGATCCTCGAACGCCACACACCCTCGGGCCCCAAAGTTGATCTGTTTCGTACAAAGCTTACACAAAGCCTAACCAGGAATGTTCACTTTCACAAAATCGTCCGCAAAATTAAATATGAACGTGTCTTTCCCGGTAGAAATTGTAATTTCCTTCTCTAGCCACTTATAGTTAAATTTGTTTTTCACCAACGCATCACAAGATTTTATTTTTTGAGGGTCTTTAGCCTTTATTTCTTCCATTCTTTTTAGCATTTATTTACTCTTACAATATCTCAATATCTCAGACGCCATATTTTGAAGCATGCCAAATTACATCAGATACGAAGAAGAATATGAATGGTTACAACTGGGGAATTCCGTTCAATCATTGGCTAAGAGAAATATCGTTTTCTAACGTGAGAGCCGGGAAAGCAGAGTGCGGGTGTGCCTAATAATTCACGAATCAGCCGCGGATGTCGTTGTCGACCCCCCCCCCCCCCCGCAATTTTCTCCTCAGATTTTCACCGATCTCAGAAACGGCCTATGACACTTAGAAATCCGCGGATTTTCGCGAATCCGCGGCAAATTGGCAGCCTTGCCCGGGGCGGGCAGGGCGGCGGCGAGGGGGGCGGGCAGTAAAATTTTTCTCTATAAAATGAAAAATAACTGATCATTGAGATCAAGTAGAATATTTGTTTTATACAAACAAATGTGCTGATTTGTAATAAATTGCTTCAAAAAAATTTCCTTCAGGCATATTGACACTAAGAAATTATTCGTTTTTAATACATCCAGCCAAAACTTGAATAATAACAAATTTCTATGTAAAGACTAACAAAACTGCATTCAGATTACCAGTTGTATCTGGATTATTTTTACTGAAACTGTGAGTAACTAGTATGGTCCATTCAATATCATACACAATGATTAACATTTAAACAAAATGGAATGCTCTGAATGCCTCTTTAAAACAGTTGAAAATTGATATAAAAAAGGTTTTTGCGAAACAAAAACGGTGCTATTTTTTATACTGCTACATGTGCAACAGTGTTTATCATTGTAGCTATATACAAAGAGACGTTAAAGATGGGAGTAGTATCTATCTGTGTGATTCCACTTTTGTGACTTTTCCAGTTGAATTATCAACACAGTAGTAAAATCAAACTGTTTCATCGCAGTCATTCTTTAAACTTTTCATTGTAATCAAACTCACATTTTCTAAAACTGAACAAGCAACAAAATATTTTCACATACTTAAGTTCAACTTAATTTATTATGATTTCCTCAACTTGATTTATAATGTTTTCCTTTTTAAGTCCACCACAGACACTCCTTTCTTTGCGCGCAATAATCTTCACTGGATTCTCTATAAAAATGTATAATTCACCAGAAAAAAGTCAACAAAGTGGAATCAATTTTGAATCTACGCTTGATTTTGATCTCGCTTTTATAAATTATATTCAACACTTGTTAGATTTTACATATTTTACACTATAAGATTGGTGAAACTTTGGTTATTCATTCAGCTGACTGACTATAAAATGTCACTATACAGTCACGCTGAAAGTTTGTATATTCAGATCGGTGTTCAGCATTACTCTGAGTATTTTAGAGGTTGGAAACTTCCTCTTGTCTGTAGCAAATATATAGCATTCAAATAACATTTGGCTCTGACATATATACATGTACAATCATAGCGATTTTTCCATCAAGAATAAAACCAGAATCTACTTTTTTATTTCGCTTATCTTTTTGATATCTATATCCCTCGATTGATAAAATTCATTAAATGTAATGTTACCGTTTACTAAGACATTTTCTCCATTTGGTTGTGTGCAAGTAAGGCGACACAGTGTGTTCAATTTACAAAAAACTTTCTTTGAACTCGTGTTCTTAAATTCTATTAACAGGTTGTCAGCGTTAAAATAGCAGTGTAGATTGTCGCAGTATTCTGATCGGCGAGACACAGAAGTTGAAATAACAAAAGTAATATCCCATATCTGAGTTTGAACTGAAGTTGAAAATGTTTCCGCCACTGAGGGTGTTAACACTACATGCAATTCTTTCCATTTAAGGCCTTTATTAAAACACAGTGTTTTAGATTTTGTTAGGTCTGCAACAACACATTTCTTCCAAACATCTCGCTCTTCGGATAGCTTCTGAACATTATGATCCTTTGATTCGTGAAGTTTTGTCTTTAAATTCGCATTCTCCGATTCTAAACCCGCGATTATTTCTTTCATCTTTTTTTCATAAATCATTGACAGTGCTTCTACTGGAGGTTTACATGATGTCTTGGCTTCTAGAAGTTCTTCGTCTGATTTTTCGGACGCAAGGAAGATGCATTTCTTTCGTAGATCTATCAAGTTATATATATCAGACTTTCGTAAAAGTTCAAACAACTCTTCAACACTAGTTGCATTTCCAATACTTTCCATCAGAACACTCTCGCATCTGTTTTTCAAATGTAAAATTTGGTATTCCTCGACCAGTGGTAGTAACGTCATTGCGTTGTCACTAGTAACTGGGTCTTGTATATTTGGATAGATGCAACGTAACAATGCCTTGACGTCTTTGATTTTTTTTCGGGTAGAACTAACTCATCACTTCTACTGTCCTTAAACTCCGATTGGAACATCCTTTCAAAAACAGGCGAAGCAAGAGATAATATGTTTTTTGCAACATACAGTTTTGTACCTTCGACATTTAGGATAAAATCGGTCATCCATGATTTCTCTCCGAAATCGAAAGTAGCCACTGCTTTGTCTGTTTCGGTCCAAGTATTTTCAGCTGAGCTTTCTGAACTGCCTGCCTCAACCTCGGAATCACTTAGTTCTGCATGATTTGCTCCTTCCATAATAAATCTTTTAATTGCATTAAGTATTTTGTTTCGAACAGTGGGTCGCTAAACATTAAATTTTTTATAGTACAAGAGGCGCTGGTTTGATAAAGGGAGCTACCTATCCGCTGCTAGCACGTTTTACGGTAGTAATCAGCCAATCGGACAACTTAGTTAATTACCTATCGTGTGTTAGATTCAAAGCACATGGACAGGTCTACTCCCGACAAAAAGGCTTATTCACTCACGTGATTTAAATGTTAGTGCTGGTCTTTCCAAGAACTGTGTTAAATAAAAAAGGATGTGTGTAAAGAAAAAAATGAGTTGAATGACATGAAAGTGAACTTGTGTAACACATATAAGCTTCCATTGAACAACATAATAGTATAAACATGAATACCTCATATGTGACAACTGATAGATACCAGAACCCTCACATTTGCATAATATAACAAAGAAGAACAGTAACAGGTTTGTAACAAATATATGGTTATGTTTGTGAGTAAAATCTACTGCTGTGAGAATCAAAGGTCATGTTTGGATCAATGACTAGCACTACAGTTAGGTGAACAGATAATAAAACGTACAGTAACATATAGACATGCTAACTGTGTCTGACCCTCTAATGTACAGTTAAACGTAAAGACAATACTATATTACCAACATAATCTTAAACCAAGAATATAAAATGCAAAATGTGAAGTTAATGTACAGATACTTTGAAGATATCTGTTTTGTTAAGATTCTATCATGAGAATCTGTACACCACTTCACAGTGCAACAAACTAATATTTAAAGAAGCATGTTCTTATGTCTTTCACATCTATTCCTAACGACGTATATGCCAACTGACCGAGTCCACGAACAAGGTTGCGCACAGAAAAAGTTTTTTTTCTTGAAATGATTATATTCTTTTAGGCTCTGACATATTTACGTGGACAGTCAAGGCAATTTCTCCTTCGAGAAGCCGGCCTTTACGTCTTCTATCTCGGAAATCACAGTAAGACAAGTAAGGTATTAGACTGTTATGATGAGGAGGGAAAAACTATCTGCTGCAATATGAAAAATTAGAAGATTCTTTGATTTAATGATATTTCAAGTAAATAAGTTGATAGAAACAAAACATCCATTTATTTTTTTGTATTAAGACCATGTTTGCGCATCTTTGTATTTTCATAGTCAACCACAGTGGGCATTTATAAATAATAATAATAATAATAATGATAATAATAATAATAATAATAATAAAAAAATTCCAAGACATGTAGCTGTCTGATGCTGCCGCTTCAAATATTACTTTTTACATACCGTCTTATGGAATTAGTAAACATTATATTAAGATAAAAATAAAAAGGAATGAAATAGATTTTAACTGGTGTGGCGTGACCTTTTAATCTGCTATTCAGTTGTTGTTCTTTTTGGGGTTTTTTGTTGTTGTTGTTTTTTTAATTTGGAACGGAATGAAAAAAAAAACAGAAAAGAAAATGGTAACTATAGTTTTATAAGATACGGGAATAATTTTCAATAACTATTTATTTCACAACCAAGCAATATAAACAGTAGAAAAAAACTATTCGCGGAATAGATTCCGGATCAGTTCATTATTTGTCTCCAATAATCGATTCTTTATGCCGTCCTATAAAGAACGGTGTCCTTTTTCCTCCCAACGGGCGTTATCCAATAGTAACATGGCTACTGCCAGTGTTGTATCATAAGTTTCATTACAAGCACGTGTACATTCTTAATGTCGGGAACTATTTTAAAAGATATATGCTTGACATACACTAATAATAAATGGACTTGCTTTTTCATTTTAATTTTTCCAGGTTTTTTACGGATATATTTTTTACTGTTTTTTGTAAATATACAAAAGAATATTTGTCATCTTATTCCAAAATAATAAATGTGTTTCTTGCATTGAACTGTCGGAATATTTCAGTAATAATTTAAAGGAAAAAAATAAAGAGTGTAAAAAATTGACAAAAGTCTTTAAACGTTCAACTCTGAGAAGCAAACATTTAAAGACATCTTACACAAGGAAGTTTAAACTTGTTTCAGAGAAAAATTTTACTTTGAAACTTGAAGAATTGTAGTTTTAGAAAACAGTTCAACATAACTTTAAAATTTATACATAAATATTTTTTTTATAATCCGTGGAAAAGAAGATAGTATTGCATCAAAATATGGATTTTGACGAGTACAGGAAACACGGTAAGTCCCGTCATTGAAATATTGAAGTCAAAGCTAAGATTAGAGATATTATTTGCAAGAATTTTGACAAACGAAATAAAATACCTCCCATTTTATTTCTAATATTTTCTATACAAACTTAAATATACAAATTGAAGAGCGTCCTCAAAATAATTACTGTTCGACCAAGTAGTTGTTATTGGTACTAAATGATAGAGTTTTGGGTAGCCCCTAGTACCCCTTTGGGGTCATTTCGTTAACCACAACCATACATATATCTTTCTGCTCCTTTAAATGCTTCGAAGATTGTTAAAAAAATTTTCAGGCGTGTGTTAAATGAGCTTGAAAAGTTTTTTATTACTCTGAAATGTACATCATTTTGTACGACTGAATCCGTGATAATTGAAATAAAAGCCCTTTTGTTTCGAATCCGCCATTCTGGCCTTTAATTGTCCACTGATTGAAAGATCGCCTGTAATCGATTCTAGATGTCGTCCTATAAAGAACGGTGTCGTTTTTCCTCCCAACGGGCGTTATCCAATAGCCTTTGCCAGTGTTGTATCAAAATTTGTAGTTCCTACAGGTGTACATTTTCAGTGTCGGGAACTATTTCATCTATTTTAATTTCCCGCTTGTGACTGGATGTTCTTTCTCGTTTTATTTCGGGATATTTAAAAAACGAACGTTTCCTAAGACAGAAGTGTGTATTTAAAAAAGTTGAAATAGGGTTTTCAAAAGTAAAGTCAGAATAGCAAGCATTAAACGATAAAAGAAACAAAACACTTTTCTGAACAAAATTCAAACACCGAAACCAACTTGGAAAGCCGATTTATCACTGAACTGTTTTGAAGAACTACTTTATTTCATTATAAGTGTTGAAGAAAAAGAATAAATAAAAAAAATTAGAAGGAAAATGGATTTTGAACAGTACAGGAAACATGGTAAGTTCTTTTAAAAAATATCTACAATGTAATCGTAATTATTCAACGAATAAACATTATATCGAAAAGGGTTCTTTCAGCTTAATAAAATTTTGTTTTTGTATTTGTAAAAACTTTTGAATTGAAATTGTTCAAATTTTATACCGTTTGAAACCTTTGACATGTTATCACTCAAAAAGTTTTATGTAACAAAAATAGATTTAGATTTAAGATTTATTCAATTATGGCATAAACATTTTAAATGTCCATTGCCACTTTAAGCAATGATGTGGTTACAAAATCACTAATATAAACATAGATATCGTGAATTCATACGTATTAAGGTATGAGAAAAGTATGCGAACTATGTAGTTGTTAGGCATGAGCGCTACAACAGATATTTACATATCAAAGTACATAAACATTTATAACAGAATTATAGGCAAAGATTCATATACACAATCGAGTAAAATAATAATAAAAAAATAATCACAAACAAAAGTCTTTGCTTACAATCTATTTAAATCATTTCATGATGCTTATTAGCTAAATATATGAATTTTGATAACTTCTTAATAACACTTTGGTTTTTATTTTTCATTAGGTTTTTAAATTTTTGAACATTTGGCCAGGAACAAAAATATTTTGGTAAATACATTTGCCTTTGATCTCTGTAATACGGACAAACCAAAAGGAAATGACACTCTGTTTCTACTGTATTTTTACATTTTGTGCATAATCTGTCATTTCTATCAATATTTCTAGTTCTACCTTCTTCAATCATAAGTTTATGAGCTGAACACCTAAAACGAGTTAAAGCTTTTCTATGATTTTCATTTTTTACACAGTTTAAATATTTTTCTGTTTCAAAACTATCTTTAATACTACAGTATGTCTGTAACCTAGAAGAATTATTTATCTCCATGAACCATGTTTGGTAATACTGGTCATATATTCGCTGAATCACACTGTTAAGTTGCGTAACATTAACATCTTGATTGTTCCATAAAAACGCAAACCCCCAACTCTTCTAAGAGTCTCTTTACATTTATGGACCATTTATTAATATAATCATTACGCTCATTTTTCATCATTAGCACCTTGTATAATAATGAATCCGGATGTTTCATAATTTTATACCAATACTTAAGTATACGCATTTTAAGCAATACAAATAAAGGTACTCTACCAAGTTCGCCATAATCTGTAGCATTTGGTGTCTGTTGCCGAACACACAAAACTTGTTTTAGAAACTTCTTATAGACTCGCTCAATATCTGGTGAGTTATGAAATCCCCAAATTTCAGAACCATAAGTAAGGATAGGCATTATCATACTATCAAAGAATTTCAATAATTCTGATATTTCAAGCGACATTGAATCAAATAGTGAATTTAATGCATACAGTGCCTTTAAGGGCTGATCAGATAGTGCTTTCTGTGCTTGGTAGAAACTTCCGTTTGCAGAAATTGTAACGCCCAAATAAGTAAAATTATCTACAATGTTTAGTATCTTATTATTATATCTAAATTCTACATATTCTTGTCTATTTCCCTTTTTGCAAATCATGATACATGTTTTATCAGGATTAACTGAGATTCCCCATAGTTGACAATAAGTATACAGTATGTCAAGTAATGTCTGCAACCCTTCTTTGGTTTGAGAGAACAAGACTGTGTCATCAGCAAATAATAACATGAATAATTTTAAATCTTTTAATGTGACAGCATCTAGACTGTCAGTATACATATAATTGTACATATTATTGATAAAAAGGATTAATAACAGAGGAGACAATGGTTCAAACTGTTTTACCTCTGTGTTACATTCAAAATAATCAGTAAAGAAGCCTTCCACTCTAACACAGGTTTTTACATTTTCATAAATAACTTTTAACATTTTTACAATTTTAGAAGGTGCTCCATTTCTCAATAGTTTAAACCAAATACCGTTTCTGTACACCGCGTCAATTTCTTTACGGAAGTCAACGAAAGCACTATACAATTTCTTTTTCTCTTTGTTAATAATTTTATCTAACGAAAGCACAATACAATTTTTTTTCTCTTCGTTGATAACTTTATCTAACGAAAGCACAATACAATTATTTTTTCTCTTTGTTGATAACTTTATCTGTCAACGAAGTTAAGACAAATGCACAATCTATAGTACTTTTGTTTTTCCTGAATCCGAAGTGGTAATCAGATAAAACAAACCCGCTTGTTGTTTGCAGCATATCGTGCCACTATTGCTCGGGGTGATAACTGCTTAATAACGGTAAACACAAGGCAGTCTGCGCGAGCAACAGGTATCATTCAAAGAGGTGTGAAAACACCTGTCTGTCAGTGATTCGCTATTTCGCATCTTGATGGGACCTTGATAATTATTCGCTCAATTGCATTTTTCGTTAAATCGCATTTCGTTAAATTGCATTTTATCTTAACTGAATAAGAACAAAATGACGGGACCCATCACATTTTGCGCAGTACACCGTCATTTTGTTATACTGCGATTCTTGGCAGCGCCATTTGACTTTCTTAATTTTATTCCATTTAGTATAATTGTTCATGGTCAAAACGTTTCTATATGTAATTTACGGCCGTATCAATGTTATTTTTACACGATTGCATTATTTTCAGACGCAGATAACTTAACAATTACAAATTCTGGGATAAAGTTTCATAACAGCAATACTTTCAATCAATTGCAAACTTCCTACTTCAGCTGAAGATTTTGTATTTTACAATTTTATTCGTTACAAATGAAGGTCAAAGGATTTCAACACAGTTAAGCCGAAAAATACGCCGAAAAATACTTGTCAAATAAATATAGTTACGAACATGTTATAATTGCCTAAAGTATTTATTGAACAGAACAGAACAAATGTTTATTACGACTAAAGCATTTACAGATCATCGTCATGAATGATGGTCACAACAATATATGAATACAAATATTAAAAACAAACAAACAAAAAATATACAAGGATATATCCATTAATCTAAGTAAGAGAGTGTATATTTCATAATAAGGAATGTCTTTAAAGTTATAATATCGAAGAAATTTTTGCAATTTCAGGTTTAATTAAAACCAAACTTTACGTTAAAGGAGAATACCCGAAACTGTGCTTTTTTATACTGCCAATATATCATATTGACTATTTTCCAAAAAAAAAAAAAGAAAAAAAAAATGATAATAAAAGAAAAAGGCATTCATTTATATAGAAACAGATAAGAGATTATTTATAATGAAAGACACTAGCCCAAAACTGTAGAACAACTCTCTTTACAAAGACTGACTGTTATACATCGAGACAATCTGTTAAACTTAACATTCTTTGACATGTTAACATCGGGTTCACTATTATATAGATACAACATTTTGAAGAAAACGGAATACTCTAAATACAAGAGTACGACTCTTACATTATATTTATTTCAGCAAGTAGCTATATACAAAGAGACCTCAATTTTACTTTTTACTTTTGTGACTTTTCAGGTTGAATCATTAACACAGTAGTAAAATCAGACTGTTTCGTCGCAGTCATTCTTTTAACTTTGCATTGTAATCAACCTCACATCTTCTAAAACTGAACAAGCAACAAACTGTTTCGACATACTAAGGTTCAACTTAATTTATCATGTTTTCCTTTTTAAGTCCACCGCAAATAATCCTTACTTTGCGTGCAATAATCTTTACTGGATTCTCTATACAATATATAATTTACCAGAAAACAGTCGATAAGATGGAATCAGTTCTGAATCTACGTTTGCTTTTGACTTCGCTTTTATTATTTACATTCAATACCAGTCAAATTTTTACATAGTCTACGCTAAAAGATAGGTGAAACTTTGGTAATTCATTCAGCTGATTCACAATAAAAAAAGTTTGTACGAGGCTTGTCCGGAAAATCCGTAGACAACCGATATTTCTTTGTTAATTCTATTTTTTCAAACTTTTTTATGTTGAGCGCACCCTTGATCATAATTGCATAGCTTTACTACGATAAAAACATGAAATTGATATCGGCACTCGTGTGATCGTTTCCGTGGCAACCTTGTATAGGGGTACCCGGAGGACGTCAAAACTGGAGATATTTACCGGTCTCATGCGCCTTCTTTCTTTGGGTATTTTACCTGTTAAATCGCGGGTAACGTTATGATAAACACTCCATGACGTGACGTTACTCGTATTAAAGCAGGTGTCTACGAACATTCCGGACGACCCTCGTATATTCAGACTGGTTTTCAGTATTACTCTGAGTATTTTAGCGGTTGGAAACCTCCTCTAACCTGTAGCAAATATATAGCATTCAAATAACATTTGGCTCAGACATATATATATGTACAATCATAGCGATTTTTCCATCACGAATAAAACCAGAATCCACATTTTCTATTTCACTTATCCTTTTGATATCTATTTTCCTCGATTGATAAGTGTTATTAAATGTAAAGTTACCGTTTACTAAGACATTTTCTCCATTTGGTTGTGTGCAAGTTAAGCGACAGAGTGTGTTCAGTTTACAAGAAACTTTCGCTGAACTCGAGTTCTTAAATTCTACTGACAGGATGTGAAAGTATGATTGGCAGCGAAGACTGTCGCTGTATTCAGCTCGGCGAGTCAAAGAAGTTGATATACCAAAAGTAATATCCCATATCTGAGTTTGAACTGACGTAGAAAATATTTCCGCCACTGAGGGTGTGAACACTACATGCAATTCTTTCCATTTGTAACCTTTGTCAAAACATAATGATTTAGACTTTTTTAGGTCTGCAACAACACATTTCTTCCAAACATCTCGCTCTTCAGATAGTTTCTGAACATTATGATCCTTTGATTCGTGAAGTTTTGTCTTAAAATTCGCATTCTCCGATTCTAAACCCGCGATTATTTCTTTCATCTTCACAATCTTATTTTCATAAATCATTGTCAGTGCTTCTACTGGAGGTTTACACGATGTCTTGGCTTCTAGAAGTTCTTCGTCTGATTTTTCGGACGCAAGGAATATGCATTTCTTTCGTAGATCTATCAAGTTATATATATCAGATTTTCGTAAAAGTTCAAACAACTCTTCAACACTAGTTGCATTTCCAATACTTTCCATCAGAACACTCTCGCATCTGTTTTTCAAATGTAAAACTTGGTATTCCTCGACCAGTGGTAGAAACGTCATTGCGTTGTCACTAGTAATTGGGTCTTGTATATTTGGATAGATGCAACGTAACAATGCCTTGACATCTTTGATTTTTTTTCCGGGTAAAACTAACTCATCACTTCTACTGTCCTTAAACTCCGATTGGAACATCCTTTCAAAAACAGGCGAAGCAAGAGATAATATGTTTTTTGCAACATACAGTTTTGTGCCTTCGACATTTAGGATAAAATCGGTCATCCATGATTTCTCTCCGAAATCGAAAGTAGCCACTGCTTTGTCTGTTTCAGTCCAAGTATTTTCAGCTGAGCTTTCTGAACTGCCTGCCTCAACCTCGGAATCACTTAATTCTTCATGATTTGCTCCTTCCATAATAAGATTTGTAATTGCAGTAAGCCTTTTGTTTCGAACAGTAAGTCGCTAAACATGAAAAATTTTATAGTACAAGAGCACAGGGATTCGGCTCATTGACCCCGCCCACGCTATATATACATACTAATAATACAAGGGGAGTAACTTCCAAGACGGGCATTCCTACCGTATCCTGGATTTTGCTCTGTAATTTTTCTAATTAGGGCGCAAACACTAAAAACTAATATGCATGTTGTAGCTTAATCATTTATCTATCAAATCAATCCACTGCCACCTTCAGTCCCTCTTTACTTTCCAAAATATAATGACCGAAATCGTTTGAAATTGAACTTTTGTTTTTAGTACCGATCGATCGTGGCTACGCACCGAGCACTGAAATTCAAGACTGAACTGCTATTTGCATGCAACCGCCTAGCGATTCCGACCAGCGGCGTATTCTACAACAAAAATGGAATTAAATTCTATCGGAAACCCGTAAATGTGGGTTCATTACAAGTCACAAGAAGCTTCAGAATCAAATGCAACTTTCAATATCGACGATACGGCCATTTGTCAAATTCAAAACGAGGCTCCAGTCAGATGTACATATCGCGCTTTCTCATTTGTCGACATCATTTGACAACACAGGTTCCTAATATATCGACCAGTGAGAAAGCGCGATATGTACATCTGAGTGGAGCCTCGTTTTGAATTTGACAAATGGCCGTATCGTCGATATTGAAAGTTGCATTTGATTCTGAAGCTTCTTGTGACTTGTAATGAACCCACATGTACGAGTTTCCGATAGAATTAAATTCCATTTTTGTTGAAGAATACGCCGCTGGTCGGAATCGCTTGGCGGTTGCATGCAAATAGCAGTTCAGTCTTGAATTTCAATGCTCAGTGCGTAGCCACGATCGATCGGTACTAAAAACGAAAGTTCAATTTCAGACGATTTCGGTCATTATATTTTGGAAAGTAAAGAGGGACTGAAGGTGGCAGTGGATTGATTTGATAGATAAATGATTAAGCTACAACATGCATATTAGTTTTTAGTGTAAACTTGCGCCCTAATTAGAAAAATTACAGAGCAAAATCCAGGATACGGTAGGAATGCCCGTCTTGGAAGTTACTCCCCTTGTATTATTAGTATGTATATATAAGCGTGGGCGGGGTCAATGAGCCGAATCCCTGTGTACAAGAGGTGTTGGTTTGATAAGGGGAGCTAACTATCCGCTGCTGTCACAATTTGAAACACTGTTTCAGTTACGCTTTTACGGTAGTAATCAGCCAGTCGGACAACTTAGTTAATTACCTATCGTGTGTTAGATTCAAAGCACATGGACTGCTCCCGACAAAAAGGCCTATTCACTCACGTGATTTAAATGTTAGTACTGGTCTTCCAAGACCTGTGTTTAACAATGAAGGATGTGTGTAAAGAAAAATGAAGTTGAATGATATGAAAGTGAACTTGTGTAACACATATAAGCTTCCATTAATCATCATAATAATATAAACATGAATACCTCACATGTGACATCTGATAGATACCAGAACCCTCATATTTGCATAACATAACAAAGAAGAACAGTAACGGATTTGTATCAATAATATGGTTATGTTTGTGGGTAAAATCTACTGCTGTGAGAATCAAAGGTCATGTCTGGATCAAAGACTAGCACTACAGTTAGGTGAAAAGATAATAAAACTTTAGTAACATTTAGACATGATAACTATGTCTGATCCTCTAATGTACAGTTAAACGTAAAGGCAATACTATATGACCAACATTAGCTTAAAACAACAATATAAAATACAAAATGGGAAGTTAATGTACAGATATTTTGTAGATATCTGTTTTGTTAAGATTCTACCAAAAGAAACAGTTGTACTGTACACCACTTTACAGTGCAACAAATTGTTTCGTATTTTTAAAGAAGCATGTCCTAATGTCTGTCACATCTATTCCTAACCTAGCCGCCGACGTATATACCAACTACTCGAGTCCACGAATAAGGTTACGCAAAGAAAAGTGTTTTCTTGAAATGATTATATTATATTAGGCTCTGACATATTTACGTGGACAGTCAATGCAATTTCTCCTTCGAGAAGCCGGCCTTTACGTCTTCTATCTCGGAAATCACAGTAAGACAAGTTAGGTATTAGACTGTTATGATGAGGAGGTAAAAACTATCTGCTGCAATATGAAAAATTAGAAGATTCTTTGATTTAATCATATTTCAAGTAGATTAGCTGATAGAAACAAAACATCCATTTATTTTTTTGTATTAAGACCATGTTTGCGCATCTTTGTATTTTCATTGTCAACCACAGTGGGCATTTATAAATAATAATAATAATAATAATAAAATATTTTCCAAGACATGTTGTTGTCTGATACTGCCGCTTCAATATTACTTTTTACATACTGTCTTATGGAGTTAGTGTAAACATTATATAAATATAAAAATAAAAAAGAATGAAATAGATTTTAACAGGTGTGGCTTGACATTTTAATCTGATAGTCAGTTTTTTTTTTAATTTGGAACGTAATGAAAAAAAAAACAGAAAAGAAAATGGTTAATATGGATTTATAAGATACGGGAATAATTTTCAATAACTATTTATTTCACAATCAAATAGTATAAACAGTAGAAAAAAACTATTCGCGGAATAGATTCCGGATCAGTTCATTATTTGTATCCAATAATTGATTCTTTATGCCGTCCTATAAAGAATAGTGTCGTTTTTCCTCCCAACGGGCGTTATCCAATAGTGAGCCACTGCCAGTGTTGTATCATAAGTTTCATTACAAGCACGTGTACATTCTTAGTGTGGGGAACTATTTTAAAAGATATATGCTTGACATACACTAATAATAAATGGACTTGCTTTTTCATTTTAATTTTTCGAGGTTTTTTACGGATATATTTTTTTACTGTTTTTTTTTTTTGTAAATATACAAAAGAATATTTGTCATCATATTCCAAAATAAAAACTGTGTTTCTTGCATTGAACTGTCGGAATATTTCAGTAATAATTTAAAGGAAAAAAATAAAGAGTGTAAAAAATTGACAAAAAAAACTTTAAATGTTCAATTCTGAGAAGCAAACATTTAAAGACATCATACACAAGAAAGTTTAAACTTTTTTTCAGAGAAAAATTTTACGTTGAAACTTGAAGAATTGTAGTTTTAGAAAACAGTTAAACAGAACTTTAAAATTTATATAGAAATATTTTTTATAATCCGTGGAAAAGAAGATTGTATCCAAATATGGATTTTGACGAGTACAGGAAACACGGTAAGTCTCGTCATTGAAATATTGAAGTCAAAGCTAAGATTAGAGATATTATTTGCAAGAATTTTGACAAAGGAAATAAAATATCTCCCACTTTACTACTTATATTTTTTTATACAAACTTAAATATACAAATTGAAGAGCGTCCTCCCAAAAATTACTGTTTAACCAAGTCGTTGTTATTGGTACTAAATGATAGAGTTTTGGGTAGCCCCTAGTACCCCTTTGGGGACATTTCGTTAACCGCAACCATTACGACTTATATCTTTCTGCTCCCTTAAAGACTTCGAAGATTGTTGAAATTGTTTCAGGAGTGTTTTAAAGTTAAAGAGCTGGAAAAGTTTTTTATTACTTTGAAATGGACATCATTTTGTACGACTGAATCCGTGATAATTGAAATACAAGCCCCTTTGTTTCGAATCCGTCATTCTGGCCTTAAATTGTCCACTGATTGAAAGAAAGGCAGGGCCTATCAGCAACGAAATGAAAACAGCAGATTGACACACTTTAGCAATTATATGAATATTTGCTTGAAGCAGGTTTTACCCCGAATATTACAATAATCTTATAGATAATATAGGCAACACATGTTTAAAAATGCACAAAATAAATCGTTTGGGAAAAATAAAACATGACAGTGAAAGATTATAGAAGCAGGAATTTAAAAACGTTTTAATGTGCTTTAAAGTAATGCGCAAATAATCACTATATTTCTAATATAAATAACTTTTGTAGTAACGCTCAGACAAAAGACATTTACAGACGAACCTTACTTGCTTAATTTCTAGAACTGACTGATACACTTTTCATTTTAGACAGACCCATTTATCATTTTAGAGGTATTGATTGCGCACAGAATTATAAACAGTGTAGATCAAAGTCACGACTGCATTAATATGCAGGCTGATCAATGTCGGTACTAGTTACAAAATAAAACAAAATAAATATCCACCAGCAGTATAAGGTAAAAAAAGTGTTTGTTACCTTCTGTCATATATAGTCAGTACTCGTAATCATCAATGTATACAGGATAAACAATTTGTTAACTGATCGATTCATGTCTGCCTCAATAACATTACCGTTGCCTTCTGTCTGTTTTGTTGTTGAAACATTTATTTTCTGTTTTGCTCTGACATATACACATGGACAATCAAGGTGACTACCCCTTCAAGTACAAAGCCTGCCTTCACATCTTCCTTTTTAGGAAACTTCTTAAGGTCAGTGTTTATAGGTCTCTGATTTTTTTTCCTGAAAGAAAAAGATTTATTTGCCCCACGCGGTTGTGTGTTAACAAGATCGCATCTTATATTCATTTCACATGACCTCGGAAACCTTTTACCTTTTCATCAGCTCCTTCTTCCATAACTAATTTTTAACTTTAGAGAGGTTTTAGTTTCGAATGAGTGTATAGTTTATCAAGGAAGTTCTGATAATAAAAGTGGCGTTGGTTTGATAAGGAAAAGTAACAGTTCGCTGTTATTTATATTTTAATTTGAAACATAACGATTTAATGATGCTGTAACTAGACTGTTCCTTGTATAAATAGACATTTTAAGTGGATTTGTTTCAAACCTGTAGTAATACTTTCTTTTTAATGCATTTGAATATATCTCTGTCAAGACTAGCTTGAATGCACACATAGACATACCAGCATATACACATAGACATACCAGCATATACACATAGACATACCAGCATATACACATAGACATACCGGCATATACACATAGACATACCGGCATATACACATATACATACCGGCATAAACACAGAGACATACCAGCATATACACATAGACATACCGGCATATACACATAGACATACCGGCATATACACATAGACATACCGGCATATACACATATACATACCGGCATATACACATAGGCATACCTTGTTATACACATAGACAAACCGGCATATACACATAGACATACCGGCATATACACATAGACATGCCGACATATACACATAGACATACCGGGATATACACATAAGCATAACGGCATATATACATAGACATACCGGCATATACACATAGGCATGCCGGCATATACACATATACATACCGGCATATATACATAGACATACCGGCATATACACATAGACATTCCGGCATATACACATAGACATACCAGCATATACACATAGACATACCGGCATATACACATAGACATACCGGCATATACACATAGACATACCAGCATATACACATAGACATACCGGCATATACACATAGACATACCGGCATATATATACATAGGCGCTTACACAGCTACAGAGTTTACTATAATGTAGTCGATTTGTTTAAAAAATTAAAAGATAATTTCCAAAAAAAGTATCTTCTTTCAAAATGAGAGTCTTCTCAGATTGAAATTTCAGAATTACGATGAGTAAAATAGCCCAAATAACAACCTTCTCTTTCCGTTAGAACCACGGTACCACACGTTACTAATTTTTTGTACAGACAAGAACAAATTACTCTCAGTTACACCACACATGAATCATTATATAATTATTTATTTGTTTATTTGTTTGTTTGTCTGCTTATAAATTTGTATATTAATTGACTTGTCGTCTGTGTGTCTGTCTGTAAGTCTTTTGTTCATGTACTTATTGGAGAATCCTCTTTTTCTAATGGCTTTCAGAAACAGAAGATCTATCTATCTATCTATACTGCCTAACGCCCCTCTCGGGTATGACTGGCAGGTGCGCGTCAGTGCAAGATGAAAGTGTTTAAAAGCATAGAAAGGGAGACTTCAAAGCATGAAAGTGAGATGTGAAATAAAGTGTGAAAGAGTTAAAAATAAGAAGAAATGTATTTATAGGTTAAAAAGTTTGTTAAAAACAGAGTTTTACACGTTCAGGGGCGACTGGGGAGCAAGAGGGGTTTAGTCCACCCTTAAACTCATCAAGGTCTGTCTGTAGGACAACAGTGGCGGGTAGGTTGTTCCAGAGTACTACAGTATATGGGAAAAAAGAATATTTGAAATAGTTGGAAGAGGTATGAACTTGTCTGAAAGATAGGGGGTGCATATGACGAGACACCCTCGCCGGCCTCTCAAGATACGAATGTAGCGAAACCGCCAGCAAACCATAAACAATTTTGTAAAATACTGTAAGTCTACGAAGGTCACGTCTGTCTTGTAGTGTCTGCCAGCCAAGTTCTGTCTGCATACGGGTGACACTACTGTTATATGAATAGTCATTTTTTACCCATCAAACTGCTCTACGTTGAACCTTTTCTATTTTATCTATATTGGTTTTTGTGTGCGGGCTCCAGACAGCTGAGGCATATTCCACTTGTGGCCTAACTAATGTTTTATAGGCTGCTTCTCTGATACTTTGTGTTTTAGTTTGAATATTTCTGCGAAGGAAAGCAAGAGTTTTATGAGCATTTGAGGTGATGTTGTTTATATGTTTATTCCATGAGAGATCATCTGATAGGGAAACGCCTAAGTATTTTGCACTGTCTACAACTTCTAATATTTGTCCATGTAACCTGTAATTAAAAAGAAATTTGTGCTTTTTCTTAGAGATGATTAAAACGACGCACTTGTTTGGGTTAAATTCCATGTCCCATAATTTTTCCCAGTGAACTAACTTGTCTAGATCATTTTGAAGAACAGAACAGTCCTGCAAGTTGTTAACTGCTAAGTATACAGCAGTGTCATCTGCAAAGAGACGAACTTGAGATGTAATAGAATTTGGAAGGTCATTTATATATAAGAGAAAAAGTAAAGGACCAAGTACTGAGCCTTGAGGCACCCCGAATGTTACTGGGACTTCTGTCGAGCATTCTCCTTCCAGTAAAACTTTTTGTGATCTACCTATAAGAAAGGATTTAATCCATGTTACAGCTTGTTTGTTTACTCCATATTCCTGCAATTTAAAAAGTAATTTTAGATGACTAACTTTATCAAACGCCTTGCTAAAATCTAAAAGAATAAGATCTGTTTGCTGGCCGTTCACAAGATTACACGCCAGATCGTCAACAAGTTGTACAAGCTGCGTTTCACAAGAACGACGTTCCCTAAGATTTATATGTTTTCATGTATATGTGCGGGTTTTACTTCAATGTTTGTAAAGTTTGATATTGGCTAAATATATAAAAAAAAAAGTAATTGTAGCTAAAAAAAATTATTTACTTTATACAAATGTGTAATCTTATTGTAGCTTAGTGGTAAATATCCAGCTTGAATCCTTTCAAATCGTGTTGCAGTAAACCTAGACAAGTTTACACCCTGTCAGTATCTTAATATTACTCTTTCTTTCTTTCATTTTTTTCTTTCTTTCTTTCATTCTTTTCTTTCTTTATTTATTTATGAAGAAATGATCTTTAAACTAAATATTCTGAATGTTATTTTACTAAACGTGTGAATATTGTCTTAAAGACAGCTTTATACTTTGTAAGGGTAAATGTACTGAAAAAAAAATGTTGAATCTTATCGTGATGGTGTCAACGCCTTTAGTGCTGCTTGTCCTTTGGTCATATAGATGACCATAAATTAAAGATAAACGCGTAACTGCAGATTCACATAAAGATTATTATATACCATATACAATGGCAGGTATCAACTGTTTAGGTGTAATGGAAGCACTGCACGCTAATGGTTTAATGCTTAATTAATCTGTTGCTTTAAAACGTAATGAGAACTTAGTCAGTGCTTTATGAGATTAAATAAGCCGAAGTACTCAATATGTTTGTCCTTCTTATTCAAAGTAAAACTTAGTTAGCCATTTTTGTGAAACATTTCTTTAGTTTTAATTACTACGCTTTAACAAAAATCAAATTGGTCAGGCAAGGCGCAGCAGTTCGACCCACTTAATTGTATTCATGCGTATTAATAAACCTAAATGTGGGTAAGCTAAGATTGTCAGTCACGTTTATCAATTTATCCACGTCAATTTGGAAATTGCAGTTTCAACCACTTCGCTGCTTTTGATTTAAAAACTCTGCATATACGAGGTTAATATTGGTGCATTGAAATAACTTCAGTGTTGTACCTAGCATTTTTGACTGGCACCTTGAAATGGATAGTGATTTTTCGAATAGCATGCACGTTTATATGAATTTGAAAGAAATAGAATCTAAAACGGAGTTTCGTTTGTCTTGGTAAATATTACGAGAGAGAGCACGTGCGAACCAGCTTAACATTTCACTAGGTGAAGTCTCAAAGCATGGTCCAGCAAAACTAATTTCTTTTATTGATACTATACTTGCAAAAACCAGCAGGGGAGTAACCTCACGCATAATACGGAACCCAACGAACTGACGTTTCTTTGTACTTTGTTGTAATTGTTGTGAGTCAATATATATTGTATACACTTGAAAAGTCATGCTAAAATATCTAAGATGGGCTTAATACAACAGCAGCAGCAGCAACAACAACAGCAATAAAATAATGACAGTGCTAAAATATTGAACATTGGCTTAATACAACTGCAACATAACAACAACAACAAAATGAAGCAAAATAATGACAATAAGAAAAAGAATGTGTAGCTTAAATGCTGATACTGGTGATGCTGGTGATTATGATAAATTTTATAACAATGATAGCACTAATGATAATTATTGTTATTTTAACAATGAAAAAGTGCGTTTTCACAAACTAAATATTGATAGCCTTAATTAATAGACTGAATATTCCAGCGCAAGCCTTGTTTATTCAATGAACATTGGTTCATGTGTTTGACAGTTGACCTTACACATGAAGACCGACAGAGTTATGGAAACAATTTAATGACAAACGTTACTATTTAAATTAATTATTGTCGTTTTAGGAAAGGAAATGGTCGACTATATCGCAGATTACCTACAGAACATTCGTAATCGCCGAGTACTGCCGAATGTGAAACCCGGATACATGCGTCAACTGGTTCCCGACACAGCGCCGCAACAAGGAGAGGACTGGAATGTGATCATAAATGATATTGAACGCGTCATTATGCCGGGAGTAAGTAATAATTTACTTAATAACCATGCTTAAGGATAATACAAATACCCTGAAGACGTAGATACACGTAGCGGCCCCATGTTATCAAAGTAAACCTTGACCTGGTGAAGAGGCCAATCAGATATTGAATCGAATAAGCGCGTTATCCCGAATGATTACACAGATTAGTTTTCATTGGTCAAAATTATTAAAATCGCACAGAATGTTATGTTATGGTTATGGTTTAACTCTTAACTGCCTGTGCATAAAAGCTGAATGGCTAACAAATCGAACGTAAGTTCTGCTTGTAAAGGCTAGAATTGCTGCATAAAACTTAAGTTGACTTAATGTTTTTTTGGTTTAAAACTGTGTCTTATTGAGCACCATAAAAGTACCGTGTGACAATCCATGCGCAGTTACGTAACACTAAAAATAATGAAATAGATCACGAACTCGAAGAACGTTTGTCACCCGGTGATGTAATTTTTAAAATAAAATGTACTTGTGTTTTTTCTTCGTTTGTTTAAGAGTTATTTGAACTAAATCATATTATTTTCACAAGTCTGGCTTTTCATCTTTCCAGGTAACACACTGGCAGAGTCCTTATATGCACGCATATTTTCCAGCCCTAAATAGTTTCCCGTCATTACTCGGTGACATGCTAGCCGACGCGATCAACTGTATAGGGTTCACATGGGTGAGTAATACAATCAGTTTGTCACTTAGAATTCTAATTTTCTAATACTGAATTGACATGTTCAAAGACACTAGACCCATTTTTAAATAACTTACTGCATTGTGTAGAGTCACAACCGTCATCAGACTGCGGGATAGGCAGGCCGCTCATCGCCTTGGCAGAAATAGTTCGCACCAGCAGGGTAAAGATCAACATTTCCACGCGAATTGTTTAGCTAAAGATTACTGCCAAAGCATTCCAAATGAGGTAAAAACGTATACTTCACTTTCGTAATCTATCAAAACTGACTTCAGAAAAATAGTCCAGGGAACCAGGGAAGCAGAAAATTTAATCAGAGTAACCGTAGAGCAACTCTTGATCCACAACAAATAGATGACGTATTTGGCATGTTTGGTACATTAAAAATGGCGAATACAAAACTCTGTCTCCTGATGGACCGCGAGTAATGGCCCATTTTTATAACATTGCACTTTTCCAGTTCTAAGTTAAATGGATAGAAAACCGTAACTTAAATGTTTACAGCTTTTTTAACCATTATTGAAATATTATTTTTCTTACAATTGTTTTACATATGAAACAAGTACTTGTTATTTCAAAGGGTCGTTCAGGCGAGAAATTTAACTCGCATATGCTCGGCTGTTTTTGATGTTGTTTTTTTTTAAATAATGGCCAGGGATAATAATAATAATAATAATAATAATAATATAAAAAATGATAATAAACGGCAGGGAGAAAATGTTTATCGCACGTGTTTTAGAATGAAAGTAGTTACAAAATTTCTCCATGATAATTTAAACGGTGTTTTGAAGACAATAGCTGCTGACGCGAGAAATTATAATTCTGTAAAAATGGATTATAAGTACTAAAAGAATAACAGAACTTTACTAGAATAGATAATAAAAAGATTTTGCAACAAAAAATGAAAATGCTTATTAGTATTACTATTTTTACAAATTTTATAATACTTTGTCAATTTTGAATAATATATACAACGGGGTCATATTCTGAATTAAACCTTGTAAGTTAACATTGTCATGTTTCATTTTTCAAATTTTTACAAATTTTATAATACTTTGTCAATTTTGAATAATATATACAACGGGGTCATATTCTGAATTAAACCTTGTAAGTTAATTAACATTGTCATGTTTCAGTTTTCTATTGAAAGGGACCTACCATAAAAGTAACTGATGGTATATTGCGTATTAATGAGAATAACTGATGGAATATTGCATATAAATGAGAATAACCGCTGGTATATTGCAGATAAATGAGAATAACTGATGGTATATTGCATATTAATGAGAATAACCGACGGTATATTGCATATAAATGAGAATAACTAATGGTATATTGCATATATATGAGAATAACCGATTGAATTTCGCATATAAATGTGAATAACCGATGGTATATTGCATATTGATGAGAATAACCGATGGTATTGCTTATTAATGAGAATAACCGATGGTATATTGCATATTCATGAGAATAACCGATTGTATATTGCATATAAATGAGAATACCTGATGGTATATTGCATATTCATGAGAATAACCGATTGTATATTGCATATAAATGAGAATACCTGATGGTATATTGCATATTAATGAGAATAACCGATGGTATATTGCATATTAATGAGAATAACTGATGGTATTGCATATTGGTGAGAATCACCGATGGTATATTGCATATTAATGAGAACAATCTCACTGACTGGTTTTCTGTAAAATGAAGAATAAATGATAATATAAAACAGGACATATTATTCCTTAGAGCATTTTATACACTATAAACTGTTTAATAAATCGTTGTCGACCCGGAAAAAGTAAAACTCTTTTTATAAGGACAAATATTTTAGTATTCAGTTTACTTATTGTATACTTACTTGTGTAATAATTCGTTCAATACTATTTACATTTGAAGGAATGAATTTACATTTAAAGGAATGAAATATTCCCATTTTTGGGGTGTGTTTCTTTAACTTTCATGGATCTAAAATCATTCTTGATACAGTGTTTTGCCATACTGAATTCAATCTGTAGTAAAAAGGGCACACACGAAAAGCGTCTAAATTGGTATCAAGCGTTTTTGGATACTCAAAAACATAACATCGAATTGACACATCCATTACTGTGTTCTCCACAAACCACGGCTCTTGGAATCCAATTTGTTCTGCACTGATCACCCCGGCCTGACACTCGGCTATTATATGCACAAATAATTGGAGATCGCTCGAACTGCACTAATCGAATCAGCGCCAATTATCGCTCAGTATTGGTCCTTTGTTAATGTATTAGACCTTAGAACTACTATATGTCGTATATAAAACATGAACGAACAGGACAGAAGGTCGCTGTTCTTTAAGTTGTGTTTTTCTTATGTTTGACTTGCTCCTATATTTTTATAGAAAATGGTTAGAACAACTTGAAGAAAACTAGACAAATATTCAAAACGTGCATTTAAGCATTTCCATCGCTTAGTGTCAACGATGTCATGAAATTAACAAATTCATATCATTAGGCCCCACGTAAGCCGGATACCAAAGTACTTGACTGTTTTGCATCTTATCTCTCGGAATTAGCCATAGTTGTACCGTTGTGATATTTAGACATCATTAAAATCATGAGTTAAATTAGAAAATTTGTCCATCGATTTTTCAAAATGCACGTCCGTCGTTTATTCTCGGGTAATATTTGAAAAGTCAGGACCGTGACACTTTTTTTAGAATTTTCTTGTTGGTGTATAGGTATATTTGAAAATTTGTAACAGGTTAAAATCAGTGAAGGAGACTGAGGAATTAGTTATCTGTAGGTTAGAGTATACAGTCGCTTGACCATTTTTTTTTATCAATGTATACTTATAAACAATAACCGGCATGGTGATTGAAAAAGTTTTTTTTTAATGCTGGCGGTTGATACTGTTTAGCCAAATCAGAATGTCAAAATGATTCTAAAAATACTGAACAAAAAGAAACTTAACCAAATAATTTTAGATACTTCTTTATTTTATTTTTCTTAAGAAAAAAGATAAAATCACAATGTATTGACGGAAGTGATAAAACTTTGTACAATGTCTTTCAAAATAAGACGAGTCCATGAAAGTATAAACGTGAACTAGGAAGATCTTCTCATGAAATAAACAATTAAATAAAGGCAAGAGACAAATGATATTAAATCGCAAACTGACATTGAAATAAATGACTGAATTGCTTTCTCGAAGATGTACTTGTAGTTTCTCTAGATTTTATGAAAGATAAATTGTATTCTAAAACGATAACTAAATATCGTTTTCATTATTGCTTTACAACAACAACTTTAAAATGTTGAAACCATGTCCTTTTATTGACGTTTTCTTCCATGGCATTTTTTCAGTATTGGTAATAAACGCTCTACAGTAACAGATCGACTAACTGTATAAAAGTAGTTCTAGCAAAACACTGTTCATAATAAAAATTCTAGTAAATCACTGTTTATGAAAAAAGTTCTAGCAAAACACTGTTTATGATAAAAGCTCTAGTGAAAACATTGTTTATGATAAAAGTTCTATTAAAAACACTGTTTATGATAAAATTTCTAACAAAACTCTGTTTATGATAAAAATTCTAGCAAAACACTGTTTATGATAAAAGTTCTAGTCAAACACTGTTTATGATAAAAGTTCTAACAAAACACTGTTTATGATAAAAATTCTAGCAAAACACTGTTTATGATAAAAATTCAAGGAAAACACTGTTTATGATAAAAGTTCTAGCAAAAAACTGTTTATGATAAAAGTTCTAAAAAAAAACCTGTTTATGATAAAAATTCTAGCAAAACACTGTTTATGATAAAAGTTCTAGCAAAACACAGTTTATGATAAAAATTCTAGCAAAACACTGTTTATGATAAAAGTTCTAGTAAAAAAACAATGTTTATTATAAAAGTTCTAGCAAAACACTGTTTATGATAAAAGTTCTAGCAAAACACTGTTTATGATAAAAGTTCTAGCAAAACACTGTTTATGATAAAAGTTCTAGAAAAACACTGTTTATGATAAACGTTCTAGCAAAACACTGTTTATGATAAAAGTTCTAGTGAAAACATTGTTTATGATAAAAGTTCTAGCAAAACACTGTTTATTATAAAAGTTCTAGTAAAAAAACAGTGTTTATGATAAAAGTTCTAGTAAAGAAACACTGTTTATGATAAAAGTTCTAGTGAAAACACTGTTTATGATAAAAGTTCTAGCAAAACACTGTTTATAATAAAAATTCTAGTAAAACACTGTTTATGAAAAAAGTTCTAGCAAAACACTGTTTATGATAAAAGCTTTAGTGAAAACATTGTTTATGATAAAAGTTCTATTAAAAACACTGTTTATGATAAAAGTTCTAACAAAACACTGTTTATGATAAAAATTCTAGCAAAACACTGTTTATGATAAAAGTTCTAGTCAAACACTGTTTATGATAAAAGTTCTAACAAAACACTGTTTATGATAAAAGTTCTAGCAAAACACTGTTTATGATAAAAATTAAAGCAAAACACAGTTTATGATAAAATGTCTAGCAAAACACTGTTTATGATAAAAGTTCTAGAAAAACACTGTTTATGATAAAAAAAAATCTAGCAAAACACTGTTTATGATAAAAGTTCTAGCAAAACACTGTTTATGATAAAAATTCTAGCAAAACACTGTTTATGATAAAAGTTCTAGTTAAAAAACAGTGTTTATTATAAAAGTTCTAGCAAAACACTGTTTATGATAAAAGTTCTAGTAAAAAAACAGTGTTTATGATAAAAGTTCTAGCAAAACACTGTTTATGATAAAAGTTCTATCAAAACACTGTTTAGATAAAAATTCTAGCAAAACACTGTTTATGATAAAAGTTCTAGCAAAACACTGTTTATGATAAAAGTTCTAGAAAAACACTGTTTATGATAAACGTTCTAGCAAAACACTGTTTATGATAAAAGTTCTAGTGAAAACATTGTTTATGATAAAAGTTCTAGCAAAACACTGTTTATGATAAAAGTTCTAGTAAAGAAACACTGTTTATGATAAAAGTTCTAGCAAAACACTGTTTATGATAAAAGTTCTAGTAAAGAAACACTGTTTATGATAAAAGTTCTAGCAAAACACTGTTTATGATAAAAGTTCTAGAAAAACACTGTTTATGATAAAAGTTCTAGCAAAACACTGTTTATGATAAAAGTTCTAGTGAAAACATTGTTTATGATAAAAGTTCTAGCAAAACACTGTTTATTATAAAAGTTCTAGTAAAAAAAACAGTGTTTATGATAAAAGTTCTAGTAAAGAAACACTGTTTATGATAAAAGTTCTAGTGAAAACACTGTTTATGATAAAAGTTCTAGTAAAACACTGTTTATGATAAAAAGCTGTTTATGATAAAAGTTCTAGCAAAACACTGTTTATGATAAAAGTTCTAGCAAAACACTGTTTATGATAAAAGTTCTAGTAAAAAAACAGTGTTTATGATAAAAGTTCTAGTAAAACACTGTTTATGATAAAAGTTCTAGATCAACACACTGTGAAGTAAATGTTTTTACAAAATATGATAACGAAATACAAATTTTTCGCGAGAAGGATATGTTTTGTTTTTGATCAGTGTCTATATAATTGAAAAAATAAAACTTTCGCCTTTAATAATTACGGAAATATTTTTATTTATCAATTAATAATGGTACATATATGTAACATTACAGAGTGAGCTGTAAAATTGTTATTTTAGATGCAGTATGTGAATTTATTAAAACATTTGTTTTCAAAACATTTGAAATAGGTGCTGATAACCGGAGCCATTCAGTAAAAAAATGTGGAAAAAAAACGAAGGTGTTTACATGTTCTCTACCCTTCCGAAAGTTCTCGCGAGAGTTCTTTGGCGTATTCACTGTTTTTCTAAACAAAAGAAATCTAATTATCTTTCAAGACAGTATGAAAGTAATAAGAATAATTTCATTTGACCACTTAAAAAGACATTATATGTGCACGGCATTTGATTCTATCCGAATCGGGTAACATAAAAATCCCTCTCAATAGCACTTCCTGTCAGGTATAACGACTTTGTCAACATTGTAAGAGGATTTTGCGAAATTGTGTCCTTCATATGTTCTTGTAATAGGCACTACTTTCTTTACAAACAGAGTTTACAAATTACGGACGCTACTTGCATGAATTTTTGTTGTTAAATCATTCATTTTCCCAAAGATTTGAAAAGTCAGTTCGTCATACCCTTTCCGTTTGGACTGTAGATGCATTATCTGGTATGCTCAAAATGTGTACTAAATGAGAGAGATCTTTTTGCTACTAAATAAAACAATCAAATTATATACAAAATGAGCTTAAGTATATCTTTACGGTAAATATCCTAACCATTTGTAGTATTTAAATTTTGAAGATATAAATTGAATTACTCGATAATGAGAAAGTAATAGATTTTGTATATGTTAATTGCAAAACGTTAGAACATGTTTCATTGTTAGAAAAGCAATCAACATGATTCGATTAGGCACAAGTGCTCTCGATCAGTCTCCCGAATTCTCGTTTCTCGTACGAGTTGTTGTATGGCAAATCACGTTGAAAAAAATGAATTGATATTGTAGTTTATAAAATAAAAACCTGTTTCTTTTGTAAACAAATGTTTTAATATGTGATATACAGACCTTACATCCGTCCTTCCCGCCGACCTACAAGAGTTACATTGTCTGTTTAGGTTTTGTGTTTATAATTTTAAGCTTCTCTGTTATCATCCTATGTTTATCCTTCTTTCTAGTTTCCCAATGGCTACATGGCCTTGAACAAGAATTAGTAGTAGATTTAATTAAATGTTAAATAAATGAAGAAATAACAAGGTTATTTTTTTCTCTAAACAAAAGTTTTATTTTTTATATTGAATTTGTCATTTTAGGCATCAAGTCCGGCTGCTACCGAACTCGAAACGATTGTAATGGATTGGCTTGGCAAAATGATCGGGCTACCGTCTGTGTTTCTCCACAGCAATAAACAAACCATGGGAGGCGGAGTCATACAGGTGTTTTTTCTTTACGTTAACTTTATCTATCACAAATTGTTACTTTTTTCGTTTATTCGATGTAGTAAAATTCGGCCAAATGACTCTCGAACTAAGCGTACACAGAATGGTGTTGAAAGTGCTTCAGTGGGTTATTGCAAAAGATTTCAAACTTCGAAGACAACCTTAGACTTTTACCAGAGTATGACACCTGTATATATCAGATTTTTGTTCATTGCCTAAGCTTAAAGCTTAAAACAATTATCGTACAAATTCGGTAAAATCCTGAATTGTTATGTATTACTATGAAAGTATTACGTTAGAATCCAAATCATGTGATTCGCCTGTAAAGAAGAAGTATATTTTTTAGGCTACATAGGTAAAAGTTATAAAATTTGTCTTAGTGTTTAGCATACTTTTACGTCTAAAAGAAAGAGAACGTTTTGTCTGAAAAGAAATTATTCCCCGTGAGCAAAGAACAGTTTTTTTGGTAAGCCGTTTAAGCACTATACATGACACACGAGAAAATTAGTTGGTCAAGATTGAATGTGTAATATTAATGGCCGAACATACAGCCTCTCATTGTTCAAATATCCGCTGTAAACTATTCAAGGACCTAACTGTTTGTTCCATACTGGTATAAAAGCTTTGTTCACATGACTATGAATAATAAAAACCTGTTGTGCACAAAAATATAGAAAGAAACATAGTATCTGAACTGAGTGAACATTCTGTGTAAACGTTTGTTCTGCGAGTTCAGAAAAAAACTGTTAGAAAACTGTTACTCTTACAATAATACATACAATTAAACTTAAAGACACTTCAACAATCTAGATGTTATAGCAAATACTTACTTTACATGTCTGTTTGGAAAACTAAGCCTAGTGCGTTTTCATCAGCAAAAGTCACAAAGTTTTAAATAACCAGTTATAACCAGTTTATGTCTGTAATGAAAAGTTTAATTCGGTATCAACTGTATTGATGGCATTTCAATGGTTAAGTAGTATTAATCGGATGCAGATATTTCAACACAGAAGAAATATTTGTGCAGACTGTTGATTTGTGATACAATGACATTGCACAACTGATCACAATAGTAAACATTGCTAATATCTCTGACCAAGACTACAACTAATGCCCAAAACATCTGTTATGACCGACGACATGGAAAAGAAAGGTTATACGGGTATAATTTTTGGAAATTGATAGTTTTTGTACAAATGATATCCCAGGATTAATGTCTCAGAGTTCCAGCATAAAATATATACGATATACTTCCACGTTTTCAAAGGAACATGACGCGCAAAATTGATATTCCTTACGACGTCAGATTCTAAGTTCCTCTGGATTTTACATTGTAAAATTCTATTCCTTTTCCATGCATCCGACCTATTTTCTTAAATTTTATCATTCAACATTGCGTTTTATTCAGCTTACATTATTTTTATTTAAGAATGAACTGTTTCCAAAATTGTCGCCTGGGTCATGCATAGAAGAAATATTTATAAAAAATTAGCATTTTTATGAAGGAAAATATTTAGCCTATCATTATTTTACAAAAGTGGTGCTCTTGTAGAAAACGAGAAATTTGTCGGGTTTTTTTGTTGTTTATTTTTTGCTGATTTTCAGTCCACTTCATCCAAGAAGAGTAACTAATGTCCGAGACCACTTTGTTATGTGTCGTCGGTCATTAGTAATATGACTTTCCTTTTGATTGATTGATTGATTGATTGATTGATTGTCTGACTGACTGACTGACTGACTGACTGATTGATTGATTGATTGATTGATTGATTGATTGATTGATTGATTGATTTTTGCAAATATTTAACAGTTATTTTTTGCTCTAAAGTATTAAAAGATTCTGCACTCAGTCAATAACAACTAAAATATTTAAAATAAAACTGAAATAATGTTAGAATTTATTCCAGCAGATGCTGAAACATTCTTCCCTATCTTTAGCTTTAATATGTAGCTTTAATATGTAGCTTTAATATGTAGTTTTAAAGTAGCTTAAATTGCTATATTATCATTTTCATTATTTTAATTCTTATTCTTATATTATCATAATTTTCATATTGATAAAAAGATAACAATACCCACCATTAATTTTATATTTATACAAACCCACGAAAATTAACGATCTTTCACGAGAACTCTCAATTCTATTTTTAGACAACAGCCAGTGATTGTACGTTTGTGACGTTGTTGGCGGCACGTTCTGATGCAATTAGACGTTATCGTGCTAACAATGACGATCTCGATGACGCTGAAGTGAACGCAAGACTGGTGGCATATTGTTCCGATCAGGTATATCAATACATTCACTTTCTGATATGTTCGTTCAGCCATTCTTCGCCTCCTCTTTATTATCATCATCATCATCATCATCAAGTTTTCATTATGATGACGATTTTTTTCTTCATAATTGCGTAGTTGTTGTTGTTGCTGCTGCTGGTGTTTTCATTATGATTATTCTTTCAATCATTATTATTATTATTATTTCTTTTTATATTATTATTATTACTATATTTCTTTTTAAACTGTAGGCACATTCCTCAGTGGAGAAGGCGGGGCTGATAGGTCTGGTTAAAATGAGGTTCCTACCCAGTGACGATAAACTAAGTCTACGTGGTGAGACATTACAGAAGGCGGTGGACGAAGACCTCAGTGCTGGACTGATACCGTTCTACGTATGTATAGCTATGATAATTCGGGGAACTGATACCGTTCTACGCTTGTATAGCTTTTGAACTTTAATAAACATAAGATACCGTCTTTGTATAAAAAGCTATGGTATTATAGGGGACATAAGTGTCGCGCTGATACAATTCTAGATGTTTTTCGGATCTCAGACAATGCGTTTGTAGGTCATTTGTCCCTCACCTCAGAAGCAAGTGAGGAAGTAGTCAGTCACTTGCGGAGAAATTGGTTAGTAAATTGGCTGGATACCCAGGAACAGTGGTTAAGGTGGACTGACTGCCGGGATATGACCTTAGCTGTTAAAACTGCCTTTAGACCCCAGATGTGTATCGCAGTTGTATTTCACGTCATTATTGTACATTGCACATTGTCATTTTGAAAGACTTTCCTTTACAGCTCTGTGCGACTGTCGGAACAACTGGCGCATGCGCATTTGACAATTTGAAAGAAATTGGACCAATATGTAGGTACATACCAAGTTATTAAGATTTGATTTACATGAACGATTTTTTTATTCTGGTATTTCTACTATTAATATATCTTTCTTCTTTAACATATACTAGTTTTAACATATATATTTTACACTGGTAGGGAAAGAGCTTATATTAAATATATATATATATATATATATATATATATATATATATATATATATATATATATATATATATATATATATAAAAATTCTATACTTCTTATTGACTGAATTTAAACTAGTACTCGCGCTGAAAGTGTGGGATGTGGAAAATCACTAGAGAAACCGCCTATGGTGGGATTTGAACCAGCGACCTCCGGGTCTGGACTGCAACGTTCTAACACTCTACTGTTTTCAGTCAGTACGTTCGAAAGTGATGCAGTAGAAACTATTCAGATGTTCATTTAAAGTGGTAAGGACTATAAAGCATTGCTTCACTGAGCGCGGTATCTCTTGTTGTGTAATTGCGTTCTTGGCAAAAGTTTAAATATACAGAAGTATAAAATAATCCTGTATTTGAACAATTACTATCATGACACTGTTTACAGTATGCATATCAGAAAAAAAATAAGGTTACAAATTTAGAAACGCTTAGAAGAGAGATCGTTGACATAAAAGAAAAAGAATTAGCAAACATAAATTCACATTCGTATGCTTAAATATAAAATCGGGCACTACTTTTGTTGTTGTTGTTGTTGTTGTTGTTGTTGTTGTTGTCAATTAAAAAGGTAAGCATAATTAAAGGCACATATTCTACAATCACTGATGAATGATAAACAGGACATCTAATTTATTCGTTCATTCACTAATTCACTTTAGAATGAAAAATAACTTATAATTAAAAGAGAAAAAAAAAAACATATGTTTAAAAACTTCTATAGGCTTTAAGACACTTAGAATAGTTCAGCCGGAATAACTGGCTATCCACCCAAAATGCTACAACAACAGCTCTCTATATATAAAGACCAATATAAATGTTTTCAGTTCATGCTGGACTTGTAACCGAAGGGTTGCGAGATCGATCCCCGGCTCCTCCACTAACATTACTAATTGTCTTTCGGATGAGACGTTAAACTGAGGTCCCATGTATCAGTGCTGTACACTGAGCATCCTGAAGAACCAGGAGTGTCTCTGGAATGGGATGCTTTCTGTATCTTGCTCTATCCCCTACAACATAAAATAACTAATCTCTGCAGGGGGTGTCGGTCATATGGGCAACCGGTACCGACTATTGAAAAACACACAGATAGATAGATTTTAAGTTTTTCTGTTGTACTAAGAATGTTTCACCGACACCTTGAAATTGGGTAATTATTCACTGAATTCTACATGATTCAACAGAAAATTGAAATACTCTAGATTGAGAGGTGTGCCTCTTTGAAATAACTGTTTGTGCTAAACTCACATATCTGCTTGATCATATAAAGTATTTTACACATATTACGAAGTGCCAGCATGGGATGCTCATGTCTAAAAATGTTTGTTAGACTATAAAGCTTGAGCCATGTAAATCGTCATTTTTTTATTTCCCCACTGCCGTCAAAGAATTCTACGAAAATGCCATATATTGTTAGTATGATTTGATAACTATGAAATTTATTTTTTTATTGATCTGATTAGAATATTACATTTAAGATTTGAAATGATGAAAATTGGTTTCCTCTGTCTCCTGAAATTCAATTTCGTTTTCATAGTTAGGGGCCTACGTCATAAAAAACAACTGTTTTAAAAGAAAAATACTAGGATGTCCGACTTCATTCTTAGATAATGATATCGGTGCAGGCTTCTACTTTGTTACTTTTTCCTATTAAAGAAATACCTTATCCTTTCACAGAATATAGTAACAAAAATCGGCCATAATATATTTGTTAAAGATTAATTCATTAATATTATAGATAATGTCAGGAATAATTATTTTTCTTTCTTTCTTTTTCTTTTTTTATCATCACCACTAACAGGGCCGACATAACTGAAAAAAGTTCTGATGTTCTTTTCTGACAATACTCAAAAGCTAACTCTACCTTCTAGGTGAAGCAGAAGGTATTTGGATGCACATAGACGCCGCTTATGCCGGTACAGCGTTCATATGTCCAGAATACCGGAAGTTCATGGCTGGTGTGGAGCATGCGCAGTCGTTTGCTTTCAATCCTTCAAAATGGATGATGGTTCATTTTGACTGCAGTGCTATGTGGTATGTTTAACCTATGTGTTTGCTAATTGCATGTCACTATAAACGTACTATACAAGGCAAACAAAACAGTTTTATATGAAAGTATTAGTTTCCAAGGACACATTTGCACTTGTATATCCGTTTCTTTGTTGTTGTCATATGGTTACCAGGACAAGAAGTGGTGTTGCACAAATCATCACAATGTATCTATTAAAGGGGCTGTACTCCAGATTTGATATAAAAATATTTTTTACATAAATTAAATATCTAGATGCCGGGGGATTATAACAACATGATATTTTACTTCAAAACTGATTATAAAAGTCAAAATAGAACAAAAAAAAATATTCGCTTCAGCTTGATTTGAACTCTGTACTCATGTTTGAACTCATGTTAACAAAATTTTACCAATGCTTTTACTGTCACCACTATCACTGCAACTGAAATAACAATTATTTACTTTAGATGCTATACGATATAGTTATACCGTCGCGTTACGGTATAGCACTATGAAAGGGAAAAAAATCAATTTATAATGTGATTATCTGACTTATTTTTTGTCAGTAAGTTAGTTTTTAAGCATTAGTCATAAATATTACAAGAAATTCATAATACAAGAAAAGTTTCTTTTTTGTCATCTGGGGCACAGCTCCTTTAAAGTGTAATAAAAACAACACAAATTATATATTTATACTTTTTGTTCACTTTTACGCTTGAAATGAACACTTTCATCATAATTATGCCACATACTCATTTTGATGGTACTTAAATTCATGAAACAACCTTTTCAACAAAGACTTTCACATCTCTGTTTGAAGAATGAAATAAAAAAGTTAACTGATGATTTTTAGCAAAACGCCATCATTGTTTAGATAGAGTCATCACAAGAGTTTGACAGTTGTCGTTTGACACTTACAAAGTAAGGGAATTCACGAGAACAGGTTCCCCAATGTTGCTTATTCAGCATCTTGCCTTAGCCAATTTGATACTGGCGGGTGCAGTGGTCGATGGGTAGAGCACCGTGCTCCCGATCCTAGGTCGCTGGCTCGATCCCTATCAGGAATGAGAATCTCCGGTGGCATTTTTTAGCGGGAGCTATGGATTTGAACAAGCTCATTTAGTGGGATAAAAAATTTTGCAAGAACTTATTTCCAAGTCGATGTAGAAGAAATAAATGTATTCTAAACTATTCTGCTAACACTAAAAAATTCGAAGTTTATAGATCTAGCTTTAAATACAAAAACAGAAAACAAACTGATGCATTAAGGTTCATTTTGATCACGTGCCTTTAAAGGTCATGATTTATACCTACCTCTGATCTAAACATTCAAAGTTGATGTTTGTTTTATTTTTCTAATACCCCTCGCGCCCACTCTCCCTTCATATGACTGTAATAAACATGGCCTAAAAAAGGAAAGTACAGTTTGCCATTGAATAAAATCTAATGTTGTCACTCCCACGTTTGTATTACAAACTTGCTCGAGAAAATCGTGCAATTTTATCAGAAACAAAACAATATCAATGTTAACATCTTGAAAATAAGATTTTATATTTATTTTTTGTTTCATCTCCATAGTTACCAAAAAACATGGAAAAGCCAATCGATGTTGTTCTGTTCGAGTCATTCCCAACGTTTGGCAAAATTTCTTTTTTCAAATTTGTTTTCGTCGAATGTGAAACAAGTATTGAAACCCAATACCATGGTTAAAAGAACAAACGGCATTTCATTTAACATTGTATTTAGTATTGCAAGTACTTTGCTTTTCAACTTGCAAAAAGAAAAGATAAAAAGTTTCAATTTTATAACCAGTTTATAATATTCTGCCACATCTGAAGAGTTTGATCTGATTAAGTAGGTGCTAAAATGCCCACGTAAATAAGGTGTGGTGTCAGAATACTTCATGTTTAAGAAATAATGATTCATTTTATTGGATAGCGGCCGCCGATTACATTAGCTAAAATGCAGGCCAAGTTCTAAAATCAGTAACAAACAACCATTATTTAACCCTTTTCTATTCCATGGTTTCATCACCGAACATTATAAAGTTCATTTTTCCAGTTTCTTATAAATTATCATTTATATTTTCCACCAAAACAAAACACGTGAAATACGAAAATATTAAAAATACAGACATATAAAGAGAAAAAAATCATCCCGTCATACCCTGGTTGTGCACCGGTGACACGCCGGTGTTAACTGGGGGTAAGCGTGCCATTCCCTACCTCAACCGGATCAACATTGGGCTTTATACCGTCCTTCGCCTAAAGCCATGGTTAAACTCATGTCAGTCGTGCTTTGGTGCTCCCCTATAGCCCGGAACATGAGGGATTATCACGGTAGACGCAGGATAGAGATTCGGACCTGCCTCGGTTCAGCCCCGGCATTGCCAGGATTATCCGTATATGCTTAATACTTTAATGAAAAATATAAAGTAACAATATATTCGTGACATTTACGACACCAGATCACGTGTGGTATACGTAAACTGGAAATGAAATCAAAAACTGAAAAAGATAAGTTTCTTTATAGGCTGGAGCAGTGGTCAAAGGTAACAGATAATACTCTTAATCCAAATGCCATGGGTTCGATCCCAAGCCGCTCCACTGACACTTCTGAGATACTTTGAACTGAGAGCCAGTGTATCATTGTCGATGTAAAAATACCAGGGGATATATGTGGAATCGGATGTTATCTGTATCTTCACTATTCCCTAAAGCCTTAGATAATTAAATCTTCAGTGGGCTCCGGCAATATAGGCCAACGGTACCGACCATAGATACACTCAAATACAAATGAAGATATATATAAAATAAATTTTTCTTTTTGTGTAAACGTGTGTGTATTAGATACAAGTGCACGTTGAATTTATCGTTTGAGCATTAATAATTAGGTTTACTCTATTGCAGGGTTAAAAACAGCGGTGCACTTCACAGGACGTTTAACGTTGATCCTTTATACCTTAAACACGAAAATTCCGGTGAGTTTCCCTTTTATTCAGTTAATTCACAAGTTTACAAAGTACACAATGTTTAACATTCATCTTTAAATGTTTCTTGATTAAAAAAAACACATTTGAGATGGATAGCCTTGAAAATGCTAAAGTCCTGCCTGTTTGTTATAGCCGCACATACCCCACGCTCTCACGCCCTCACGCCCACCAAAAAAGTAGATAAATTTAAAATATATATATATATATAATATAACATTTATTACATTTAAACCTACCAGCGGGAAAAGACTGTATTTTCTGTCAAATTTCAGTTAACAAAATAGATTGAAAACTGGAAATAATGCTGTTTTAACACTACCGCTAATATTTAGTACATGTCACAAAGCCTCTTAAAAGACAGAATTAGAAACACACATACTCAATGAAGGTGAAAGACACCATGAGAATTGTAATAAAAATGTATCGTTCTACGATAAATCACAGCTGATTAAAAATAGTTCAGCCTTAGTCAATAAAACAAAATGGTGAAGTCCTTTTTGATACCTTTCCAATCAGATTATGTACCGGTGTTCTTTTCTGGTCTCTCTCGCTGTCTACTGTTTCATTAAGAAAATCCGAATTTATGTTCTTTTTATTACAGATTATTACCTTTTAACGACTGAAGGGTGACAGTTCAATTAAACTATAGACGAACGAGTAACCCTCACGTTTCTGTTTTTCCTCTGATAGACGGTGCTTCCGGTTTAATGGCCGATTCATATCTATTTAATTATCACTAATGATTTCATTTTCACACGCAGGAGTCTTTTGTTTTCAGATAACAGTGACGAAACTGAATAAAAATCACCAGTTAGTTGGATGAATAATTTACTTTTACTGCTAGAATACGCTGTAAAATGTCACTGTTTCTATTTTTAGATGACCAAGCCCGATTCTTTCATACAGGAAACTGACATTATTTTTTGTTTGTTTTTTTTTTTCATCGAAGGTGTTTAAACGTTTTCCATTTGTGACCAGTAAGAAATTACCATATTGAATATGTGTGTTAAGCTGACCACGACTATTTCTAATTGTTTTTGATCTTGTAAATAAGCATATCTATAAAAGTAGTGGGATTATGTGTGATTTTAGGAAAATAGTTCTGCTTATGTTATCTTAGTACTAGATATAAAACAATAAATATCTGCAACATTTTTACAGAGTTGAATTTGAGAAACTTTTACCAGCTACGAATATTCTATTCAGTTCTATATTCTGTTCCACTCCACTCCCGTCTAAGCTATGCCGTTCATTTCTTTTCTAGTATTTTCACGTCTTTTCTAGTTTAGATTTGTGTCAATATGGAAATGCTACCATACTGTCCGGATAGTCTGAGCACATGATTTCAGAAAAGTAAACCCACTGAAAATATGTTTAAAACAGGCCGGAAAAATATTAGTGAAACCTATTTAGAATAGCTAATATAAGACATCCAAATTTTCAACTCCTAAAGAGTTATTTAGTATTTTAATAAATCCATTATATTGCCGACGTATTTATAAGTATTCTGTTATTATTTTTCTAGGTGCCGCCATCGATTACATGGTAAGTTCATTGACTGCTATAACGACTGAAGATCGACTGAAATTTAAAAAAATATATCAAATTTAGTCATTAAAGAATAGGTTCGTAAGGATACAGCTCGGCTACGTATAGTTACATGACTGTGTTGGAAACTTGCTTGTTTTCACTGATATATTTTTAATGCCAAACTCTAAAACTACGTTTTATTTCAGCAGACTCATAAAGTTGTTTTGTGTTGTTGTTTTTTTGCACATTGAGAAAAAAGACAATTTAGTTGGGAAAAAATCATCATTGTAGAATTATTTTCAGACTCGTGAGTTAGTTATCTGGTTGATGATCCAGTCCAAAAGCAAACAATAAAATTTCCTTTTTCTCTTCATTTGGGTGCACGTACAGTTTTCATTATTTTTTCCAGCACTGGCAGATAGGTCTCAGTAGACGGTTTAGAGCTTTGAAGCTTTGGTTTGTGATACGAACATTTGGCATAGAAGGTCTGCAGAAACACGTGCGCGAGGTATGAGTTTAATCCTGGACAGAACGAAGCCATATGATTTTTTTTCATGTTTTAAAGTCAGTATATACCGATAAACTCCTAATTATTATGATTTTAAACCTGGTATTCAAATGTCAGTCGGATGTCTTCGTATATCTCCGTAGCGTATTCTTCTTCCGTTGTATCCAACGTCATATGTATTACAGGGTGTTCGATTAGCAAAGTACTTCGAAGAGAAAGTTCGAAATGACACTCGTTTTGAAATACCTGTAGAACGTCACCTTGGCATGGTTGTCTTTAGGGTAAAGGTAGGTCCTTTGTCTCATCTTATCTCCCCCCCCCCCCCACCCCCACCCCCCACACAAAAAGTGAAAATCAACATCTGTTTAAAAACCTTTACATAATTTACCCTTTGGTTTATAGAAGATCTTAAAATCAATTAAGATTTCCTAAGGAAAATTGTGGCGCAAAACATTAGATAAACCTATTTTTAAACGAAAACGTCAGAAATTGTTTGACTATTCATGAGAGGTAGTAAAAAAGGAAAATGTTCAAATATATAGGGTTTCAGAAACAATTTTTCATAGAAGCCACATTTTGGGATGCATCTTTGAGGAATCTTTTTAAGAATAATGGAAACTGTTGGAAAATGTTCTTTTAAGTTAAGTTCCAAATAATGTATCAGCTATTTGTTTTATAAAGATAAAACGAAATTAATACTTAGTCTTTTCGCACAGGGAGACAACGCCCTAACAGAAGTACTTTTGCAAAGATTAAACCGTTCTGGAAAACTGCATATGGTTCCGGCTGCCATTAAAGGGAAATACGTCATTAGATTTACCGTGACATCACAGTATACAACAGAACAGGATATCGACCGCGACTGGAAAATAATTAAAGAAATGCTTTCTAAAATTTTTCGAGATGAGTCGGGTAATATTTTTTTCTTTTCATGTTGATCGTGTGATGTGTTTGAGCAATCGCATGGACCAGGGATAAAAAAATTCGTTGTAGATAAAAAAATAAAGAAAGCGTTATCGATTAACATAATTGTTTAGTCACCAAAAAGAAATATTGATGTTTTGCAGTGTCAGCTATTTGTTAAAATTACGATATTTAGTTACGATATCAAAATTGTACGATAATCGATTTGACGATTTGTCAACCTTAGTTAACAACAACATATACTTTATTATCTCAAACCGTTACAGGGGTACATGAGTCTACAGTGCATATACCAATTTATAAATATTTACATGAACATCCTATGATCACGTGACATTTTAAACAACATCTTTTTTTGGAAAAGTACCGTTAGATTCGAAATCAGCTGGCCTATATTTTCTCTCATTGTGTCATGTGACGCAATTTCGGCAATACACGCAGGTCGCGTGTTTACAAACTGAAGTAAGATAAAAGTGCTGAATAGATATTTTGTTGGACTAATTTTCCTTTTGGAGTACTGTTAATTTATGGGGTGGGCTAAAAAAACAATGGATTACACACATGGTGAGTATCATTTCAAAAACATTTGTATATTCGTGTTATTTTAAAAGGTCACGTGTAGAATAGAAATGGGGTACTCGTTATTGTTCAAACACCATACAAATTTATATATTTACAAATGTTATTAAGAGTTGATTTTTTCTATTCTTTCAGGAAAGTAGTTTCGTATTACACTTGTATGAAATATCATGGCGCTAACGTGAAAAAAGTGTATCAACTTGTGATTCAGGGAAAGTGGAAATATCCCTTTAAATCTTACATGCTCCTGCTAAATATGCTCAACTGCTCAATTCTCATATGCCATTTTTGTTATTATCAATAATATCAACCTTTTTTCCTTTTCATCTATCATTTGCCAATTGAAAACAATTTGTTTAAATTCTATAAGACTATAAATATTTTATTGTCCTTTTCTTTGTTATTTTAACTGGCCATAAAAATATTATACAGTTCAATATTGTGGCTTCTGTACTGAGCATATTTGACTACCTACCAGTTTCATAGGGGAAAAATGGTTCCCTGTTCTAAATTTCAGTAAATACAGCCAGTCAGATTTTTTCAGGTGGATTAAATAATCTTCAAGCTTAACAGAATCTTTATATATGGAATAATTCAGTCCCTTATCTAGAAGTGATGAGTGCCATTTTTGATGGTTTTGATCAATAAGTGTCTGTTTAATTAACATTTTGAGGGAATTACTTTGTATGTTATTTTGATTGTTCCATATATCAATACTACCTACTTCATTTAAAGTATCTTTTATACTTTGTAATCATTCAGATTCAAAATTTGGCAGATTAAGCATGAGTTTGTATATTTGAACTGCAAGTTTGCTTTGTTTTCCTATTATTAATTGATTCCAATAATTCATCATCCTAGTTTTGATTGTTATAATAAGAGGATAGCGTTCTAATTCTGCAAATAGCATGTATAATGGGGTTGACCTTCTAAGATGAGAAATTTTTCTTAAAAATTCAGAATGTATTCTTTCAGGGCCTTAATTGAGAGGGAATGGACACTTGAAAATTGCGAAAATATGGTGTCGCGGGCATGCGCAGTCGGCTCTTTATAAATACCTTAATGGCGGATGGTATATGTTCTTGATAGTATAATCAAATGCTTAAAAACAACTTACAGTAAGAAATTACAGTACGAATTCTAGTCGAATGAGTAAAATAAATATTTCCCATATTGTTTTGATTATCTAGTTTGTTATTTTTCAATTCAGCTTTTGCTTCTAAAACAATGAAAAATCGATACTAAAATGGAATCGCTTGTTTTCTGGTCAACTTTCGGGGGTATCAGACGAAAATGGAGTTACGAAATAAGTTGACATTAGATGGAAGTTGATAAAAGGACATAGAACTGAGCTTTAGAATATATTTTATTGCTATATCTGTGTTTGTTTACGAAAAGCACCGTAAACATATAGTAGTTTTGTCGAGAATACAGTCATTCAGTGATCATAAACGTACCGAATTTCGGGTGGTATCAGTGCAAACAGACGTGATAAAAGCACTAACCATGAATTGCATCATACTCTACCTGGACGATATTGAGATCTGGATATAAAGTTTCCAAGCTTCTCTCCATATTAACTTCATAATGGACGGTTGAATATTGTGCATTCGTCAAATCGAGACAAATTTTTTACCAGAAAAGAGAGAGAAAACATATCAAGTTGTTGTCTTTTACTCGTCCGCTTGCAAATGAAACTTCTGTTGTTGAAGTAAAAATTAAATATTTTAAAAGGTGAATGTTTCTTCTTTCTTACAAATTTTAATTTTGAAAATCGGCGCATAACTGATAAAAAGACTGATGTTTTTGTAAACGAGGTGCGAGCATTGCATGCCAACTTTCCGCTAACCAACAGTAGATAATTACAAAAAAAAGAGAAAAGCGGATTGAGCTGTCTTTTACTCGTCGGCTTGCAAGAAAAACTTCCGTTGTTGAAGGAAAACAAATAGATATAAAAAAGGTTAATGTTTCTACTTTTTTAGAAAGTTTAGATTTTCAAAATCAGTCCATTATGGACAAAAAGACCGATGTTTTTGTAAAGTAGGTGCGAGCATTGCATTCCAACTTGCCGCTAACCAACGATAGGTAATCAGTTATCGATTTTCCGTTACCAGATATACAGGTGAACGCGCGACAGCATAATTTAGTTATTCTTTCGATAGATAACGAGTGTCCATTCCCTCTCAGTTAATGCCCTGATTCTTTAAAGTATTTGACTGTCTTCATATCCCCATATTTCTGATGAGAAAAGTAAAATTGATATGACAGTATGGTCAAATAGTTTCAAGGCAAGATCAATAGGTAAATATAAATTGTTAATTCTTTTATATAGAAGGTTCATGGCTTTTCTAGCCTGCATGGCCAAATGTTTTCTTGTGTTTAAGAAACTGTCACTTTTTGAGAATAAGACACCTAAATATTTATATGAAGTGACTATTTCAATAGGTGTTTCATTTAGCTGAAAAGAGAAGTTCCTATCATTCCTTGAACCAAAAACTATAGCTTTAGTCTTACTAACATTTATTTTCAATTTCCATAGTCTGCAGTACTCAGAGAAGTCATTTAAACAATTCTGAAGTTTATTTGGGTCATCACTTAAAATTACTGTATCATCAGCATAGAGAAGAATCATTATCTTTAAAAAAGTGTCTACATCTTGGTGCATATCATTGAACTTTATACCACAGTGGCCTTTATTCTCTAAAAAGTTTTCCAGATCATTCAAAAAGAGGCTAAAAAGAACGCCAAAGTCCAAATCTCCATAAGGAATCGAATGCTTGTGCAAAGTCTATAAACATACAGAAGACCTTTTTCTTATAGCGCCTTAATATTTCAATTAGAGAATTTAAAGTTAATACATGGTCAGTTATGGAATAGTGTTTGCGAAATTCAGCCTGGTTTTCAGACACAATTTCATTTTCTTCTAAGAATTTACCAAGGCGTACATTTAATATTGCTGTAAAACGTTTGCTTATACAACTTAATAAGTAGATAGGTCTATAATTTTCTGGGCTAGTTGAGTTACCTTTGTTTTTATATATAGGGATTATTATCCCTTCAGACCATTGCGATGGTATGATGCCAGTTTTTAGAATAACATTAAAAAAAATTCATATAATATGGTAACATTTTTTCTTTACTGTTTTTATGTATTCATTCAATATGTTATCATTGCCACTGGCTTTATTATTTTTTAGTGAATTTATGGCTTTAATTATCTCATCAGGTGTGATTTTTTAGTTTTAAATAGGGTCATCATCTGCCAGTGTATAATTATCTTCTGTCTCTAAGTCATTTTGGTCATGCAATGGGTTATTATTTACATCTTTAAAGAAATCATAAAGAGAATTTAGTGAAGGATGTACATCTTTTTAGCTCACCTGAGCACAAAGTGCTCAAGGTGAGTTTTTGTGATCGCCTGATGTCCGTCGTCCGTCCGTGCGTGCGTCGTCAACTTTTTCTTCAAACAACTTCTTCTCCTGAACTGCTGGGCCAATCTTGCTGAAACTTGGCAGGAGTGTTACTTCCGTGAAGCTTTACCAAAATTATTCAAATGGATCAGGTCCATTGCATTTCTAGGCCACAGGAGCTAAAAATAGATTTTCAAAGTTGGAACTTTAAAAATCTTCTTCTCCAGAACTACAAGGCCTGGAGCTTAGATATTTGGTATGAAGCATCATCAGGTGGACCTTTACCAAGTTTGTTCAAATCATGACACCTGGGTCAAAAATGGCCCTGCCCCAGGGGTCACTAGTTTTACATAGAATTATATAGGAAAAACTTTAAAAAATCTTCTTGTCGGAAACTGCAAGGCCTAGAGTTTAGATATTTGGTGTGCAGCATTGTCTAGTGGACCTCTACCAACTTTCTTCAAATCATGGCTCCTGGGTCAAAAATGGCCCCCAGGAGTCAAATGTTTTATATAGAGTTATATAGGAAAAACTTTAAAAAATCTTCTTGTCGGAAACTGCAAGGCATAGAGTTTAGATATTTGGTGTGCAGCATTGTCCAGTGGACCTCTACCAAGTTTGTTCAAATCATGGCTCCTGGGTCAAAAATGGCCCCCAGGAGTCAAATGTTTTATATAGAGTTATGTAGGAAAAACTTTAAAAAATCTTATTCTCAGAAACCGCAAGGCGTAGAGTTTAGATATTTGGTATGCAGCATTGTCTAGTGGACCTCTATCAAGTTTGTTCAAATTATGTCCCCTGGGTCAAAATTGGCCTCGCCCCAGGGTTTTCTTGGTTTACATATAGTTATATAGGAAAAACATGAAAAATCATTTTTCTCCGAAACTAATAGGACTAGACCTTAGATATTCGATGTGGAGTATTGTGTTGAGAACCTTTACCAGTATTGTTTATATGCTTCTTACTGGAAACCTCAATGCCTACAGCTTAGATATTTGGTATGCAGCATTGTCTAGTGGACCTCTACGTAGTTTGTTTGAAAAATGTCACTGGGGTTACTATTGGCCCCGCCCGAGGGGTCATAATTTTTATATAGCAGTATAGAAGAAAATCTTTAAAAATCTTCTTGTCTGAAACCACAAGGCCTAGAATTTTAAAATTTGGCATGAAGCAAGCTTTATCAAGCTTTTTGAAATTATTATATTAGGTTAAAGGTCATGGAGGCTAAAAATAGATTTATCTACTGTACCTCATAGAGCCTTCATTTATAGACCAATATCTTTGATATTCAGTATATAGGTTCCTTGCATGGACGTCTACCCATGGGTAGGGTTTGAGGTCACTGGGTCAAGGTCAAGGTCACCATAGCTTATAATAGATATTTCTACTTTCTGTCTTAGAGCCTTTACTTATTGACTGATATTTTACAAATTTGGTTTGTAGGCACTTAAATATTTTCAATAAAAAAAATGAAATACTGCTTAGCAGCAAACCTACAGCCAAAGTACTCAGGTGAGCGATCCAGGGCCATCATGGCCCTCTTGTTTATTTTTTTCCTATTTTATTTATCAATTTCCAGTAATCTTTAGGTTGACTTTTTTTGCAGTTTTCTGAGCTTTTCTTCATTACATTTGTTATATTTGCTTATATATTTATTCATTATTGATTTATAATTCTTGCTTGAGTTTAGCTAATTGGCTCTGTTGTACTCAGAGGGATATCTATTATATTGCTTTCTTGCCTTATTGTAGGCCTTTTTAGCCTTTTTACATTCAGGACCATACCAGGGTTTATCTGTGTTTTACTTAAAGTTGGTTTACTTTTGTGTTTACTGTTAAAGCTTATTTCAGCACTATTTATATATATTTGAGATATTTGCTGTCAAATGTCATCAATAAAAGCTTGATTAAAGGAGTCTTTATTATTATCAATTTTTCCTAATATAGAATCAATATGTTCAGGGTTAATATTTCACATAAATGTTTCACAGTTACTTTCTTCCCATTTAGGTTTATAAGTCTTACATTGTGTTTTATCAACACTTTTAGCAACTTTGTTCATTCTAAGTGAATAGTCTAACAAGCAATGTCCATCTGAAAACAAGTGGTCTACCTCAATAACTTCAAAATTTGTCAAAAATTTTATACCTCTGGAGTGTACATATCAGGTAATCTAAAACATAAATATTTCTGAAGGTCATTTAACTATTTCTATCATTCGGAAAACGACCATTTATTATGATCAAGTTTAAGTTTTTTAGTAAGTCAATAAGTTTCAGACCAATATTATTAGTTTCTCTATCTTGGGATTTTCTCAGAGTAGGAATATATAAAGACTTCATTTGAGATTTCTGATCAAAAATAATAATTGTGTCTTCATCAAGATAAAAAGTCTACTAAAAAGTCATCATTCTCAGTATAATCTACAAGATTTGATGTACGAGCATTAAAATCTCCAGAGATGTAGATATATTCATATATGCTACTATATCTAGCAATGTCATTTTCAAAAAGTTCAAACTCATCTGTACTATAAAATTTTGAGTGCAGGGGAGGGATATAAACTATGCTTGTCATCTGTATTATAGGCACTTTTTAATCTTAATATTAACCAAAGCGCATATTTTGAACTACTTTCCAAAATTTCTATTTTACAATATAATTCTGACTTAACAAATACACCAATACCGCCCGATTTTCTATTATACTTTTGTTGATTATAATTATACTTATTATACTATTTATAAATTCATAGCCTGGGATCGCAATAGTGTCATGTTCATCCAGTTTTGTTTCTACTACTCCAAAAACATCATACTTCATAATAAGATCAGAAAATTCTTTGTATAAAAGTTTGCGCTTTAAACCACATACATTCAAAGTACCAAACTTAAGATCACAATGTAAACAATCAGTACCGTGGGAATTTTGTTGTACGTTATAGTCTGTTTCAAAAGAAATTACATTATTTAGGCCATTGTCATGCGAGTTTACATGGGGTACAATACTGTCAATTTGGACTGAATTTAACGTATTTACACTACTGTCATTGCTATTTACATGTAGAAAAATGTCATTTTCAGAAGATCGGTTTAATCCCTATTTTGTTGATGTCCTTTCGGATTCATTGTGCACAGGCTGATCGTCTGGTGGTTTGTTTCGTTCGTCTGCGATTTCTGCGTCGGAGCTCAGAGGTCGATACCGATTTCTCAAATTCAAAGGTTCATTTATACTGCTTTTTATTCTGCTTCTTTGGTTACTGTTAGCCAGTTTTCTCATTTCTTGGCTGTACATATCACATTCGTCACCGCTGCCTACGTAACTTCCGCTTTTGTTTAAAGAAGCATCAGATGAGGAGTTTTCGGTCTCCATGGAGATGTTCAAAACGTCGTCTGTGGCGTTATTTTCGACATTTCCTGTTAATCGGGGTGGGCTTGTTCCCCACGGGTTTTCCATGCACCTCGTCCTTTCCATTCACACGGGACATATGTATGAGTTCTCGCCAGTCTGGGAATTCGTCTCTTACTACTTTCTTCTTTACTATAAGTTTTGCTGGATAGCCTATGAAAACCATACCCTTTTTCTTATATTTGTCTCTATTTTCTTTGTAGGCCGGTCATAGTCGAGATCTGGCTTGAACAATTTCTTGTGGGTAGTCTCGATTTATGCCAAACGTAGTGCCTCTCAATAGATATGCTTTAGACGGTATGAATTCTACATCAGCTTGTTCTAGAAATCTACACAATATAGGTCTTATTTAACCTATACGAGAGATGCCCAGACGGTGAACTTGTTCTACATAGATTTTGCTGGTTTCAATTCCGAGGTTGTCTTCCAGGAACTTAGACAGTACACCCTCAGTATCCTCATTGAAATAAATCTCTTCATTACCTATAAAAATGAGATTATTTCTACGGAATCTCGCCTCCTGGTCAATACTTTTGTATTGCAAACTTTTCAGTTGGATTTTATTCGTATCTTGTTCATTTTTCAGTTTTTCGAGTTCAAGCTCTACTTTCTGTATACGACTGTTTATTGTGTTATTTATTGCTATCATGTCATACAATACATTTAGTTTTTGATCACTGTTCATTTCTACAAATTTATCTTTTGGCACAAAGCTTTTTTGTGTTGGTGAAAATTGATCAAATGTCCCACCTGTGGATCGTCTCTTACGTTTCGCAATGACCGTTGTCCAGTCGTCCGATCGCCCGCCATATTGATTATTTTTACCTGTGTTCACCTGTTGATGTTTATTTGTTCTTTGAGAGTCAAAATCTAGGTTATTTGCCATTTTTTTCAATAATACTTATTAAAACGTTTATAGAAGAGCAAAATTATCACAAAAAGTTCCAATCATATTCAGCTTTAACCACGGAAAAGTAAAAGTTTTGAGAGCACTTTCAAACATGTATGCACTACCATCAAGTCACGTGATCCTATGATATCGTGCTATCTCTTTTAGAGGTGAACTAAACTATGGTAACAAGTCTCTAATCATTCACAGTTATAAAAACCTATTGATTGTTGAAAACAAAACACAAACAAATTGGGAGGACTACTGAAATGTGATAACAAAATCGGTACCAATTCACTCTACCCATTTCATGATTAGGGAAATATATCAAAGATGGAAAGAATACTAACACTTATCGACTTACGTTTATGCTGTTTCAGAATCGTTGGAGGATGAAGTATTCGTAGAAGCGCATGAGAAGGAAAGCGTGAAGGAGAAAGACCAGGTGTCTTGGAAGAGAAGCAGGGATTTTGGGATGTCCCTTGTGTTGAGTAACGTGGTACCAATGTCACCGAAACTTATCAATGGAAGTTACGCAGCATTTTTCGACAATATGGTCGAGTTTGCTAAGGTACGAAACTTAATCTGAGAATGATGTCCAATTTGATGGCAAAGGGAATAGTTTGTACAAGTTATTGGCTTAACTACTTTAGGCTTTCCAACTGTTTTTGCCTTTTTTTGGATTTAAGAGTTTATCACTAAAAATATAAAAACACAAAATTTTCTAGAACAGGTCATTGACTTTAGTAGTTAGGTATGTCAAAGACGTAAAAATACTATTTTACGTCTTTGGGATTGTTGTCAGGATGAGACGGCACAGGACAAGACTAGACGGTACGGCACTTTGCAAAACAAGATGGAATTTAGAAAGACAAGATTCGAGAAAGACATTGCATTTTATATTTAATTATCGTAGATAACATATTAGGTATTATGTTTTTGCTACTGTCATCTATGCAGGAAATAACAAGTACAGAATACACTGGCAGACCTATTCGGTTATCACCAAGGAGACGTGTCCACCTTCGAGACCAGTCAAAACAACAGAGCCTCGATATAGGATATCTGTCAGCCAATAAGAACCATGGATATTTCAAACAAGGTTCACTCGACAGTAAGGTGGAGGAAATTCTTGAAACATATTCCAATGGCAAAAATGTTATAAAGTAAGGAAATTACATTTTTGTAGCATTATAACCATCCTGTTTCCATATATACATGTAGCTAATCAGAAAAGGAATCAATAATTCACAGAACAGTTAAGGACCTTAAACATGTACAAAAACTGAATCGTAATACTTAATTTCTAGAGTAAGATAAAATTTAAGTCTTACATTGTAATTTCCGTATCGAGGACTTAAAAACGGTTATTTAGACGAAGACAAGTTCAAATGGAAATCTCAGAATTAAGGTTATCATTACTGCAATATGCTAGTGTTGTTATTGTTTTTTAAGTAAGTGGTGTTAAAACGTACATCTCTTTAAGGCATCCAAAGGACCTATCTGCCCTAAGTGAACACGAGGAAGCCGAGAACCATCTAACCGTGATGGTACCAGAACGTCACGTGATCCAAAATGGCGACGTTGGTGGGAAAAAGAAGGTGGAAACAAAAGACGCTTCAAATGGAGTTAGACTGTTTTGCAAGCATTGCGGGCATCCAGTAGACCTGGACGATTGATGATAATAAAATATCTGCTTTGATGACACTACTGCTGACGTGTATAAAATTGTCTTTTAGATCAGAATATATGTTCAAATATATGTGTATTATGTGTATGGACTAAGTACCCTGCGTTATTTTCCGGAACGTACAACCCCTTTAATGGCGGCTGGAACATTGAACTTTGAATTTCATATCGTAAAGTAGTCAATTTAATTCAGATTTTAACGATGTTTAATGTTTTGAAATTTTCATTGGACTAGATTTATACATAACGTAAATTGATGTTATTTTAGTCGTAAATTTGCCAAAATAGTAAAGCATAACTATTTGCGTGTAGGAAATGCACAAGAATGATTTAAAATTTTAATGATTGAACACTGATAGAACAAACATTTAAAAGAGGACACAGTATGTCACGATATTTTACTGCTCCTTGCCCTCTACGTACTATTAAAATTTTCTTAATTTGTGTTTTTACACTAATCCACTTAGGCCAGTGCTGCTGTGTATAAAAACCAATCGACTTTTTATTGTAACCAATAGATCAATTTCAAGGGCAGTTTATTTATTAGCTATAAGATATACATACCACTCAAAGCAAAACGTAATAGATAGGTTATTAATGCGTGTACTTTTATCTGAACAGAGAATATAGTATCAGTTAATTTATTCACATGTTCTTTCTATATTTAAACTTAATTAGAAATGAAACTGAGACGAAAAAAGATATTACAATGTACCCCTTGAGGCTTTGTAACAATAAAATTTCTTGTTTTTATTAAATACACCTGTTAAAGGTTTTGGTTGGAAACGATAATTGTTGAATGCGCCAATTCTAAACACACAAAACAGAAGCATAACAATGTAATAACTATGTACTTATTGGCCTATGATAGAATATTTGATATTGTGTGATATGTTGTTTGTAAAGCATCGCAAAAAAAATGAATAAAGTAAACATTATTCCCAGTATTCGTTAATTATGCAGGTTGGCTCCATGATCAGAGCGGCAAAGAGATAAATACATCTCGTAACTTGCAATAAATTATGACCTTCCAATCTGAAGATAGCTGGTTCGAATCCAACCAGGGCTTAGACTCTCCGGTATCTTTCTTAATTCCACGCTTTCAGCTTTCCTGATCTTCAGGGACTACAGGCGGATCGAAAAGCCTTATCTTGCACGGCCAAAAAAGAAGAAACAAGTGATGGAAATAATTCAAGACTTTGAACAAGTAATTCGATGACCTTGAACAGAAAAGTCTGAAGGAGCGGAATTTGAAAGTGTCAGTTATCGTCTGTAAGTTGGAACAAGAAAGACAACTTCTTCAGAAAATGACAAGAAAAGCACATGACATTCTCAAACCACCGAATACCTTCAGAGGTGATAATGAATTCGAACCGCTCTTCCAAGTAAAATATTTAGGAGAAGAATTTAATAAGACATTGTCTTTCATTCTAATCCTTTTCAAAAGAATATTATTATCTTGTAGTGTGATTACGTTGTAACTACATGTGTACATATTCTGAGAAATAAATATGTTTAAACAAGTAAAATATGGCGAACGTTAAGTCCATGAGAATAAAGGATATTTCATCCACTGCACAAAACTTTATTGCTTTTGACATAAGTGAGAGTATTGAAAGGTTTCTGAGCTCAATAAATTCAGTTGGATCATTTGATAACCAAACTGAGAATACAGCACCATCTTTACCTGTTCATTCAACAGACACCACGAATTCAAACAGGCCACCTGTAATATCCTCTTGCAACCCAAAAGTCATTTATCAGGTGTCGCAAGTGGTGAGTCTGATTACATTGTTACCTACGAGACAAAATTATAATAGGGAAATTCGACGTACTATGATTTATGTTGCATTATTAGACATATGCAATCAATCAACCAGATAGAACAACCTAGGCCCTATTATTGATTGTAACAGTGACAAAATTAAAGATCAGGCACATAGACTCCTTGACTTCTTTAATCAACCGGGTAAACATGTTCTGCTGGTCCTTAAGAGGTGTCAGTGTCTCTCACTCAAGTGAAGAAAATACACATTTGTGTTTATTGGGAGACAACTGTCACTTACAAGAGATCACTAGAACAGAAAGTTACTGCAGGTTAAGTATAAAAAGATAATAAATTGTTAGTTTGTTTAGGTAGTACGCGTAAATCACGTTCTGTAGAAATGTATACAGCTCTTGCGAAGTACCGCATTCTCTACAGTGTGCCTCACAAAGTCCAATGGCAGTGCCGCTAACTAACACGTTTAGTAGCCATGGCCTGAACACACCGGGATGAATATACATAGATGCTCAAGAGCAGTTTTTTGTTTGTGAAGTTGACAGTAACTTAGTGGTTCATCATCTCCAGAACATCAAAGAGTTTGTCATTTTTAAAATAAAATGCTGGCACAGGGAAACTCGCAACAGTCAGTTGTGACAGAACAACGTCGCACCTCTTGCTTGACATCTGTGGAAAACTATTTTATACCTGTAAATGAGGAAAAATATTTATAATGGACCTCTTTTCAGTGATAGAGTACTTCCATTGTGCTTTACACAAAATGCATATGTTTACATGTAAAAGGAAACGTGAATTGCACAATCAGTGTATGGGCAGTGATTTGAATCTGTATATTTCTCCATCTAGCTATAATTCAGTTCTGATACATACAAATATTTACTACATTCTCTTTTTTTTAATTTCCACTGTCGCTTCTGGTGCACCAGGGAAGTTCTTGCAGTTCGTATCCAAGAATGCGATCTCTTCGTAAGCGGCCACTTTCGCTGCCGATAAAAATTCCCCTATCCATCAACATGGATTACATGGCGGACTTATAAATTCTTCCAGGTATCTATTAAGCTGTTGTTGTAGACACCTACCATTCAAACAATTATTTTATCTGTTTGAGTTGCAACTCTAAATCATTGATTATCAAAGTGGATGTGTGTGCGTTCATTATTTTACCTCCATATTATGTTATGAAATATTTTCTTCTTACTAATTTTTTAAAGGAACACGGTTTGATGTATATGCAGAATAACTATGTGTGTTGCACATAAGTTCTTTTTCCAAGTAAATCTGAATAGTGCTTTTTCGGGCATTGACATCACGTCAGACAGGAATGAATACATCCAGAAAACGACGCGGCATATACAAACATTTAGTGTTTAAAGGTAGCTCTTACTTTGAAGAAATCATCATTCTGTGGTGAATCTTGAAAAAAAAAGGACAAGAGTTCGAAACAAAGCGCGAAGATTTATCTGAAGAGTTACTTACTTCCCTTTAGAAGATACTTAGTATACTCACCAGAAAGAAATGACAACAAATACACAAAGGAGTTGCCACCAATGAACAAAAAAGTCCATAGGAAAACACATGTTGTAACCTGATCTACTTTTTGTATCGATTGTCCCACAATCGATACAATTTTACTAAGATCACCGAGTTTACTGCAACTCACTTATTTACGCCCAGAATTTCCTACCTACCACCATAACGAATAGTTCTATCTGTTTAAACATTTAAAATAACGTTTGCATAACAAGACGTTCGGTGATCATTTGGCAATATAGGAATTGCCTAATTCAAAACGTTTCTAACTACGTGGTTTGAGAGAAAGTTTTTGATTTTCTATTTTTACAATGTTTTGTCTAATGGTGTCGGCCTGTTGATTTTTTTCTCTTCTTTACTCTTTTGTGAACCCACAACAACTGAAGATAAAGTGTAAACTCCTGGATGTAATTCTAATAATCAGTGGTCTATATTTCTCATCCTTAACATTGTCACAGTCAGTAAACATTGTCTCAGTCAGTAAACATTGTCTCAGTCAGTAAACATTGTCTCAGTCAGTAAACATTGTCACAGTCAGTAAACATTGTCACAGTCAGTAAACATGGTCTCAGTCAGTAAACATTGTCTCAGTCAGTAAACACTGTCACAGTCAGTAAACATTGTCTCAGTCAGTAAACATTGTCTCAATCAGTAAACATTGTCTCAGTCAGATAACATTGTCAGTCAGTAAACATTGTCACAGTCAGTAAACATTGTCTCAGTCAGTAAACATTGTCTCAGTCAGTAAAGACCAAAATAAGTATATGATGAACAATGAACTTTTCTGTTTTTACTGACTCTCTAAAGACACTGTCATTATTTTCAATACATTGCCCACACAGTGCACCGGTTACATCACTTCTGTGATTCATCCACCCAGACATATAGTCCTACAGAAGACAGGAAAAAAACAGTTGTTAAAGTTACCAGAAACGGCACAAAAGCAATACAGTATAAATAAATACAGTTGAACTCTGACCAGTTTGGAAAGGCAAAACATCAATACCAAGACTTTAGTATTTCAAAGAACTACTTTCCAGCCTACAACAACCCGGAAGTATTTCGACAATGGGGTCACACCTAATGTTCTAAGTAGCGTAGTGATTCAAAGTCATGTTTTAGAATATACGTTATTCATCGTCTGCTAGCCTACTTATGTGTGTTCAGGTCCTGATCTTTGCCTAGTTTCGAAAAAATGCAGCAAATAGCGTTATAATTTAATATTTGGATGTTTAGAGCAGGGACAGTTTTTCCTTGATCATTTATTTCTAATTAATGATTTATCTGGTCATAATTACGTAGTATATTTAAGCTATCTGTTTAGACTATTAATCTTTAGAGCGGACTAAGAAAATGTGGCCTAATTTACTACAACGAGATTATGAAATTGTGTGCGGCACGTGACCAATTTACAAGTAACTTTAATGAGGTCTCAAGGACAATCGATCGATAAGTTTTTTGCTAACTTTAATCATATCATATCTAACATTTGTTTTATTCATTCAACAATGCGTATGCTCATAGAATATATTTGCTCTATTCCCGCCCACTGTTAGGAAGTTATTTAGTTAATATCGTAAAACTCTCAACACGTATTTTGTGTTTGCACCACGCTCTATAGATTATCATAAATAATGACACTGTTATTCTCATAACGGCAACATCAAAACAAAGTATTAACATGTAAACAAGATATTGTTCATTATAACGTGGAGACATAACAAAGAACTGAGTATTCATCCGGGAGATGATAGTAGGCATATTTCGTTTCGCAATCGCTTCACCTAATGATGACTATTTTGTTCTGATGATAACCCTCATAAGCTGTAGGATTAAATGTCCTTTCGAAAATCATATCAATCGGACCTATCAATGTTCTGGAATTCTTTAATATCAAACCTTCATCCTCTGTAAGAAACTACCGACTATCTTTCTCTAATAACCAATGATATCATCTTTACCAACAGGTGGTGTGATAACAGTATGTTACACATGTATTATTAATCATTTCCTGTAGAAATTTAGCCAGGTCGTCTAACAAATTATCGGTATGTCTTATCAGCTCCTTTTGAAAATTTGACAGGTGAAGAAGTATCAGTATGTTACAGCCTACTAGCTCTTGTAAAACATTTGACAAGTGTAATAACAGAATATCCTATTTGGTCCCTTAAAACATTTGACAAGTGGTGTAATAACAGAATATCCTATTAGGTCCCTTAAAACATTTGACAAGTGGTGTAGTAACAGAATATCCTATTGGGTCCCTTAAAACATTTGACAAGTGGTGTAATAACAGAATATCCTATTGGGTCCCTTAAAACATTTGACGTGGTGTAATAACAGAATATCCTATTGGGTCCCTTAAAACATTTGACAAGTGGTGTAAGAACAGAATATCCTATTGGGTCCCTTAAAACATTTGACAAGTGGTGTAATAACAGAATATCCTATTAGGTCCCTTAAAACATTTGACAGGTATAGTTATAACAGTACATGTTTAATATATCTTACCAGCTCTTGTAGAAGCTACGGCATGTGGTGTAATTAAAGTATGTTATAACTTATTAGCTCCTATTAAAACTTTGACAGTTGTGTAAATAACAGTGGGAGCGGATGTGGTCCAGTGGTAACGCGCTGGACTGGTATACCAGGGGTCCCGAGTTCGATCCCCCGCTCCTCCACTAACATTACTAATAGTATTTCGGATGAGACTTTAAACCGAGGTCCCATGTATCAGTGCTATACACTGAGCATGTAAAAGAACCAGGAGTGTCTCTGGAATGGGATGCTTTCTGTATCTTGCACTACCCCCACCACATAAAATAACTAATCTCTCCAGGGGGCGTCGGTCATATGTACCGACGATAAAAAAGCTTAAATAGATAGAGATAGATAAATAACAGTTTAACTCTGTAAGAATCTGCCACTCGTCTCACATTAATGGCAGTGTTAGGGACTCAAACATAAATATCTCTTTAGTGAAAAGTTTATTGAGCAACCTTTTAATGATGAACCAAATTATGGCTTATCTTTTGCAAATTAGAGCACGTATTTGCTATATTACTTGTCAATTTATGTGATATTGCAACAAATTACAGGATTTAAAAGTGTCAAGAAATATTGACAAATAAAATAAACAACAGATTTAGTTTTCTTTTTGTACTGGTCATCAATCTATTTCGTCCTTTCTCTGCACTGAGAGATTTAAATGTGCTAAGTCAGAAAATATTTGAAATATTTTTTTCTCTAAATTGTCCATTTAAACTATCTTTTTTTTAGTTTCTGTTTGTTTTCATAATCCTGTATTGACTAAATGCTTTAATATTCTATAGTCTAAAGTTTAAACAACTTTTAAAGAATGATATTTTAAACATTTCATATAATGATATAATGCGAAATACTAGTAAACAATTAATACCGATGATAAGATAAATGAAATATCGCTTCAAAATAATATTGATCACATTCTGTTTACGTTAATGTATTTGAAATCTGAACGAAGATCGGATTTTATCGTACCCAAAAACACATTGGACTAGGAAGTGTAAATAGGAAGTGTGAGGGTTTTTTCCTAAACAAAAAAACAATAGTTTCAATGCCGCTGTAAATAACTATCATAGACTGGACAATATTTTTTTATATTAAAATTTTGTGATATTGTTTCGCTTAGCTGATTATGTGTTCCCGGGTGTATTTGTGTTAAAAATTAAACTATTTAAAGACATTAAATATGGCAACAGGTGGAGATTTTTCAAGGACATTGCAAGCTGGCCATGAGACCTATTACGATTTTTCATGTACGCTTTGCGACGAAGAAGGGAAGCATATAGAAGCTCTGTGTTATTGTGAAGACTGTTTCGTTTATATGTGTGGCGCTTGCGTTAAATCTCACAATCGGATTCCGGTGAACAGGCAACACAAATTTGTAGATCAAGGACAATTTAAGACTGTGAGCCAGCCTGTTGTAAAGTCCTTTCCGACAAGGCGCTGTTCCAAGCACCCTGGTGAAGTTGTCAATATTTATTGCAAAAAACACGACGTGGTTGGCTGCTGTGTTTGTGTAGCTATCGAACACAGGTACGTTCTGATTAAAGGAAAAAGGATTATACATGTATTTATCTAAAATGAAATGTCATTTTTTTCTAGTGTGTCTAAGTTGTAAACTGGTTTCAAGTATTATTGATGACAGTCAATATATCAGTCAGTAAGCTAATCACTCACTTGGTAGCAAACTAACTCATTCAGTTATTCTACTTACTTGTTAAAGGGGCTGTGCTCCAGATGACAAAAAAAGAAAGATTTTTTGTATTATGAATTTCTTGTAATATTTATGACTAATGCTTAAAAAATAACTTACTGACAAAAAATAAGTCAAATAATTACATTAAAAATTGGTTTTTTCCCTTTCAAAGTGCTATACCGTAACGCGACGGTAAAATTATATCGTATAAGATTTAAAGTAAATATCTGTAATATCATTGCGGCGATGGAGGTGACAGTAAAAGCGTTGGAAATATTTTGTTAACATGAGGGTCCAGAGTTCAAATCAGGCTGGAGCGGAAATATTTTTTTTATTTTATTTTGACTTTTATAATCAGTTTTGAAGTAAAATATTATGTTGTTATAATCTCACGGCATCTAAATATATAATTTATGAAAAAAATTTTTTCATGTCAAATCTGGAGTACAGCCTCTTTAAGTTAGTCAGTTTATCAGTAACGACAGTCTAGAAAGCACTTTGTCATTCTTTAGGTCAGTCAGTTAAGTCGGCCGGTCAATTGATTGGTCGGACGTTATTCTAACGCTTCGTGATTGGTCATTATTCTCAAACCATTGAAAAATTGCTATATAGCACATTCACATTATCATCACATTTACAATCATTGGTATTTGAAAACGGATGAAGATTCACAATTGTTCCATTAATGTTTCAGTAACTGTACGCAATGCATTCAACATTTACACTACGCCGCTAAAGGTATACAGGCGAGCAATGAATACCACGATATCATACGTGAGACACAAGTTTTCCTATCTGATATACAAAGACTACTGGTTGATCGTAAAACTGACCTATCTCGCATCGCAAAAGAAAAGAAACAAGTGAAAGAAACGATCGAAGACTTTCGGAAGAAAATCAACAAATACTTTGACTACCTTGAGCAGAAAAGTCTGAACGAGCTGGATTTGAAAGAGTCAGCCATCGTCTCTAAGTTGGAACATGACAAAAAACTTCTTGAGAAAATGAAAAGAGAAGCAAGGGGTTTTCTTAAGCAATTAAATTCCTTCAGAGGTGATAATGAATGCGAACTATTCTTCCAGGTTAAAACTTGGAAAAGCCATGTCCATGAATCTCAAAATAGAGTAAAAGATATTTCATCCACTGCTAAAGAGTCTGTACTTTTCGAAGTTAATGGGAGTATTGAAAGCTATATCAGCTCTTTGGATTCTCTTGGATCATTTGACAACCAGGATGCGACAACAGCCGTGCCTTCTTCAGTATATTCATCAGCATGTAGGAACCTAAAACAATCATCTCTTAAACAAGCATGTAATGACTCAGGTCACAATAACAAATATAAGATAAAACTGTTTGGGAAATTTAATTTAAAGGAGACGTCAGACAAACAGGTTTCCTCTATACATGACATATGCAAGCTACCAGATGGAAGAATCCTCATTACTGATTATAACAACGAAAAATTAAAAAGACTAGATGAAGCATATAAACTCCTTGATTTCGTAAGTCTACCAGGTAAACCTGAATGTGTATGTGATGCTGGTCCTGGTAAAGCTGTCGTGTCAATGTGTCAAGAGCACAGGGTACAGTTTGTTTCTGTTGGAAAACTGCTGACGCTAACGAAGTCCATAAAAACTAAAGGTCAATGTAGAGGGATGGTGTATAGTGAGGATAAATTATATGTTTGCTGTGGTAGTCTATGGAAGTCCTCGTTTGGCATAATAGCGGTGTACAGTAACTCCGGAAAACTATTACATTCTTTACCATCTACTTCACAAAGTCTGTCTACAGTCCCAAAAGGTATTACAGTCAGTGAAGACGGTCATCATTTCTTTATTACCAGCTTTTACACAAACAAAATATCGATGTTGGATCTGGCTGGTAATATAATGAACACATTCAGTCTGGTGGATCTGGAAAGACCAAAAGGATTATGTACAGATGATAAAGGTTGGGTGTTTGTCTGTGGGATTGATAGTAACACAGTAGTTCAGCTCTCACCAGAGCAATCTAAAATGGAAGTGATCCTTACAAAAACAAATGGTATTTCGAATCCAGTAGGCATATGTTACGACAGAACAATGTCAAACCTTTTAGTTTCTTGCGCTGCATCAGACGAATTGCTAGTTTATACATGTAGATAACTTCAAAAATAAGGTTTCCTAATGAATAACTTAAACATTGAAATGCCTCTTCAAGAATAACACGATCACGTTCACATAGAAATATAGTTGTATGGATGAAGCATAATTCTTGTCCTGAGTAAAAAGAAAATAAAGGTACGTAAGTAATATTTGTCAAATGAGAATTAATTTTCTCATAGCTATTTTCCAGGGCTCGGACGATCCAAATACTGTCTTCTGATAACGCTTATCATTCTGTAATGATTTTATTATTTTTAATATCTAATCAGTTTTGGAAAATATGTAACTATGTAATGATATGCTCTTTAAAGTCTTTCTTAAGCGTTTAAGTTCCTTTTCTTTTTATTCATTTTATCTGAAAAAGACTCAAAAGTTAAGAAGTGTCATAAAAGAGAAATCATTTCCTTTGCCTTGTATACATTTAATAACGGGAATTTTTTTGTGTTATTATCTAAGTATGTTTTTTTTTTCTTTTTCTTTTTTTCCAAAATTTGTTCCTTTACCGGACTCTAAAAGCTATCTATTTTCAATCAGCAATAATTTACTATAGTAAATTAAATATAAAACTTACTAATGGCTTTTTAAGAACAAAGAACAATATGTCAATGTTAGTTGAAGTTTACACAAAAGATTTCCTCAAAGCTATGTCCATTACACTTTAGAATTTTTGAACAGCATGATTTTTTTTAATTGATAAAATTAAAAACATTAAATGTCATGCAAATTATAACAACAGCAACTAGAAATAACTATTATTTGCAATACATAGAATAATATACGAGTCGACGTAGGTAAACATAAATTGTATACAAATTAAAGAATTAAGAAGTTATGTTTTGTCTTGATTTTAAAAGATAAGTGATCGATAAATAATCACAAAATTGTAGTGTCTTGTCTCCATTTTAAAACAGCAATCATGTCTTGTGGATGTAGATGCCAGTCTAGTTTGTGTCTGCCGAGGAAGAAAAATAATAGCCATGTATAATGCAGCTGCTTTGAAATTCAATTTGAAGTGTACACTAGGCCTACATCGACAATATGACCGACCTACAGAAGTATACAGTACATCGCGACAATTAATAAAAAAAATAAAAGTTAGACAGGAGTTACATATTTCAAGTCTCTGATAAATTCTTTTATTTTCAATAGAATAGTCTTACATGGAATTGTTACACAAAACTCAGAATAATTTAGTAGAAAGACTAAGGTGAAGTGGAGTTACAATAGTCTTGCACTGAAACTTACCTAACTTCAAATCAAAATTTTCAGAGGTAAGACTATTGTAACTCAGGCACCCCTCTAAGAGTAAGAAACGAACAAAAGATATGTTTATATTTCAGGGATATACTTATTGGTATCATATGTGTAGTTCACATTCAAAATAACATTATTAACTTGAAATAACAAAATTCTAAAGAGTTTTTTTTCCATTTCCTGAAAAAAGTGAAAGGGGCAGTTATGACAGTCTTGTCCACGACTGATATAAATAGACCCTGAGCAGACGCCGTATACTTGCAGCGTCTGATCTAGGCATGCACTGTTTGCCTATATCTATATTGTTAGACACCAGATATAAATGGCATGAAAAGATCAAACCATCTTTTCTATCATAAAGATTTTATGAACATTGTTATAAATATCAATGTTTTTAGCTATGAATGTTTGGCAGGTCTCAAAAGTAGGGTTTATAATTTTCAAAGCGGAGTGCTCGCTGCTCACATAGGATGGGAGTTTCATTTGAGGGATGAATGCAAGAAAGTGTTGTCTGCTTCTTTATGTTATGTACACTGTCAATTTATAACTGAGAGACATGAAACAGGATTTCTGTATTCTGGGGGAGAAAAGTTCAAGTTGTTTCCCTTAGTATATACCATGCTTCTGATTTTTCTGAATTTTTTATCATTTTCGGGGGGGGGGGGGGGGGGTTATGATCCAAACAGATTTACTCTTTCCATATTTTATTTGACTACACTGTACTCATAAACCTGATAATTACATGTTACATGTAAATTCAACATTTCAAGTGAAGTAGACGTAGGGTCAGCAAAAGCACAAGATAAGTCATGTGGCAGCAATTATAACATACGGATAAATCTAACATCTAGAAGAGTACCAATAGTTATTCAGAGCAACTGAAAATTTTCACAACTGAAAACTGCACCAAAAGGGCAGCACATTATCAAACATAATTCAGACAATCTTTCTCAAGGGTTTATATCAGGTATTTCACTTTCAGAGATCAATTAACATAGTATTAATATAGTAAGAGACCACGCTAGCCATGCAAGAGTTTCATTTTTTTTAAAGAGAACTCTAAATACTTATGTGAAGTTTTAATAATTATTTATGGTAAGAGAACATGTATTAACAAACATGTATTACACGAGTTACATTAGCACTGATTTATAAGAATACAAATCAATATATAAAAAAATCTTTGTTGAACTGTAAAAATGTACCGATATGTAATGTTATTCTGAAATGATTTTGCACCTGAAAAATTGAGCCATGTAATCCGACTGAAATACAACTTTTCCTAACTTTTTGAATAAACAATTAACTAACAATACCTACCACACGAAGTAACAATAATTTTCATGATTTTATTTCTTAAATCAATAACTGATCATTTTCGCTCTGAAAAAATATAGAAGTATGTGATCACTTGTTCAGTAGCTTAAAGGGGCTGGGCTCCAGATGACAAAAAAGAGAAAATTTTCTTGTATTATAAATTTCTTGTAATATTTATGACTTACGCTTAAAAAATAACTTACTGACAAAAAATAAGTCAAATAATTACATTATAAGTTGATTTTTTTCCCTTTCAAAGTGCTATACCGTAACGCGACAGTATAACTATATCGTATAAGATTTAAAGTAAATATCTGTAATATCAGCTGCGGCGATGGTGGTGACAGTAAAAGCGTAGGAAATATTTTGTTAACATGAGGGTCCAGAGTTCAAATCAGACTGGAGCGAAAATATTCTTTTTATTCTGTTTTGAGTTTAATAATCAGTTTTGAAGTAAAATATTATGTTGTCATAATCGCACGGCATCTAAATATATAATTTATGAAAAAAAATTTTTATGTCAAATCTGGAGTACAGCCTCTTTAAAGATAAAAAAATCTGTTTCCCTGATACAAGAAATACATTCTACAATAGTAAAACATGGCACTTTGAATGTGATAGAAAAGCCTTTTTAGTGGCAATAGCTCGAAAAGTGAGGGAGTAGCACACTGAAACTATATTTTCAAACCAATACTGATACAGAAAAACACAACCTGAATCAAATACATTGTATGAGAAAAAATAAACCGTTTTTCATTAACAGCAAAAGCAATGAAATTTGAGAGAAATGAAAAAGGTATATATAAAACAACATGAAGAAAAAAAGTTATTTGTAAAAGGTTACAAAGTTACTGATAATTATCAAATTCTAGCTGAAGAAGTCACTTTTTTCAAGATAAATATAATAACAAAAATGAACAAAAGCAAGCTAATTCAATTTTTTTCGACAGTATAATGAAAAAGAGACAATCAAAGAATGTATGTGAAGGTTTTCTCACAGAAAATGAATGCTGTAATCTGAAGGCTTAACTAAATTTTACAAACTATGCTGAAATGATATAAAACAGTATTTCATTGACTCTCAACTATTCTTATGAATAAGGTTAATCATCAGACCTTCAGAAGCAAAGCTTGTTAATGCTTATACAAAAAAACTATAAAGACCATATATTTCTATCCAAGTTGCCTTAAGTTTACTAAATGTTGACTACAAAACTGCAACTAAAGCAACAACAAATTGACTAAACAAATAAAGCATGTTTTACATTCGACAATGTTTCCAAAACAAACAGACTTAACCATGCTTTTAAAATACAATGTCTGCACGATTTATTAACTGGATAAATCTTTTCTACAATCCAATAAATAGTGTCATCATAAATAATAATAGTTACATGTCAGAGAGTTTCTAAATTAGAAGACGACTGTTCACTCTCATATTATTATTTGCTCTAAACTGTTAACAAATAAAAAAAGCAAAAGAAAAACAAATAAAAATCATTACTATTCATAATAAAGAAATAAAACAAACAGTACTTGCAGTTGAGGCAACTTACATGAATAACAGGGGAAAAAATCTTTCAAGCATTTAGTAAATATTATTCACGACTTTGGAAATATATCTGCTGTCAAAATGGAGTATGGATATCCTTTGGACTTCAAAATATGCAAAACTATATGGAATGAAATTTCAACTAACAGGGATTTCAGTAGTTACAAATCCATCCAAGAGTGGTTTACATGTACATGAAAACAACTTAAACACATTAAATCATTTTTACATTCCATGAAAGCTTGTGGTGGTGGGAACTTAGTTTTTGAATCACAAAAAGGCATTAATGGAAGTTGTCATACTAACATTATTTTAAGAGACATTTGTAAATCTTGGTTCAAAATATACTAACATGATGATAGAAATCCAAACTGTTTAAAAAAGTCATATAATATGGAATAACTCTGATAATGAATTAGAATATTAGTTTAGACGAGATATTAAGGATCAATTGTTTGATTTTCACACAAACCCTTTCTATAAATTCAACAAATCCAAAAGAATTTTTAGTAAAGGTATTAGTTCTTTAAACAATATAGGGTTTCAAGGCATATACTACCAATAAACAAACACATAATGTGTAAGATTGTAGAACAGAACAGAAAAGAACAGAACAAATGTTTATTACAACTGAATGTGATTTCTGTAACACGAGCATTGAAACAAACACTTATTTAGGGTATGCCATAAAAAAGATTTTAACACAAGTTTATTGTTAAAGAAATTTGCCTAGGGATAACAAAGAATATCAAAGTTTTGATACCTTTCTTTAATTTCTATCTGAAAGAATCAAAGTTGAAGGAGAAATTGCATTTATGTGAAAAAACTTCAAAAACATGATTAAATGGTCAGTTTTTCTATAAGACTAAATGACCCCTAGAAATAATATTTTACTTTCATTTCGTTTTCGTTTCCCTCGTCTATTACAAACAGCAATTAATATTTAAATTCCATATAACTAAAATTAAGTATAAAGAAACATATGTTTCTAAAACACCCTTCATTGAAATACTAAACGGCATAGGATAAACACTCATCTAATGGATGAAACCTGTACCCGCGACATGCCAAGCTGCTTCTTCAGGTATAGGACGGCGGGGTTTTCTCTTCCTAAATTCACAATGAATACATGCTTTATTTTTTTCAATACACCAGTCATCTAAGTAATCTATTTAACACTTGATAGCAAGCTGAACTTCCAGTGTTCTTTAGCCACACTAACGGCTCATTCTTCACTTCTCTACATAATTCTGAAATAGAATGTTTCACTCAAAATAATCTACACATCAATATGGATTCAGATGTTTATTTCCAGTGTTTATTTGAATTTTTTTAGGCACTCTGAAGTCTAGATAGGGAATGGTCTCTGCCATTTTTCTTCTACCCGTAATTTTTTAAATGCTCAGGATTTGGAAAAAATAAAATCACATTGTGAACAATAAAACAAATCATCAACCTTGTTTCATAGGTTTGCATTCTATTTCCTGTTATCACACTTCTGCTACATTTCTTCCTCTAACTTCTAAAATGCTCAGATTGGCTCGAACAGAAATAGAAAAAGAATAAATTACGATCAACATACTTGATACAGATACAAATCAATCAAGAATTACATGACTGGTTAAAAGAAATTAACAATGACCTACTAAAAAATTTAATCTGAAAACCATTGTGTTTGCACAGATCTCTGCTTTGTCTGACTCCCTGCATTTTACATTTAACTGCGAAAACGGGAATTTACCAAAATAAGCAGTAAGTATCTGACTGGAACATTTTCATCTGGCAAAGCCTTAGTGCATGCAAGAATGTTAGGAAATTAAAGTTCAACTAGTGAGGTGAAAGTCCTTACCATCTGAAAGTGCCGACAAAAAAGCCGAAATAAAGCAACAAGGGGGCCATTGGCCCCAAAGCGCTCACCTGAGGACAGACTGTTATTTGTGTGGAAGCTATCAATATTTCTTGTAAATCTAAGCTCTAGCCTTTGAAGCTTCAAAGGATAATTTCTTATAAGTTTTAACTATATGCAAATAATGAATATCTATGACCCCCGGGCAGGCCCAATTTTTACTCCGGATATAATTTGTACAAACTTGGAACAGGTTCACTAGACAATATTTCATGCCAAATAATTAAGCTAAAGGCTTTGTCAATTCAGAGGAAAAGATTTTTTAAGTTTGTGCTATATACATATATGGAAAACCTATGACCCCCTGGGACGGGGCCAATTTTGGCAATAGGAGCATAATTTGAACAACTTTCGTAGAGGACCTATAGATGATGTCATATACCAAATATCAAAGCTCTAGCCTTTGTCATTTCAGAGGAGAAGATTTTTTAAGTTTTTACTATATACATATAAGGAAAACCTATGACACCCTGGGGCGGGGCCATTTTGGCACTAGGGGCATAATTTGAACAACTTTGGTAGAGGACCTATAGATGATATCATATACCAAATATCAAAGCTCTAGCCTTTGTCATTTCAGAGGAGAAGATTTTTTAATTTTTTACTATATACATATAAGGAAATATGGATCCATAAGGAAATATAGGGGCATAATTTGAACAACTTTCTTAGAGGACCTATAGATGATGTAATATACCAAATAACAAAGTTATTGGCCTTGTACTTTCTTACAAGAAGATTTTTTTAATTTGCATTTTTGAAACTTTTTTTTGGCCCTGTGACCTACTTATGCAACAGACCAGAACCATTTGAACAACTTCGAAAGGGGACCACCCAAGGATCATTCCTGTATAGTTTGGTTAATGTGCAGTCATTGGTTTCAGAGGAGATGTTTTTATGGAATTGTTGACGACGGACAACGCACGACGACGGACGCCGGACACAGGGGGATAACAAATGCTCACCATGAGCACTTTGTGCTGAGGTGAGCTAAAAGTCATCCAAACGAGGCAATACAATCACAGCTAATTAGTAGACAATTTCTGAAGTAGGGTATTACAAACAGAACAGACTACAGATTTATTTAACAGAAAAATAACCAAGAACAAATTATGCTATTACACATGAAAAGACGAAACCGTGTAATTCTACATACCTTGTTTTAATCAAGATACACTTATTTCACAAACCTTTCCAAACTGCACCATTTGAGTGATGCTATGTAAGGTCAAGGTTCATCCTAAGTGAACCTGACAATACTGGCTCCTGAAAATATTGTGACAAGTGGAATTAAGGAAAAAAAATTCTGCACTACATCCCTGACTTTAGATTACAAAATCTATCCATAAATGTCAAAACTATGGAACAATGGTCTGGACAGATATCAACTGAAAACTCTTAAAAGAGTTTAATGATTCTTATGCACTAGACACCTTTAGGTAATGGTTAGTAATAAGAAGAATGAGGTGAAGATGATATGACAAAGTGGCCTTCAAATACCGACTCTGTAACTAAAACAGGAAACAAATAAATCAGTATTTCAGGCTCAAGAATTATTTGGTTGCAATACATTTAAATAAATATTTGAAATTAGATACAACACAAGCTGTCAAAACTTTCCTTATTCCAGATTAAGGAGACTATACAAGCAAAAGTGAAAAACTTACTTGAAAAAGAACCAACTCTTCCATCCTCACCTGACCCATTCTGCCATGCTGATGAATGTTTGCTTTTATCAGACCTGAACATATTGCAAAGCACATCAACCAGAATAAGGCAAAAATCTGAAAAGATAAGGTAAATGCTAACTTACTGGTTGTATTGTATATCTGAACCTGCCTCTTATGTCCAAGGCAATTTAAACCAAGTTCTGTCAAAGATGGAGTCCGTGAATTGTCATTCTGTATCAACCATTTTAAATGAAGCACATCTTAATGTGAATTTAATCATACTGTTAGCAACTACTTTCTTTTAAGAATTGAAGAGTTATTTAATTCTGACATTTAAAATAATTGCTTCAGAACAAGGTATTCAAGCTGTTGCTTTATTGAGATAACCCATCTTATACAAAATGTAATTTTCAGAGATAACAAGAATGAAACCAACTGCCTGAAAATTAATGTCCACTCTAATTGTTATTCTTGTCATTTCATGTATCTGAAAAAAACAAAATGTAAACAAATATTTTTTTAAGATGGTCTCTGACTTTTAGAAGCAATTAAATGTTATTGTTTATTTATATTTTATATAAACATTTAAAAACAAAAAGTAAAATTACAAGTAACCCCTTCAGACAACAAGAATATTACTTTTTTAAAAACTAGACATGATAAAAGAAGATTAAATCATCATTTGAATTGAAACAATATGTGGCAGACGAACATCCAGTAAAGGTAAACAGTTAATAACCTTATGGTAGAAACGAGAAAATAAAATCTTCCGTTCAACTGGTATGATGCAAATAACCGGAAAAGAAAGTCGACTGCCATCAGCAATACATAGAAATATCTACTTAATTCAATAACAAAAACATTTATTAGAACATTAGCATAAAATAGAAGCAAATTAGCCCTTTTTACTACAGTAAAAGACAACCAAAAGGAATATGATAAAATCAACCAGTAAAGAGAAAACCAACTTTCTTCTAATGGAAACAGCAATGCCGTCACAATCTAAGTGCAAAATCTTCATTTCAACCAGTAACAAGCAAAATCCTGTAAAGAAAGCTATGGTTTTTAACATTAAGGACCAAGGTGCACAGCAATTACTTCACCAAAACATCTGCAAATCTTCAGTTAACGGCTGTAATACAAATTTCTGAATTGAAAGGCAATTGCTAACAATAAGACATGATAATATTATTTATTTACACAAACATCTGAAGAAATTGGGGTTAAATAGTAGTAAATTAGCGCTTCCTACTATTGTAAATGATTGAACTTCAAATTGAACATAACAAAAGCAGTAAGAATAATTTTTCAACATTAAAAAATCAATATTCAGTAGACAACAACACAAATTGCGAAAATTAACCTACTTCTAATGGGAACAGTAATTCAGCCATCAAAACAAAACTGAAATCTTCATCATATGCTTTAAATGATACATCTAATCGAGGAATTAAGCAATCACTGGACCAGAACACCATGTAAAACATTCATTTCACCAAGTAACATGCAAAATCCGGTTAAACACAACACAATAACACCACAACTGCATTTACATCATAAAAAAGCAAAAACAATTGTTTACATTAAGAAACCAGAAATAAACATTTATCTTTCTCAAAACTGAATAACTACAGCATCAAGAACAAATAGTTAACAAAATTAATATATTAACATTAAAACCATTGAAATGCCTACTGAAAACAAGATTTACTTAGAGAAATACAACTCAGAGACGGCCGGCTTGAAGAAAAAAAAACACAGGAAGGACTACAGTTGCGTACTTTTCTTCAGGACAGGAGTTAACTATAAATCAGCTACACCAGCTACACGATCTGCGACTCGACATGAAAACGAGAAAAGAACAATGAATTAGTGTATAGCAAACGACCTTGTCGAAAAACAGTTCCTGAAAGAAAGAAGAAAGAAAGAAGAAAAAAACAACAATTAAAAAAAACTTCAAGCCGGCCTGACCTTACCATTAAAGAAAGAGGGGAAAGAGTCAGAAAGTAGTTAACGTACCCTTGTTTTCTGTCTCACTCACCATCCACTTGAACGCAGGCTCTCGGCACCTCACATGAAACGAGAAAAATGCACAAAAATGAGCGAAATTCGATTAAGAAAGCAAAAATAAACACGTATCTTTCTCGAGACTGTGAATTACGACAGCATCAAGATTAAATAGGGAACAAAATTCATTAACTAGCATTAAAATCTTTGTAATGCCTACTGTAAACAAGATTTACTTAGAGAAACACAACTCAGAGACGGCTGGCTTGAAGAAAAAAAAAGACAGTAAGGATAACAGTTGCGTACCTTTCTTCAGGTCAGGAGGTAACTCTTCACCAGCAGCACCAGCAACACCAGCAACACCAGCTACACGATCTGCGACTCGACATGAAAACGAGAAAAGAACAATGAATTAGTGTATAGCAAACGACCTTGTGGAAAAAACAGTTCCTGAAAGAAAGAAGAAAGAAAGAAGAAAAAACAACAATTAAAAAAAAACTTCAAGCCGGCCTGACCTTACCATTAAAGAAAGAGGGGAAAGAGTCAGAAAGTAGTTAACGTACCCTTGTTTTCTGTCTCACTCACCATCCACTTGAACGCAGGCTCTCGGCACCTCACATGAAACGAGAAAAATGCACAAAATGAGCGAAATTCGATTAAGAAAGCAAAAATAAACACGTATCTTTCTCGAGACTGTGAATTACGACAGCATCAAGATTAGACAGGGAACAAAATTAATATATTTGCATGAAGGAAGTTTAGAACAACAGTGCAACAAGTGAAAGCAAGTGAGGTTGAAGTCTTTACCATTTGAAATTGACATATCAGGTATTTACAAAAACGAAACCAAAATAAAGCAAGGAGTCATCCAAACAAGACAGTACAACCACAGCTGATTAGTAGACAACTTCTGAAGTAGGATATCACAAACAGAACTTAATATAAATCAGAATTAATTAATCATGAACTATAAACACAATTGTACAATTATTAAAGAACAGAAAAATGTAATTCCATATACCTTGTTTTAGTTAAGATATAACTATTCAACAGCCAAACTGTACCACCTGAGTGATGCTCGAAGGTGAAGGTTCATCTCCAGTGGACGTGACGATACTTGCACCTGAAAAGAGAGAGACATTGTGTACTTAAGTGAAAACATTAATATTTCTCTGCACTGCATCCTTACTGTATGAGATATATTCATACATAAGTTTGTAACTGGACAGATATCAGTAACTGAATTAACAAAAACAAGAAATGTTTGTAAAACATAAATGTCCCCCGGCAGCACCTAATTGCTTGTGGTTGGGCCAAAGCATTCTCTAGTTATTGATCAGAAACCGTTTTTAGGATCAAGGTCCCTGTGGCCTTGACCTTTGACCTAATGACCTCAAAATCAATAGGGGTCATTTACTGGTCATGACCAACCAGCATACCAAGTTTGGTGAACCTAGGTCAAAGCATTCTCTAGTTATTGATCGGAAACCGTTTTTTGAGTAAAAGTCTCTGCAAGCTTGACCTTTGACCTAATGACCTCAAAATCAACAGGGGTCATCTACTGGTAATGATCAACCAGCATACCAAGTTTGGTGAACCTAGGTCAAAGCGTTCTCTAGTCATTGATCGGAAACCGTTTTTAGGATGAAGGTCCCTGTGATCTTGACCTTTGACCTAATGACCTCAAAATCAATAGGGGTCATCTACTGGTGATGGACAATCATCCTAGCAAGTTATATATGTCCGAAGGATTTTGAATTTAAAATGATTTGCTTTATGTAAATATATAATTATGTTATTTATTATTTATCATATTATTAATTATGTTTATATATATACAAATATATATATCAATGTCAGTCTTTCAGAAGTTATGATGTTTATGCTGTAATGCGTGGTTATCAAGTTATAGTGCAGAAATATTGATGTTTTAGTTGATTGTCACCTTAACCTTTTATGCACTTATCCCGAACAGTATAGGGGTCATGTAAAATCTATGATGGCAGTCATTCTAAGAAAGTTTGAAGTCTTTATGGGAAGTAGTTGCCAAGTTATACAGCAGAAATGCTTTTCAGTGTTTAGGTCATTATGACCCTGACATCTGACCTACTGATCCTAAGATGTACGGGGGTCATTTTCTCAATGTTAAGTTGTTATACAGTTTTACAGCGAAAATAGTTTTCAGTGCTTAGGTCACTGTGCCCTTGACCTTTGACATACTGACCCCAAAATCAATAGGGACCATTCATTTAATGTGTGCAACCACTATATGAATTTTGAAGTCTCAATGAGATATGGTTGTAAATGATAGAGTGTAAATGATTCTAAACATTTAGGTCACTGTAACCTTGACCTTTCACGTACCTACCCCAAAAGGTAAGGGGTCATCCACCGAATGTGTGCAATCATGATATAAAGTTTAAATTCTCTATCACAAAAGATAGTCAAGTTACATAGCGGAAATGGTTTTCAATGTTAAGGTCACTGTGACCTTGACCTTTGAGCTACTGACTCCAAAATCAATAGGGGTCATCCACTCAATGTAGGCAATAATCACATTAAGTTAAAAGACTGTAGACCAGAGAGTTACACACGTTATCCTCCAGTAACCAAATGGCTAACGGACGGACGGACGCCCAGGACCATAACATAATATGCCCCCTTCAAGCATATAAAAAGGAGTAAAACTAACTTACCTAAAGCAGACCAAACTCTTCCCAAATCAACTGGCTCATCACTGGACAAGACCATCTTGCAAAGCACATCAACCAGAATGATGCCAAAACCTGAAAAGAAAAGCAATGCTTGGGTTGTTAAGTACATCTTAACTTACCTGTCACATCCAAGACCATTTTAACAAAATTTCTTGGGAAAGATCTAAAACTAAAGTGCAAATATTCATTAAAACCATGGTCGAAGAGAGATGGCAAGTTTCATTCTGTATCAGTCAAAAGCAGCACCTTAACATGTAAATTCAATGTTTGAAGTGCATTAAGAGTTATCTCCCTTGTATTTTAAATTATCCATTCAAATATTTCAGCTGTTGTATGAATGAGAAGTTCTGCTGCAGACAGCAATAAAGAGTATAACATCTTCAAAGAGAAATCACAAGTTAACAAAAACAAAATCTATTCGGGTCACTACTCCTGAAACGCCACTCCCCTAGCCACCATATTTATTCCCATTGCATAGGGAAATTTAATAATACAGACAAGTAGCCTGAATTTCTGTATTCAATAGGTAGATCCTGCTTTATTCAAAAATATAAGGAAGGAGCATGGACATGCATTAGTGGAAGACAGTGCCTTCGGGAGATTTTTCCGCCATTAATAAAAATAAAATCATTTAAAATTTCTCAAGTGCTGTGTATTTTTTTTTTCGTCGTGCAATTTTCAAAACCACAGAATAAGTTACAATAGATTCTAAAATCTTGTTAGATAAAGTTGCTTATTCTTGTTTTGGAAGAGATGTAAAGCACAGGTCAAAGCTGTTTGTCCACACTATCTGACCAATTTCAAAAATAAAGATCTCATGGTGCATCGTCACAGTAAAATTTCGAAAAAGAAAAATGTTACAAAATAAATAAAGTTAACTTGCCGTGTTCAAAAAATTCCTGAAAGCAGATCTAAAAATCCCGCCATCAACACAGAAGAACTTTCAGCAGAATATTATCTTGTGACAACTCAAACTACTGAAATTGCATTATCTGTCTTTTTTATACATTGAGTAAATATGCATGAGTAAAGCGTGAAATCCCTGCCTGTCAATGTCACGTGCAAGTATGGTCACTCGATTATTTCCGGATACTCCGTGCATTAACTTTGAATAGATAACAGAAAGTCGCCGAGGCGTTCCGAACAACGAAGGCTTCAAAAATGGGCGGCGCTAAAGGTAGTTACCGAATGTGCTGAATTGATCATGGCTGTTGGGGCCTCTGACAGGATATTATTTGATGAAGGGTCAGCAAAGGAAATAACTATTAAGCCAACCTTTCTTTCTTTTAACTTCAACGTTCAATACTGACAAAAAAACGACAGCAATTATTACCAGGAAACATTAACTTTTCCAGATTTGAGATAAAAATAAAAATAAGATTTTGAGTTTTTGTTCTCTTTCCTTTTTGCTGAATGATTATATGCCTGTCTTTTACTGGCCGAATCATCCTTAATGAAATGACATATTTACCCAGCGAAATAATATCTCATGTATTCCGTAGAGTAAAATGCGCTAGGCATACGAGTGGAGAGATTTAATTTCGAAAGTAATTACAGACGAAGATAGATTAGAAAAAAACTATTATGTACGTTAGTTTTCTGTTCAGACCTGTTTACAAGACGATTTATGCTTGAAAGTAAAACATGTTTCAGACTCAATAAGAGCTCGAAAATTCAGTTGTGCATTTGCCGAAGGTCCGAAGTTTTAAACCCAACCTAGCAGGAAGTGTGATCGGTAAAGACGGTTAAGCAAACTCTGGTTAGTTTGAAAGACAGGTATGAAAATTACTTGCATTCGCTAAAAAGTAAATGGTGCACTATCAAGGAGTGACTTCCGTTGCAGTGGAGCAGAAATGAAACAGTACAAATAAAATGCACGCGCATTCAAAATGCAAAAAAAAAATGGTGTCTGCTATTACGAATATTACCTTTGCTTAAAACAAGTCAAATTCGTCGTAAAACATAATATTCTCTGTAACTCATTTTCTACAACCATTCGTCTTGTATATACCAATCGTTATAAAATGGGGGCTGATCAATGGTCAGTGATATCGCACAGGATTTGTAATTAAGGAGCCGTGAGTTCCATCTAGCAAACTGGTTGTTTTACCGGTGACAAAAACAAAGGTCTCATGTATCGGTGCTATACACCAAGCATTTAGAAGTAAGTAGCGCTTTAGAAAGCGACGCTTTCCGCATTTCCGTCATCCTACATGACCTAAAGTAACCCAACTCTTCTATATGGCCGTAGGTCATATGGAAAACCGGTATTGACAGAAATAAACCCAAACAGGATGATTCATATTTTTTTCTGTTGCTGCTACAAGGCTGCTTAGTCGAGCAGATATACGAACGACAAGCGTACCTTTGCTGTTTTACTTATTCTCTTACTAAGATTAAAAAAAAAAAAAACTTTTATGACTGCATTTAACAGAGGGCTTTTGGTGGGACTTCTACCATGTATTTTGAGCCCGGATGTAGAAATGCTACACTGGTCGGATAAATATCTTTAAACTGCACACTAGAACCGAAGTTACCATTTCTTGTACATGTGGTATGTATGTTTTAGAATTGTACCAAGTATGGCGACAGGAGGAGATCAAGAATTTTCATGTACGCTTTGCGAAGAAGACGGAATGTACAAAGAGGCGGTGTGATTTTGCGACGAGTGCTGCATTTATATGTGTGACACTTGTGCGTATTTCATTAAACCGGTAACACAAATTTGTGAATAAAGGACAGTTTTGAGACGGTTTACGATGAGGTCTTTTCCGCCAAGGCGCTGTTCCAGGCATCTCTGTGAACTTGTTAATATTTACTGCAAAGCTCATGATGTAGTTTGCTGCAATGTTTGCAAAGCTATCGATCACAGGAAACGTTGAAGAAAGGACAACCATTTCCTTCTCTTAAATTGACTATCGTTATCTCTTTCATAAACAAATTTGTTCTTTTTTTATCGTTCATTCAGTTAAAATGTCTATAAGAAAATATCTAAAGCATTTACAAATTTACAGATCTTCTTATTGTTCTGTCTGTATGTCTGCCTACGTGCGATTGGCGTGCGTATGATGCTGTCTGGCTGTCTGCCTTCTTTCCTGCTTGTGTGTCTGTCTGTATGTCTGTCTGCGTGCGATTGGCGTGCGTATGATGCTGTCTGGCTGCCTGCCTTCTTTCCTGCTTGTGTGTTTGCCAACTTTTTACGCGCTAATGACTGGAAAATTGGCGTATCTTTGCAAACAGTTCGATCCCTAAGAACTATAGGAATAAATGAAAAAGGAATGCTTGGGTACTTTGTTGAAGTCATTATCGTTGGATAAGAGCTGACCAAGCGTCTTTAAACCATTCAGTGTTTTAGTGACTGTACGAAATCAGTTCAATATTTACCTGATGCGGCTAAAGGAAAATGAAGCCATTAAGAGTTAACGAGGTCTTTCTATGTTTTGACCCTGTGACCTAGTTTTTGACCCCTGATATACGAGCTTGTCCTAGAAATCATAAAGACAAACACTCTAATAAGTTTTCATGACATCTGAACAAAACAAGTTACCTCTAGAGTGTTAGCAAGGTTTTCCTTTTTGAGCTGGCCTTGTGACACAGCTTTCAGTCCGACAAAGCCCATATTAGAATTTGTAGATAATCATTCTGACTAAGTTTTATGATAATTAGGTCAAAAATATAACCTCTACAGTGTACAGTGTTGATGAACCAACTGTGAACGACGGACGACGGTCACCGGATATTCAACGATCCTAAAAGCTTACCCTGAACTGTGCTCAGGTGAGCTGAAAAGTCAGAGAGCCCTGGGACGGGCCCTTTGACACCAGGGACAATATTTGAAAAATCTTGATTTTATCTCAGTCTACATAACAAAGCTACACAAAATATCTAAACTCTAGGTTCTGCAGATTCAGAGAGAAAGATTTTTTTGAAGTTTCCTCTTTTCAATAGTAGGATACTACGTCATCGCGCACCTGTTTTATGCTCTCTCGCGGACTTTTTTGTCAACAACCCGTCGCTTGAAAGGTAAAATGGTCCTTTTCAATAAAATCTGTAAAGTTACAAAAATCATGTTGTGCAGCGAAAACTGGCTGGTGTGCTTTGTATTTGCGTAAAGATTTTTTATAATGTAAAATTCTAGTTTAGGCCTGAAAACGAGTGGGTTTTATTTCTGAATGCATGCTGAAAAAACTTTCACACACATGCTACATACCAAATATCAGAGCTTTGTGTGCCGTGCGGTTTTAGACAAAACTTTTCTTTCAAGTAGCAACTGCTACTTGAGTTCTGCATGAATTTGAGTTCTTCTAACAACGTTTGTAGGGCTTTAAGCCATGAATATTTCTTTGTTATTTCCTTAAGATTTTTAGGTTAAATATGTGACCTCCTGCTAGTGCAAATACTGACCCAGGGACATAGTTTGAAAAATTTTGGATGAGTTCTAATAGGCAGTACTTCGTGCTTATTTCAGAACTCGAGGACTTGTTGTTTCAGACATGAAATGATTTTCCTTCATTTTTCTATGTAAATCATTAATACCCCGGCTGGAGTGAATGACTGCTGGCAAATCGTTTTAACTATCTAAGAATTCCAGGTACCACTTGATAATGTTGCACTCAAAAATATCAAAATCTCTGCCTTATGGTTTCAGACAAGATTTTTCAAGTTTTTTTTCAACATAAAATCAGCAGACCCCCGCCCTCTCCACCCCACATTTCCCCACCACCACCACCATGCAGAATTCTTGCCGAGAATGATCGTAGCAAAGAATGACTGCGGGAAAGGGGTCCACAAGACAATGCTATGTACAAAATTGTGATTTTAATTCAAGAATTTTGAAGATTTTCTAATTAATTCTATGTAAAACAAACACCCCTCGAGCATGCTCAAGACATAATTCGAATAAACTTAGTAAAGATCCAAAAGACAATGTTACGTGCCAAATATCAGAGCTCTGGGGATGGTGGTTTTATACAATACTTTGTAAGTTATACATTCTTTTCCATTACCAGAATTCTGCAGTGAATGGTTGTTCTTTGAACAATTCTGGTTGGGCTTTATTCCAAGACCATCCCTGCCAAATTTCATCAGCCAAACGGTTTAGGAGGAGATTCTGTTTAAAGTTAAAAGTTTATGACTAACACAGGGCACTCGACTGGAGCACATTATGCATCAGTAACTTACACAATAAATTTAACAATTCTTTTCTTTTTCAAATTTATTTCAATGTTAACAATTGTTCACCTTATTTCTCTGCACTGGCAATAAAAATCAATTTTGCATAGTGGGAATATATCTATTGTATATAAAATCGTGTATGGGTATTCAGAATCTCAATTTTTTCGCTCCTTTCAACCTTAGTATGGTCTAAATATGTTTTGTGTTTTTTTAACACATTCTACAAGTTGTTGATTCTGAATTATCAAAGGATGTTTAACATGACATGCATGAATGGGCAACTATTTAAAATGTAAATGCAATATTACTATAAGTGTACTGTAATGTGATCATATCAAAAGCAAAACTTAGACTGACTACAAGTCTCCATAAGAAAGTTGGAATTAGAAAAAAAAATTTACCCCATGGTCAATAAATTAATTTCTGATCACATCAACAAAACTTACAATGTGAAATGACTACCACTTTCATAAGCTTTATAATTGTTTAATTATCATAGACTACTGAAGTTTGATTCTCAAATAACAGATTAATGAATACAACCTAGCCAATAACTGAAGGTATAATTTTTTTATTAAAAACACATAGAATAAATATGTACTGTCATTTAAATTCAAGTATTTGGGTTGTCTGCAAGATTCAATGGTGACATTAAAAACAAATAACATGTATCAAACAACACAATTATTATATTATAATTTCAAAAGTTATACAAACACAAAACATTAACAACAAAATTTCAAGAACAAACAGACATTTATTATTCTGTATTTGCTGTCTCTACTCCTGTGTGTTCATACATTATACTTGATACTTATATGTATGTATCATTTTTTCCCACAAGTCTTCTACAAGTATGAAAAACAACAAGTGATGATTAAATATGAAAACAGGTAATTATATTATTATTTTTATGTCAATTAAAAGGGAAAAAAGTATAATATCATCTTTGAGGATTTCATTACAAAACAGTACAAATTAATGGACGTATTGTTCATTTTAAATCTCTTCATTTAGATAAACCTGGCATGAAGTCAAGACAATATGCAACAATCAAGTTTTTATCTCGTCTCTAAATCAGATATTTTTTTTCAACACTTTCTTGTGTAGAAAAGGCTGAAGCTTTTATATAATTTCATAAGTTGTTACCCAGAATACTGTCAGAGAGAATACTCAAGTTTGTAAATTTATGATGTAAAATTGTGAGGTACTCATGAAGTCACTGAAAACAAAACTCAAGACAACAAAATGACTAATGTTCTTCCTATCCTTCCATTTTAATTAAGTTATCTCATTTTAATCAAGTTATCTCATTTTAATTAAGTTATCTTGTTTTAATTAAGTTATCTCATTTTAAAAAGAATAAAGAATTTCTAACTGTACTACAGAAAAGGAGTACAAGCAACAGGATTGAAACTATTGGACAGTAGAATAAAAAGAATACAAAACCAAAACCAAAATTTAAAACTAAAAGGACTTATTTGTACTCCCGTAAAACTTAGTGTATAGCAAGTATCATAGAGGTACGAAATCTTTCTCTGATTCAAAAATGTGTGAAATTGAAAACATAACCCCAGATGCATGAAAAATGATTGTTTTAATGGTTTGAGTTTTTTAACACTCAGAGCAAGGCAGTTTACTTTACTAGTTTTCCTGGGAAGAACCAGTACTAGACTTCCATTCTCCTCAAGAAACTGCCAACTATCTCACATAAATGGTAATGGTTGGAATGGGGGCTCAAACCCATGACCATCCATCAGTAAGAGGTTAAGTGATTTGAAGTCAGTACCTTTAACCAACTCAACCAAGCAGACAGGTCCATGATATAAGACCTTGTCTTCATCTGCCTCCAGTAAAACTGTTACATATCATTTGCTTTTGTACCTGAATTTAATCGGGGGGGTTGTATAATTGTGCTGACACATTTAAAGGATTGTCAAAAATTGATTATTAATTAAACATGACAGGTCAAAACTTTTGAATTAGGCATCAACAACACACCACTAGACCACTGCTGTAGCAAGAACATATAGCTATCAACAAAACACCACTATTTATAAACCACTGTCGTAACAAGCTAAAATAGCCATCAACAACGCACAACTACACCACTGTTGTAACAAGCTAAAGTGATTTTGCGACGAGTGCTGCGTTTATACGTGTGACATTTCTGCGTATTTCATTAAACCAGTAACACAAGTTTAAAGGATTGTCAAAAATTGATTATTTATTAAACATGGCAGGTCAAAACTTTTGAATTAGGCATCAACAACACACCACTAGACCACTGCTGTAGCAAGAACATATAGCTATCAACAAAACACCACTATTTATAAACCACTGTCGTAACAAGCTAAAATAGCCATCAACAACGCACCACTACACCACTGTTGTAACAAGCTAAAGTGATTTTGCGACGAGTGCTGCGTTTATACGTGTGACATTTCTGCGTATTTCATTAAACCAGTAACACAAGTTTAAAGGATTGTCAAAAATTGATTATTTATTAAACATGGCAGGTCAAAACTTTTGAATTAGGCATCAACAACACACCACTAGACCACTACACCACTGTTGTAACAAGCTAAAGTAGCCATCAAAAACATACCACTACACCACTGTTGTAACAAGCATATACAGCATTCACACTTGCACTTGAGTTTTGCCTACAATTATTGATTCAGAGATTGAGCAAAGAGAAATTACTATGTGTAACAGTCAAACATGAAAACTATATGACTCTACATGCATTTTCATTACAAAGCATCAATTAACTAACAATCACAATTTCAACTGTACTACATGAGCTGTCAGACTAACACCGATGCCCCACTTATGCGCATCAAAAAATTGTCATTCAAGAATGTTAACTCAGAACAGTGAGCCTAGGATAACTAGATGCAGAGTTACCTGCTCATAAAGCTGAACTATTCCTGAATTATTCCTGATAATAACTGGAAGTTATTAAGATAATTCCTGCATTTTCAAGTAATTGATTCAAAACCACTTATGGTGTAAAGGCCCCTGACAACCTGACATTCTCAACAGTGAACACAAAGTCAATTTATCTACACATGCCCAACCACCTTGTAAAGGGATCTTGAAGGTCCATTAAGCAGTTATTCTAGAGTAATGGATCAGAAACCACTTTCTAAGCATGGGCTCCTTTGAGCTTGACCTTTAATCCAGTGGGACTCAAAAACACACGTAAGGGTTCATCTATTCATCATGCCAACTATCCTGTTAAGTTTGAAGGTCCTTGGAACAGTTCCTCTCGAGTTATTGATCAGAAACCATTTTCAAAGTGTGTGCCACTTACAGCCTGACTTTGGAGCCTGTGGGTCCTAAAATACTAGAGTTCATCTACTCAACATGCCCAAACATCCTGCAGAGCTTGATGGTCTTGAATTAAATAAAGATCTGAAACCAGTTTAAAATTTTGGTCCCTGTAGGCTAAACCCTTGACCCTGTGAGCCAACAAAAGCCCTAAAGGATTCATCTACTCATGCTCAATCACTCTGTAAAGTTTGAAGGTCCTGTGTGCAGTTCTTCCTGAGTTATAGTTCAGAAACTGTTTTCAAAGTCAAGGCCACTGTAATCTTAACCTTTGACCCCAAGGATAATAAAGAAATACACTTCATTTACTTACCAAAATTTCAAGTCTTAGTGCCCAAGTGTTCTCAAGTTATGAATGGGAAACAAAGTGGTCTACAGATCGACTGACCGACCATCATCTGCAAAACAGTATGAACCGTCTTCTTTGAAGGGGGACATAATAAATAAACACTCTCTCTACAAGTCTTTGTAACACTGGTACTACTTAAAAAATCACAACTTTTTAACTCTACACTACTAAGTTCAATCACTATCTATATGAAAGACTGGGAACTTTCGCAGCCACATCCGAACAGTTTCAAAAGTCATAAAACTAATTCCAGCAGATATTGGCCCTTTGATCCAGTTCATTGATAGGCCTTTATACAAGCCACCCTTCAGGCCTTCATGTACATAAACTGTCCTCGCTGTTTTAAATATTGTTGTATAATCTTTGGCATGACCAGTGACACCTGAAAAATGAAGATTGATTTAGAGTAAAAAAAGCACTGAACTGAAAATGAATTCATAGCAGCAATGCTTGGGAAGACATCCAATTATGCATTTTTGTTGTTGACACTGAATTACTTGCCTTATAAAAGGGACTTCACGTGACAACCACAGCTAAAGTAAGAACACAGATTTAAATGTTCAGTTTGTCCAAAAAAAAAAAATCAAAAACTATCAGTCCCCTTATAACATTCACTTGAACACTGTCTTTTTTTCCTTTTTTTGTGAATTCATTAACATCATTCTTTTTTATCAAAAAAAAATGTAAAATATAGAAAAGTTAATGTCTTTGTTACTAACCAGTTACACTGATTTTTAAAACTGAGGTTTTTAAAAATGGAATGAAGATGGTATGGGCTTTAATCTGTTCTCTTTTTTCTTTTTTTTTGATGTTGTTTCTTTTGTTCTGTATTTGTTTCATTATTTGCATATTTGCATTATCAATTTTCATGGGATAATAATGTTGTTTTGTATTATCCATATACACAACTGTGTCATTCATATAAACAACTCCCCTTTGGTATTTGCTGCCAGTTTGTGACTATTTATTCTAAAAGCTTTTGAAAGATTATATGGCTGGACAAAAACAGCTGTCAGCTTCTATAACCATCGCATAGTTATATCATCTCAAAACCATTTATACTGGGCATTATAACCTTTCAAAAATCTCTTTTAACTAATGATAAAAACCAATGAGACCTGCTGTCTGCATTCTTCTCCTAACAATATCCAAAGGATAAGAAGAACACTGTCCAACTATGCCTGCTACAGCTCCAAAACACCATCTTTCAAATGGATTTGGATCAACACCCTTTGTGTAATCTACAAAACAATGAAGAGAATGACATGTACTTTAAAATGATTCAAAACATATTCTGCATAGTAAGTTAACATGCTGTAAACTTTGCTTTTTTCAAAATACAACAATAGCGCCGCAAGGCGGGGAAAAATACGCCCGTCAATTGAGCAATTTGTTTCAATAACATCTATCCACCTATGAAATTTCAAGTCAATAGCTTTGATAATGTAGGAGTATGGTCCAGACAAACATCAAGAACAAAAATTGAACTAAGGGGAATAACTCCAAAATCATGAAATGCAGAGTGATGGTTCTTGTGCATTGCACTGTGTCTCTATGACATCTATCCACCTGTGAAGTTTCAAGTCAATAGCTTTGATACCGTAGGAGTTATGCTCCAGACAAGAAAATTAAACAAAAGGGCATAACTCCAAAATCATGAGGTACAGAGTTACGGTTCCTTGCACTGCACTTTGTCTCAATAAGACCTATCTATGTATCAAGTTTCAAGTCAATAGCTGTGATAATGTAGGAGTTATGCTCCGGAAAAGAAAATTAAACAGAGGGAAATAACTCCAAAATCATGAAATGCAGAGTGATGGTTCTTGTGCAATGCATTCCGTCTCAATGAGATCTATCCATCTAGGAAATTTCAAGTCAATAGCTTTGATAGAGTAGGAGTTATGCTCCGGACAAAAATCTGCCATGGGTGATCCCATAATACGTTCTGTCTTTGACAGGCGTATAAAAATGACTGAGATCAATATTTTGTGACAGATAAACCCTAACTACTAACTTTATAAACAAGTAGTCAAATGTCTCTTTTCATACATTTCACACCCTGTTTAAATGCTCACTTTATAACCTCCATCTAAACTCGACACGTTTCACTTAAATCAAATAACATTTTTATGAATTTAAAGGCAAGGCATTCACCTACAAATTGATAGGCTAGAATTTCAGCACATCTGATCATGTATCTTGCTGCTTTTAAGATATATATAAGTACATTATATGTCCATTTAGTACCAACTAACTGGTTGACGTAAGCTTTCTTTCTGAAATACAGTGAAATGCAACTGAAATGAAACAGTGATTTACTATGAAAACATTTTCAGGACCACTTTAGTTCATCTTTGCTAGGTATTAACAAGAGGGCCACAAGAGGGCCATAATGGCCCTATACTGCTTACCTGAGAACCATTGTAGATATTGTTTGATTTTTCCTTGCTGTTACTTCCAAAACAAGAACATAGGTCAGCATGTCAAGGTTAAATTCTGATATCAAAATTGTCCATATGTTAAAAAAAAATAATAACCAATATAATGCAAATAATTATGATAAAGGTCCACTAAAAAAATACTTCTGAGAAATGAATTAGAAATTCGGCGACAAGTTTCTGAGGAAATGATTTTCAAAGTTTTCTGTCGAGCTTTTTAGTCAAAATTTTCCCAACCACTGAGTGTTAAGTGTTTTTACAAACTAACATGGCTTGAAGGAATTTGTTAAAGGGCACCATAGGAACATTAATTCTGTGAAATTATTTTGAAATAGGGCCAGAGGTTTCTGATGAGAAGATTTTCAATTTATTCCATACAGTTGTAAAGTGAAAACTTGCCCCTGTCAGCCAAGTTTATTTTTACAAACCAAAATCATTTGAACTTGACAAAGGTACATGTATTTTTCAAATTAAAAAAAAAAAAAAACAGCTCAGAAACATTTCTGTTAAATTATTTTGTAATCTGGCCAGCAGTTTCTGATGAGAAAGTTTTCAAAGTTTTCCACAAGGTGAAAACAGGCCCTGTCCTCTGTCGGCTACGTTTTAAGAACTAACATGGCATGAAAGAATTTGATTATACAAAAACTGCATCCTATAAGCTATAAAATCATAATCCATTAACAGGTAAACTCTGCAATCAGTGAAAAAGGTGGCCTTTAAAATATCTTCAAACAATCTATTTAGTAATATATAAACATATCAGTTTAATCTAATCAGTCACAAATTATTATGCAACATGACAGCACTGAACTACAAAAGATGAATTCAGAAATGTAATAGAAATGGTTACCTGCATGGAGAATTTTAAGAGTTTCATATGTGAAGAAACTAATGCCTGAGTAGATACATGAGCCAAACACTGTGGGGGTATAACCCCTCATCACCATTCTCCATCCCTCTTCCTTCAACACACTCCGAAAACATGATATCAAGTTGCTGTACCTAAAAAAAAACATTGGAATCTATTTGTTTCATACAGATGTACAGGTCTTATAAAAGATCTCTATACTATAACACAAGGCTGGAAATTAGAAGGGTAGAGACAACAAATATGCGAAAAAATGTTACTGTGATTTAATTACCCCACATAAAATCATGAAGAAAATAATGACATTCTAATCAAGTGAATATATTGTGCATGTGAGTAATATATATAGCACATGTTAATCATCATTGTACACACTAACAGACCTTATCAAGAAAAACTTTACTAACTTATATAAGTATGATATATCTAGCTCTTCCATATACTATAAACTTGTATTAGTAGATATAAAAGCCACAATGCTGTAAACATGGTGAACGTTCAGAAATCATTTAAAGTAAAAGTAAAAATAATGTCTGGATCTAAATATATATGTTTCTTCCAGCATAGCTGCAAATTCAGTTTATACCTGGGCCAGTCAAAAAATGATTTTCACAATATTTGACTTTACTAAATATATATAAGACATGCTTCATTTTTTAAGATATTTAAGTAAAAAGATTGGGGAGGATTCATTTTGAGTAAACTAAACTTAACAAATTTTGAGGGTCACTGTGACCGATAATAAAACTTGAAAACCATACCTATCTTTGTGTGTTACGGCCATTCTAGCACGGGCAAAGTCCAGTGGGTAAGTACATGAGGTGGCAGTTATACCCGCCAGAGACCCAGCTAAAGCTCGTAAACCAGGTGGAAGATGTCTGAAAAACAATGTATGTAAATAATTGTGATAAAGGCCCATGGCTTTTTCTTTGCACTTGTAAAAAGTATGATTTCTATCATTTAATCACTGGCAACAAGGGCAATAACTGAGACAATAATGAAGATAAAACTTAATGCCCCTTAAGGCTAAACTAATGCAGATAAACTTTCCCAAAAGTTCCTTTTTAGTCATAACTACAAAATACCAACTGGCCCTAATATACACAGTCACTATTGAAATTATTTTCTAGTTAACCGATATGAAAGATTGACAGAAAACATTTCAATATTTCAGAAGACAATGAAATCAAACAGTCTATAGTATATTTTTCAGTAAGGGTACCTCTTCAGTTGTAACACTGCATACCAGATATTTACTCAAATCCCAAGACAACTCTTGATTTCAGAAGAATGGGGCCATGTCTAAAAAATATCTTAAGATTTTCTTTAAATCTTACTTTGACTAAAATTAAAACATTCTCATTTAATTTGAATCCTAGTTCTACATTTCATAAATGTAAAAATTTCAAACAACCTGTAAAGAGGAAAAAAAAAAAAAGTATCCATACTTTCTACACCAAACTGAGATATCCAAGAAAAAAATGTAATTTTAGAGAATAAAAACTAGGTTAACTTAGGTGCTTCATGAATATAACCTTAATGCTGTATTAAATCATAGAATATGAAGAAGAAAATGAACATACTTTCTTTTCTTTCCTTTGTTTAACATCAGTTTATATTGTTCATGGGCTGTGTATTGAATTGCAGCATACGGAACTATTCTAACCATGGTAGCTGAATTACCACGCCAAAGAGCTAAAACTCCTTCCGTTTTGTATGTTTTTACCAGAAATTGAATGGCTTTCTTGAATGAAAATCTCATTATGTTTGAGGCTGAAAATATATAAATAAAAGGACTTATCACTTTGGGTAAGAAAGGGTAAGAAATAAAATTTGTGTCAAGGCATGCATACAAAGGTGATTGCAGCAAAGTTGTGCCTCCATTAAAACATAGCACAACTGAAGGTAAGTCGCAGTTTAATCTCATTTATATCAATTAGAAACAAATATCTTGCCACATATATTAACCCACTAAATGACAGCTTTCTCTACTCAAAACAGTACTCTACCTAAGTGCAGTGGAGTCCTAGTGGAGTCCCTTTTACTACCCCTATTGAAGACCAGTGCCTCTCCTTACTCTTACATCAATAACAAAAGCTGCCAAATGATTTGAAAAAAATGTCCCTGACTGTCATGTCCCTGACTGTCATGTATCAGACAGAAAAGCACATAGAACTGACTGGAAGTGTTTGTCTAGTATCTTAAGTATGTCCAGGTATATAAAACATCAAAACACATTATAAAGTAATATTAAAATTTTCTGCAGCAAATGCATGTCTGAAATACAAATATACATGAAAGACTATCTTGAATACTGACAGACAGATGGATGAATGGACTGACAGTTCAATTACAGTATGCCTCACTTTGTGCGCATTAAAAATAAGGAATATTTCTTACTCTGGAAGTTGATTTTTGTTCTATCTAATGGAGCGATGGTTGTTTTGGCTATGGCACCTGCAAACCCACCTGCTATGAAAGATGTAAGGATTTTGTTGTGATTGGATACCTGTAAACAACATAGATAAAAGCAAAATCACACAATTTTTACAAATCCCACATTTACCTTGCTTGTAACAATATTGTTTCTGTCTTTGTGGTGCAGTCCATGAACAGTTGACAAGGTTGTGCAGTCTGATCATGGTCTGCACTGGCCAGAAAGACAAAAGCCATTGCCTCCAGCATCCATTTTTTCTATATACTTTATTTATGGTAACTACCAGTAGCCTAATAACTGAGTTTAGTTTAGACTCACTTATTTTACATCGATTGCGAAACAAGTTCTTACAACTTAGAATTATCACGCTCGCTGACTGGTTCTTTGGTTCTATACCAGTATTCGCGCAGTGTGGAGTGATGTGAAGATCACATGAGAATCTCGCCAATATGGGATTCGAACCCACAACCTCCAGATCTTAAGCCCTGCGCTCTACCCCTGGACGATGGTGCCTCAATAGAGTTAAGTTATGTTAGTGATTGACATTTGTGCCTTTTGTCCTATGTCTTATCTGTAAAACAATTAGATGTGCAAGAAGAGGTTTAGAGGGTTCAAACTTGTGACCCTTTGTAACAAGTCAAAAAACTGCTCAATGCGTCAATCAAAATGGAAGTTAATCAGATTAAGATTTCTTTATTTCTTAGTACCTTCTGATCAATGTGATGCTCCTCCTGATGGAAGTGTTCTCCATTATGATTGTTATGATGTCCTTTTTCTGAACTAGGCGACCTCTCTATGACCTTGTTGTGACCTTCACTGGAACCATTCAGAATATGATTCCTAGTTGTGACAGTTGCTGACTCAGTAGTACCCTGTGACATTCCATCTCCCCTGTCCATTGAAACCCTTATCAAATCTCTGATGTACCTTTAGACATAAAAACTTAATTCATCTGCAATTCTGTGAATGATAAATATATTAACAACATTCAGAAATATCTAGAATTTATAACATTACCGTTATTCATAACACCAGTTATAGAAAGCAAAAGAATTCTGAACCAAGTTTGTACTTTATTATCTTAGGAAAGGTTGGCAAACAAAAATATTCTTAAACAGTTAGCACCTATGTTTAAGTGTACAATGATTTTATTTCTTATTGTACATAACTCTGCTGAATAATTATTGATCAGTCAGCAAAAGGGACTGTTTAGTCAAGTGAAGATTTTTCATTTTTTGGACTGATTCCTACCAATGACTTTCCTGCCTTTAAGTTACTTTCAGCCTATTTTTTTCTGTACTTGATCTGCCAACACTCTTTCTTACATCTTTCCTGAAATAAAGAATAAAACTGATAATTTCAAATGAAGGTAAATAGATCTACTGGCATTCAGATATTACTTGAAAATATCAGAGAATGGTGGTTCATTAAAGTTATGCTAATAAAACCAGTGAAAAGGTGTCTTAAAAATCAACTGGTCCAAACAAAAGACTTTATTTGTTCTATGTTCTTTTTCTTTTGGTCAATAGTTCCATGCTCTAAGGAATAAAGATGTATGCTGTAAATATAACGTTTTCTTAGTTTATGTTTTAGTCCATACTTACAAAAAAAATCCCATTTCAATTTGTTCATTGCCTAGAAGAGTAATTCTGTGACAGTGACACAGTAAACATGTTTTATTTAAGGTTAATTTTGATGTTAATTCACAATTTATCTTTCTTCAGCAGCTTTTGAGTGTTCCTGTTAGTGAATCTTTAACTATGATCATTAACTGCAATACAGTGTTCTAGAACTCATCGACCTATTTACCACGAGATTAGTGCTATGACGTAATTCCACAATATGGCTGCTCACTGTGATTAATTTTCTACCTGAATGATTTTCTGGGCAAGTTTAAATAACATTCTTACACATCCTTCAATGGAAATTGGAATAAATATTGTGGTAATTACCAAAATTACCGATGTTAATTGTTTTTAAATTTTACAGTTGCAGGCCAATTGTTCAGTAATGCAAGAATACAGATGAAAAACATACTACCTTTCAATCACTTCAAAAAACATTCATCTCTTATTCTATGGTATCTACAAAATCCAATAAACCTTCTTTAGCTTTACTGTCTATAATATCGGCGAGGGGAAAATCCCGGGATCCGGGACCCGGGACGCCCGGGATCCGGGATCGTATTAAACATATAAGGAAACAATAAACAGTGTTGGTTTTGGTATTTGACGTAATTTGTGGCAATAAAAAAAGTTACATTATTTGATTTATGTGATAATGAAATAAACAAAAGTTTATTCAAAACCTATTTTGCTTAGATATTTTTTTAAATTACCACGTACATTTGGTAATGCTTTATTAAGAATTTCAATACGATATTAAAATACTAATATAATGATAAAAAGAATGTCGCAACTTTATCCAATATAAAAAATAAAATCCATCAACGATAAAATTAATTTACTGGAAAAAAAGATTTTCACGCCTATACTCTACATGCTTATCTCTAACGAAAGGCAAGCGATAATCGATAATTTATCGATGACACTTATGGCAGGTGGTGTATTCCGGTATTACTATATGTTTAATACGATCCCGGATCCCGGCTTTTGTAAAGACGATCCCGGGATTTTCCCCTCGCCTATAATATCCCTCTTTGTTTATACTGTCTGCAGAAACTGTCTGCAGTTTATACCGACCCTTGCAAACAAAAAACAAGAAGCATTGTTGGATTTCTAGCTCTCTTTTTACCACTGCAATATCTATCAATGTTATGGTCTAGGGATTTTCAATGGTAAAAGGAATCTGCCAGCCTTGAAACCACTTAAATTTATATACCTTTGAATATTTCAACTGGGTCAGCTAGGCTCTGCTGTAAATTTTACTTAGTGACAAACAAGAAAGAGAAAGCAAACAGATGCAAAAAAAAAATGGGAGTAACACAGATAATCAAACTTGTAACTGCCATTAATATGTAACAACTTTTTGCCTTAATTTTTGACCTTGACTTTATTAAGGATGCAGCGTAGACATCTTTTCAGACGAGTGTCAGAATTTTGTCATTGCTAGGTAGATTGCAAGGGGTCGTCTACGAAAATAAGTGCATGACTCCGGTGTACAATGACCGGAATCTGTTCATATGTCTAAGTGCATTTATTACAAAAGTAATCACCATGTAATTAGACTACCAGCAGCTAATCTTGAAAACAATACTCAAGTTACAAAAGAGAACGTTCTGATTTGGAATGATCTGTTTCGTTGAAATGCTTGGATAAATATAAGTTTCTTACGAATAGATCTTTCTGTCATCGGAGTACCTAAAGCACGTCAATTATAAACGCTGCGTAAATTATCATCGTTATGAATGTTATATTTTATTTTATTTCCACATTTATTTACATATATAGATTTACAGTTTAGAGTATGTGTGCAAAAGGGTTTGAACACAAGTTAAAGGAACATTAAGTTTAAACATATTTTATTTGTCAATGACAGGAAAGAGTACAAAGTGAATATACAACGTACAATAGACAAAATGGATTGAAACTGAAAGCTTACAGCTTATAAGTGTTTCTATCCAACAATAGAAGACTTACAATACAGATGGATTAATAAACTTAAAATATCATGTGTACAATAAACACAATTTCGCTTATGTTTTTATATTTATATCATAACAGTTTATTATTTATAAAGTATTTCAGTTTGAGAGAGAGACAGACAGAGAGAAAGAGAGAGAGAGAGAGAGAGCTATCAGCCAATATAATTTTGTTGCGTGGGTCCAATGGAAGCAGAACGTATTTAAAACAATTATTTAAACCGTTTAGATTGTTTTATATAGGTATAGACTGCATGAAAAATGCAAATATTTTCGTTTTTATCTAACAGTAGATTGCCTTTGAGCATTACTTCTAATGTCGGTGTACTGTAGTTACCAACTTCGTTAATGAGGTAATGTCGGATTACGTTGTATTTGCTACAGTGGAAAAAGAAATGTCTAGCGTCTTCGATTTCTCCACATGTACATAACGGTGAGACAACTATCTTCTTACGATAGAGATCAGAGTTAAGTGCACTGCACCCTGTACGAATTCGCAAAAGGAGTACTTGCGTTTTCCTATCACCGTAGTAATAGTGGTCAGGGATACAAGGAGGAGAGTGTCTTATGACAGATTTGAAGGCCGAGAGAGACTGAGCATTTCTTGCTATTTGGTTTAGTTCATTCCAGGAGTGGAGACCATTTGGAAGTAATGAGTTTGAGTACAAGGTGGTTCTGCAGCGGGGTATGGGTAAAGTATCTTGATTTCTAAGATTGTAACCTGAATTGTTTGGTTCTGGGATTAGAGATGTTAGATATGAAGGTGTTCAGTTGTTTTTCATTTTATACATTAATGTAAGTAAATGATATTTGCGCCTACTTTCAAGAGTCTCCCACCCAGTTTCTGTGTATAAATGGTGTGTTGACACTAATTTAGTTGCTCCGGTGACGATACGAGCGGCTTCAAGTTGAACTTTTTCTAACTGTTCTGCTTCAGCTTGGGTGCAATTACTCCATACTACATCACTATATTCCAAAATGGGAAGGATGAAGGATATGTAAATGGTTTCTAAACTTTTTCTATCTAAAACAAACTTCAATTTTTTCAAGATATTAATTCTGTCCCAAGCCTTTTTAGTAATATATTCAATATGAGATTGCCATTTGCCATCGTTCGAAAATATAACTCCAAGGTGTTTATGACTGTTAACATTTTTTATTGGTTCATTTTTCATGTATAATTGTGGATGGTTAGGCTTATTGGTTTTACGAGTTATTATGAGTGATTCGGTTTTTGAAGGATTGAAATTGACTAACCATTTGTCAGCCCAGTCAGTAATTCGTTGGAGATCGAGATTTAATCGTGCACTGTCCTGATTAGGGTCGTTTACAATAACATAGAGTGAAGTATCATCAGCAAAGAGGCGAATATTAGTTTCAATAAGGGAGGTGATGTCATTGATGTATAAAAGAAAAAGAAGAGGACCAAGGATTGAACCTTGCGGCACACCAGCTTGAATCTCTTGCCAATTAGACGTGACTCCTGGGAGAATGACGCGTTGTTGACGAAAAAAAAAGGTAACTTTTAAACCATTTGAGAACATTCTCTCGGACACCCACTGCATGTAACTTTTGAATGAGACCATTATGCCAGACTCTGTCGAACGCTTTTGAGATATCACAAAAAACAACTCTTATTTCTTTACCAGAGTCTAAAGCTTCACAAAAGGAATTATAAAGAAATGATAACTGACTGATTGTTGAATCGCCTTGAACGAAACCAGATTGAAGCGGAGTAAGAACGTTGTTTTCTAGAAAGTGATTATATAGATGTTTGAAAATCAGTCGTTCAAGAACTTTACTCAGAGTACAAAGCAGTGATATAGGTCGGTAATTTGAAACTAAGGATGGATCACCTGATTTAAAAATGGGACATACATTTGCTTGCTTCCAGGTTTGTGGAATTATTCCTGACGATAGGGATTGATTAAAGATATTACAAAGCGGAGGCGCCAATTGAAAAGCAAGTTCTTTGAGTAGCCTGTTACTCACACCGTCTGGTCCAGACGCCTTAGAAGTGGGCAGTCCTGTTAAAACAGGGATAATATCCTCAGGTGTGAATGAAAGTGCTGATAGATGAGAACTTACCTCAATGTTTTCAAGTGGTGGGACAGGCCTATTTGAATTATTTAGAACAGTTTGACTACAGAAAAATGTATTAAGGAGATTTGCTTTGTCATTATTATCTGTCAGAATGCTTTTACCTGATTGTAATGGAGGGACCGCGTCAGTTTTAGATTTACCAAGACATTGTTTAAGAATGGTCCACCAATTCTTCGAAGACGTAGAACCTGATTGTAGTTTATCTGCCAAATTAGAAACATGTTTTTGTTTTTCTACACGGACTAACTCTACGACTTCGTTTCTGATTTGTTTAAACCGAACCCAATGGTACGGAGTGTCCAGCAGTTTGGCTTTACGAAAAAGACGTTTACGTTTACGAATTTTAGCTTTTATATGAGATGTAAGCCATGGCGGATCGTTAGGACGGACTGTTACAATTTTATTTGGTACATGTTCTTTGGCTATGTCAAGTAGTTTTGATGTGAAATTTTTAACGTGAGTGTTAATATCATGATCAAAGCAAGTGTCCCAGGCTATTTCAGAGACTGCAGAACGAAACGATTCGAAGTCACATTTATCATAGAACCAGACTTGGCGACGGAATATGGTGGTTTTAGGTTTGATAAATTTAAACAATGCTACTATTGGACAATGATATCGTACAGTTTGAGACAGAAATGGGTCTGTTACAAAACTGGTGAGAAGGTTTTCAGGATTACTTAGCATAAGTAAATCAATGATTGAGTTCGAATTTTCAGTGTATTGTGTTGGGGAGTCAATACATTGCGAGAGTCCAAAGGTAGAGCAAAGCGAATTGATTTTACGAGAGGCATTTGGACAAAGCATATTTCTGTTAAAATCCCCAGTGATGATAATATCCTTAATTCCTGTATCAAAGGCTAGATGAATTGAATTTTCGATATTGTCGTCATAAAGCGCACTTGCATTTGGGGGTCGATAAAAAACACCAAATAGGATATGTTTTGAATTCAAGACTATTTCTATCCATAAACCTTCCACGTTGTTTATTTCTAGGTCTGCGCGTCTCTTGTGATATATATCTTGTTTAATATAGACAGCCACACCACCGTGATTATCGGTTTCTCTGTCTCTCCTTTCTGGAGGTTTGTAAGATTCAAAATTAATATCCGTATTATTCACCGTGTCCAATCGTTACAGCTGGAAGGAGGATTTGTAACGCGTCCGCAGTCGTGTATTTCAGGGATTTAGGAAGGGGTGATGTAAATATTTTTCTAGTTATTTCTTCATTTTTTTCTGTCTGGTTTTCGTTTAATAGTCTAAGATGACCTCCAATCAATGTAGATTTTTGCTCCAAAACTGTTTTGTCTCAGAACTTTGCTATTTTCAAGATCATTCAGGAAAACTTAGCGTTAGAAAGAAAAACAGTTGATTTTAGCACGATGTTTTGAAGATTTCTTGACATAAACGTATCAAACAACTTTATATTTTGTTTGGTTTACAAGAATTTCATAGTAAAAATTGGTTTTAATTTAAACTTTATCCCTGCGTTTCCAATTAAATACTGATATAATCGTTTTTGCTAACGAAACAAATGATACGTAGGCGCAGTTATTTTTGTGACGCACGCGGAGCAAGGATTCAATAACTTTCAAGTACCTTTTCTCACCGTAATTGACCAAATAACAAATAACTAGATATATTTATAAAGCGTTAAGAAATATTCATATATCTGAGATTAATAGAATGAATTTGCCAGTATGCAATGTATTTACTTTTAAAGCTAGAGAGGGTTTCGGCTACGCTCCCTCAGCAGCTAAGTGAATTCACTACCGTTACTTCACACCGCTGCTTTAAAACCAGTAGATTTATGATATTGACTTTTACAATGAACTTTAAAATAACCAATGAAAGTGCACCAATATCCCCAAAACCGAAAATCCTTTAAACGATTTTTCATTGGTTTAAACGATCATGTGATTCCAAATTTATAAATAGACGGGTGTTTTCTTGTAAACACATTTCAACTACGTGTTTACGTAAACATCTTAATACAGAAATTAAACGTCAAAAAACAACTATACCATCATGATTTTAACCTTTTTCATAGTTTTACTAGTTTATTTACGTATACATATTAAAACAGTTTGAAAAGTGAAATACGTAAGGAACATGCAGACATGCATAGTTTGTTTACATTTTGGGTTTTCATTGTATGTATGGACGTTTCGTTGTAAGCTAGTCACTGATTGGCTGAAAAGTAACTGTAGATTTCCCTGTCTAAAAATAAAAATATCGTTCTGAAAATTGAATTTTAGCAGAGGTAAGACAGTGAAACATTCGACCGATGCGCAGGAGAGTAGGTTTCAGCCTAATGAGACTGGAATGAGTTCCAGTTTTTAGTTCCAGAATATTCAAAACTTTTCCTAAAAACTGTTCTTATCTTTGGGACATGCAAGTTCAGTTTAGAGCCTATTGATCTGATATCCATAGTGTGTATATTATACTTGTGGTAAGTATTGGGGACATATATGTTAAATATACAGTCAATCCTCCCCTAACGTCACCTCCCACGAACGGCATCCTCTTTATAACGATATTTTGATTCCCGCACCCCTCCCCCATTGGAAATCTGTGTATTTTCACCTCTCTCGAGCTGCACCTCTCACAAACGAGCATCACGTTACTATTTCTCCCTAATGACAAATGAAAATCTCCCATGAATGCCCCAAAAATAATCAGCGAGTTGTATATATCCGGGATTTCCCAAAAATATTAAATAGGTCTTTTCAGCGCATGTGCGCATGTATTAAATCAAAAATCATAACGTTGCTAACAACCTGCGGTTTTAAATTAAAACATGAAATACCTGCGTGAAATGATTAAGCAATTTGTTTGTCAACTTGCAGGTATTCTTATTCTGGATGTGCAAGGTTGTTTGTTGATTCATCCAAAAATAGGAGACATTGAAATGTGAGAATTCACAGCTCATTAAAACTGAATACAGCAATATAGTGTCTGCAGTTTGAAGTATCGAACTTCTTTCGTAAATGCTCTGTGGAGTTTTATGTGTGGTAATATTTATACTCTGCTTTTTCCAAACTATTTAAATATGATAATCTCTGCTTGTGCATCAGCGTCACGCATCACAAAAACAAGATTTCTCTGAAATCAAATTGAAAAGGTACAGTGTTTAGACTTAGTTTAGACTCATTTATTTGCGATACAAGTTCTTACAACTAAGATTCACCACGCTCGATGACTGCTACCAGTATTCTCGCCTCTGACGGGATTCGAACCCGCGACCTCCGGATCCGGAGCCCTGCGCTCTACCCCTGGACGGTGCTTCCTCATGGTACCGCGTAAAAGATAAATTTGTTGAAGATTTATAATTAAATCAAATGTAAATAAAGAAAGTTTTTTAAGGAAGCAGATTGGCTCTAGTCATCCTAATTGATTGCAAAGCATTATCACCGTGTCCAATCGTTACAATTGGGAGGAGGATTTGTAACGCACCTGCAGTCGTGTATTTCAGGGATTACGAAGGGGTGATGTAAATATTTTCCTCGTTATTTCTTCATTTTTGTCTGTCTGGTTTTTGTTTAATAGTCTAAAATGACCTTCAATCAATGTAGATTCTTGCTCCAAAACTGGTTTGTCTCAGAACTTTGCCATTTTCAAGATCATTCAGGAAAACCTAGCGTTGGAAAGAAAAACGCTTGCTTTTAGCACGATGTTTATGAAGATTTTTTGACATAAACGTATCAAACAACTTTATATTTTGTTTGGTTTACAAGAATTGCACCGTAAGAATAAAAATATAAAATAAATCTAGTTATTTGTTATTTGGTCAATTACGGTGAGAAAAGGTACTTGAAAGTTATTGAATCCTTGCTCCGCGTGCGTCACAAAAATAACTGCGCCTACGTTACATTTGTGTCGTTAGCAAAAACGATTATATCAGTATTCAATTGGAAACGCAGGGATAAAGTTTAAAATTAAAATCAATTTTTACTATGAAATTCTTCTAAACCAAACAAAATATAAAGTTGTTTGATACGTTTATGTCAAAAAATCTTCATAAACATCGTGCTAAAAACAAGCGTTTTTCTTTCTAACGCTAGGTTTTCCTGAATGATCTTGAAAATGGCAAAGTTCTGAGACAAACCAGTTTTGGAGCAAGAATCTACATTGATTGAAGGTCATCTTAGACTATTAAACAAAAACCAGACAGAAACAATGAAGAAATGACGAGTAAAATATTTACATCACCCCTTCCTAAATCCCTGAAATACACGACTGCGGATGCGTTACAAATCCTCCTTCCAGCCGTAACGATTGGACACGGTGTTATTAGTCTTATTGGAAAGCCAAGTTTCAGTAAAAGCAAGAATATCAAACTTGGATAATTCGGCATGTAGAATATCAACTTTATTAAGTAAACTCTGGACATTGTAGTGAATAACAGATAGATGATGGGATAGTTGGTTCATTTCTTCGGAGTCAGATCCTGACGTGTCAGAGGAATTTAATGAGTTTTCGGGGCCAGGATTAAGATGTATATCCCCAGATAGGTACAACAAGATAAATATAGTAGCCCGAATATTTCTAAGTGTCGTGTTCGATAAAAACATATTGTTCATTATTACTGTTACCGTATATTTTGATATTAGTGATTTAGTACGTATGCTTGAAAAATACATAGCTAAAAAACCTGTGCTATAAACACCAGACAGCCGTACACTACTTAGATTACTATCCATTTGGGAGTAGAGTTACGCGCATTATAAAGTAGTATTCAGCTGCCTGGATGGCTGTATTACAACAGTAATTGACATACAGACCAAATATGCTTCCAAGGACCCATTCACCAATACAACAGAAGAAAAGAATGATAGTAAAAAAGAGATGAAGTATCATAAACAGAATATGGTTTGAGGAAGGTTATATCAGACCATATTTCAGATTGGAAGGATTTTAAATGTTATAAATATACCAATATTAAATGATCACACTTCAAAAGTTTTGTATAAGATATTCTGCAGAACATATGTGTGCTGGCAAATCTCTAGTATTTCAAAGTATTTCTGTAAATTACATATATGTAAAATAGAAGAGCAAGGAAGATAAATGCTACGTAAAAACATGCGACCTTTGTGTAAAAGAAAAAAAAAAAAACAAACAAACAAAAACAAAAGATTTTCAACATACATAGGTATTCAATAGATTTTCTTGAACTCGTTTAACAAGAGGACACAAAATTGCAACTCGTGTCAAATCTATATACATGACACATTAACAAAGATATTTAGCTTAACATGATGTCTTAAGAGAATATTAACGCAATGGTCCATTTTATTTTAAATGTGGCACTGATTTTTCTTTTCTTTTTTTTTCTAAAGCAAGGGAGAAAACTATAAGTGAGAACTATGAATGTAATTCAAATACACACAATATGATATTGGACCATTACGTAGGCTAGGCTGAATAGATATGAAAAATACATTTTAAATTTATTCTAGTCCAGAATGATTATAAGTATAGCAGTTATAAGGATATATTGAAAACGTCAAATTTATATTACTCTGCATTACGCACTTGTCTATAGCCACTAAGATTACATGACCTGAAAGGCTTGCTACGCTGTTGTAATTAAATACAATGGGTGAAAGAATAAAACATTTTCACGGGATCACGAGTTCAATATATACTAAACATCAAAAAAGCAGGTAATGGTTCTATTAGCAAAAATAACTAGTATACTTCACGAGAAAGATAAAGCAGCATATCTGGTTACTGCAGAAGAGTCATTCAGACAGTTCGGCATGTGCGAATTTGTCTAGGTCGGCAACACAGTTTATACGGTGGCGTGTTTCGTCGTTGTCAGACACAAAGATCTTACCATCCAAAGAATATGCAGCAGTCAGTTTCTTACTTTTCACGAGCAATCGAGCTTGATACAGGAGGTTGTTTCTTGAGGCTGTCAAATCTTCATTTATGAAGACGTTCTCATAATTTGGTTCAGTGCAGTTTCTAAGAGCGGATTTATTTGAAACAAATGCTCTCCTGGCTCTGTAGGTTGAGAATTTAACAATTATGTCCTTGGTTTTCTTTTTGCCTACTCTGTGTGAGCGGTCGATATCGCTAAGAAGGATTTTAGTTTTCATAATTTTGGCAAGGTCAAGGACGATAGCATCGGTTGATTCACCCTTCTGAAATGGAACACCTGTCACACGCAAGCAGTTTCTTCGACTGTATTGCTCAAGTTCCTCATTTGTTGCCTCACAGTTTATTACTTTCTGCTCAAGCATTTCACATTTAGCAGACAAGATTGCATTGTCGGCCTTGAGTGAGGATATTTGAGAGTCATAGGTTTGTTTCACAGCGTCAACAGCTACTTTGACAGCGTCATCGATAATACCTTTGATATCAGGAACCTTTATGTTTACAATGCTAACAATTTCAGGTAACATTAAAGCTTTAAGTTCGTGCGCAATTCTAAGGACGTCATCGGAGTGCATAGGTGCAAAGATATAGTGTACAGGAATTTCGTCAGACCTAATGCAAGATGAAATTTGTGGACTTGATGATTCAGTTTCTATCGACTCATTGGCACTACATACTTTTTTCTCAGGGTTATCAGATCCTGCATTGAGAGGAGACACCATGTCTCTACTGCGTTTGGAATCCTTAAGAGGGGTAGACGTTGCCGTATTCAAAGTTTCCATGGCGTAATATTAATGGTGTGCAGTATACTTTATGTGATCAGATAACGGGACAGTTAACTGGACAGTTAACTGGACAAATATATTGTCTGTGGATTAGTTTCTCAAAAACAGGTCACCAATGTCAACAAAAATGTCACTTCGATTATTCGATTTATACAATTTATAGAAGTGCAAGAACCATTGCAAATCCACTGAAGAATAGCTCCAAATTTTACATACCAATGAAATAAGTCCTGATACAACAATCCTCAAACTTTCAAGAACGAAAACACTTTAGAACATTTTCAAAACTCCAGTTTTACATCTCAGTAAAAATGTTCGACTGTCCACCATTAATCACGTGATATACGGAACATTAGAAAAGGTATTTCGCAATAAAATACGTTTTCTGTCAACGGGGAAGTGAGGTATCAAAGATAAAGTGTAAGAATTGTTTTCAAACATCGCAAAGAAATTCAGTATCGTCATTGTGTTTGGTCATTTTTAAATCACTAATACTCACACAAATAATGTTAACACTGTCAGTAATTTTCGATTTTTTAACTTGAAACTTAAAAAGTACCATCTCATAAAATTATATTTATTTTACATGAAAATAAGACTATTATTATATGTGAAATCATGAAAAACTTACCAGCATAGAGTCTAGAACTTCAAAATGTAATGTAATTACAGTGTTGGGGTCACGTTCTGAATGAAAAGGAATTTTATATTTGCTCCATATGGTGGCGGCATTTTACAATGAAAATGGAAAGGTAATCTAAGAAATAACGGTGTTAATTAGCTCTAGATTCATCAGATGTGCAGACGACATTTTGTAAAACATATATATATTTTACAAATAATGATATCTTTTCCGTCGACATTTTTTTCGAAAATTAACGATGAAAGTTTGGAAAGGTAATGGACAATTCAAAGAAAGCCGGAGTGCTGGTCAATTGTAAAAAAAATAAACGAATCTTAATAAACAATTTGATAAGATGTCCAAACATCATCCTGTACATTTATTACAGTTTGAAGACACGTCTTCTTACCAAGCGATGTCAAAATATATTCTATCAAAGATATGACGTGGTATCTCTGTCTAGACCGATAGCTGGATAGAAAATCCCATTAGTATATTAGTATAAGGAAAATAGATGGATTTAAAAATTCAAAAGAAATTTTAGAGTTTACATCAATCTCACAGAGCTTTATAAGTAAACAGATCTATAAATGAAACAAGAGGACCATAATGGCCCTAAATCGCTCACCTAAGTCTCATTGCTCATGTTACAAGTATCGTTATTGGTTGTTCTGGGTGTTCGTTGTTCGCGAGTTTGAATAAGTTTGAAGGCTCTGGGTGTAATAGTACTCAAATGTTTGAGCAGAAATAGTTTTACTCTCCAGGACCCAGTGAATTTGACCTACAGACCTCAAAAACAATAAGGTTCTTCTAATATAATTACCCTATGAAGTTTGAAGGTTCTGGGTGTAATGGTAAACCAGTTACTGAGAAGAAATAGTTATCACTCTGCAGGTCCCCGTGACCTTGACTTTTGACCTACTGACCCAAAAATGATAGGGTTCTTTTACTGAGTAAAGACAATCATCCTATGAAGTTTGAAGGCTCTGGGTAAAATGGTACTCTTGTAACTGAGCAGAAACATTTTTCACTCTAGAGGTCCCTGTGAACTTAACCTTTGACCTATGGACCCTAAAAGCAATAGGGTTCTTCTAATTCAATTATCCTATAAAGTTTGAAGGCTCTAGGTGTAATGGTACTACAGTTACTCTGCAGAAATACTTTTCACTCTACATGTCTCTGTGACCCTGACCTTTGACATACTAGCCCCAAAAACAATAATTATATATCTTTTATTTAGTAAAAACAATCATCCTATGAAGTTTGAAGGCTCTGGGTGAAAGGGTACTCCTGTTATTGAGTGGGAACGGTTTTCACTCTAGAGGTCCCTCTGACCTTGACCTTTGACCTACTGACCAAAAACAAAAGTTTTTTTTCTACTCAATAAGGGTAATAACCCTGTGAAGTTTGAAGGCTTTGGGTCAACTGGTACTCAAGTTATTGAAAGGAAACGAAGTGTGACAGACAAACAGACACCCATGGACAGGGCAAAAACAATATGTCTCTATCAGAAGTGCGGGTTTGGAGAGGGGGAGACATAACAATGAACAATTGAAGGTCTAGCCCTTGGTGTTTCAGAGCAGCAGATTTTTTAAGTTTGCCCTATATAAGTCCTTGTGTAAAATCAAATGACCCCCTGTGTGGGCCAGTTTTGACCCCAGGGTGATGGTTTGAACAAACTTGGTAAAGGTCTACCAAACAATGCTGCACACCAAATATCTATACTCTAGTCCTTGTGGTTTCTGACAAAAAGATTTTTAAGTTTTCCCTGTATAAATCTATGTAAAATCAACTGACCCCTGGGGTGAGGTCAATTTTGACTGAAAAGTTGACGATGGACGGACGGACGGACGACAGACAAAGACTGATCAGAAAAGCTCACCCTTTGTGCTCAGGTGAGCTAAGAAAAGGGCTACAGGGTATGATGAAATGTCAGTAAATATGTAAAAAATATCTACACTGGTTATTACTTAGACTGGTTTCAGACCCAGCTATTAATCCTATTCCTTAGTAGGAAGGTTAGCTAAATGACTATTTAGTCCCTGTCTAACTACAGATTTATCTTTTCTTGGCAGGAATTGCAGCAGAGGTTATGATAATATGAGATTATGAGGTTATATACGATTGCCAGCAGAGGAAAAATGTTGCTATTAGAGATGTAAAAACATCTAAAATATCAATGCAATATTATAAAAAAAAAGAAAACGACCATATAGCCTGCAGCCAGGCTAGTTATTACTGAACCCCTAAAAATCCGTGAAACTGCATTGTCAAAGGTCTTTGAGAGAGCCATATATCAACAGCTTTTCATGATCTTATTAAGTACCACAAAATTAATACATGTATATATTTTAGGTATACAAATACAGTAGAAATTCCTCAGCCAAGAACGGTGAGGTATGGTAAAGAAGACTTAGATATAAAGGTGCAATTCTGTGGAACTCCTTACCAGATTCTTTTAGGCAAACACCTTCTTTTATTCAGTTAATACCATTGATAAGAGTTAACTCATGAAAAGTGAAAAAAATCTCATGTTCAGCATGTGATAAAACTGAAGTCTGAGGAATTGTTCCAGTGAGCATGCAGACGCATACCTTAAATTATTCAATTATTGCATGAACTTTTTTTATTTAAGTTGCTAGTTTTTTCAGTTCTGTTGTTTTGCCTTTCTTTTGTTATCCGAGTTCAGTTTAATAAACTTCTACGTTTTGTTATTTGCCTATGTTTACTAGTTTTCCGAACACCTTAGCTACTGGTACCATGCCTCAGAATATTATTTAAGACAATCTGCACACATTTTGGTAACTAGGCCAGTACTGTTATTTTTCTGTTCAGTTTTTTATGTTAAAACATTAATTATTTCCCACCTTTTTATCGTTATCAAAGTTTTTTAATCTTAACATCTTATTACATATTTTATCTACTGGTACCATGCATATTATTTAAGTAAGTCTGCACACACACATTTTAGTAACTATGCCAGTACTGTTATTTTTCTGTTTAGTTGTTGATGTTAAAACAGGATTTTTTAAATCCGACATTGTAAACTTTACAAAATTGCAGTTAATGATCCAAAAATAAAATATGTTTTAACGAGTATTGAAGACAGGGACTCGTGAATTGCTCCCCCCCCCACCCCCGCCTCGCACCCCCACTCCAAAAGAAAAAAAAGAACTATATGTATACATCATTCACCCATGTTGATCACTCTTCATTGACATCATTCATTCACGATAGTAAAGTTCTCGATTCTTGATTCAGGTCCCGACTAAGTATCTATCTATTTGAGTTTATTTATCGTCGGTACCGGATGCCCATATGACCGACGTCCCCTGCAGAGATTAGTTATTCTATGTTGTGAGGGGGAAGTGCAAGATAGATACAGAAAGCATCCCATACCAGAGACACCCCGGTTCTATTCCATGCTCAGTGTACAACACTTATACATGGGACCTCGGTTTAACGTCTTATCCGAAAGACAATTAGTGGAGGAGAGAGGGATCGATCTCGCAACCCATGTGTTACCAGTCCAGCGCGTTATCACTTTTGAGCCGTAAGCTATGTTATACTGATTTTTTTCTTTAAAAATACAGCGAGCAATTAAAGCAGAAATGCTATATTATGTATCAAATAAAAACAAGTGAATACTGAATTTCTGTTGGAAATTATGATAAAAAAATTGTTCAGTTCCCGCTCTAACATTAAAAAAAGAACAATATTGCAGATATTATGCTTATGTAGATGGTGAAAATGAATACGATGGAAGGCAAAAGACTGGAAGATCAAGTTCTTACAGAATGAAAGAAATGTTATAGACATCATTTACTACAGCTGTAATTTGAATTACATTTTTATTACGATAGCCTCATCATCATCCCACTTTTACACATAGTTTGTTTTCACGTTTGACGTAATGTAATTATTATCATTATTTTTATTCTATTTTTATAAAAGACTTGACAGATAGTTATGAAAGTCCTTTATAACCCAAAGGAAAACACTGTTAAATCAAGTGACGAGTCAATAGTTTTCAACAAAAAATAAAAATTAAAAAAAACACTGAAATCTTAATTGGAGAAAATCTTAATAAGAAATGATTAGTGACATCATAAAATCACAATGTCTGCTTTAATAGAAGAAAGGGTTTACTGAAAAAAATGAATGCGATTTTAGTTAATCAGGATGCAGATATACTTACAAGTTTCAAACATTCTTAAGCACACTTTGCATAAAAACTTTTCATTTCTGGTATAATTTTGTAAATAATTTACCATTTTGTAGAAAACGGCATGCTCTATTCTCTGTTGCAAGACGCAAATTTTCCCTTCAAGTTTAAAAGGTAATATAGATTTTTTAGATTATACGCAAAAAGATGCTTTTCGCGATTTGGTATTTTAGGTCTTTGGTACTAATTATTATTGTTGTTGTTGTTGTTGCTCTTTTTGTTGTCCACCAACAAGGGAAATAATCTCTGCCCTGAAGTGACGGTAGAATCTATGGACGTGTTTAAAGGGCGGGATTTAACATGACTTATTTTCACTACCTTGACCTCTGAAATAACTGGGATTGTGGAACAAAAAGCAGACATTTCTCGGTATATAATACAGTTTCTTTGGTAGATCAAATTAGTAAATAAGAACTGAATACTTTGCATTATATTTCCAGCTGTTATAACTGGTTAAACTGTCAGATTGGTGCGATCTGTTAATGATTCTGATTGCAACATGGGTTTTCGCTACCTTCGTCTTTGAATCAAAGTTTGATTCAAGCTAATCAGCCGGAAAAAGAAATGATCTCTTAGCAGTAAGACGGATCAGTGCAAAAATATTCACTTCATACATGTACGGCTTATGTTAAGTTCGGAAAATATTAACTTCAAGTTCGGTAAATTGATAATAAAGTGTTTTCTTTGGTTTCCAGACGTTTCACCCGTAAGACTTTTCCTCACCAAGACATTTCACCACCAAGACTTTTCCTCCCAAGACTTTTTCCCTCCAAGTTTTTTATTGTATAAGACATTTCACCCCCAAAATATAAAAAGTACTCAGATGGTGATTTTTTTTTTATATATTTTCTTGTTTATTTTTAAAGTTATTTGAGTTCAGAAATTGATAATCAAAAAATTTTTTTCAAAGAGACCATCATGAAAGGGATTAAAATAATTCATAATAACTGAAAACAGGATTGTATTAATGACAAATAGTTTCATTGTTTATGTTCTCACCTTTTAATACAGAAGCACCACCTTCTTTGATGTTTTAATTTTCAAAGACATCTTGCACTATCCCCACAGCATAAAATAACTAATCTCTTCAGGGGCATCGGTAAATGGACAACCGGTACCGATGATAAATAAGCTCAGAATTAGCGCTGACCACGATCGCGGAGGAAGCACAAAATGTGTACATATCGCGGGAGCTGTACTGTACCGATGATAAATAAGCTCTGATATTCATTTACAAATTTATTGTTGTATTATATCACTTTTTCTTTAAAATTAAGATAATGCTTTTTAAAACCTTAACTTTTTTTAAATCAGTTCAACAGTGATTCAGATTAACATTTGAGACTTGGTAGCCAGCTGGGCTACCAGCCTAAAAGTTTGGTAGCCCAGCTTCAAACTTGGTCACCCAGGTGCTAATGATGAAAAGGATGATAACTATCCCAATAATGTCTGAAACAGGAGATCCAAACCTATAACCTCAACTTAAACACAAAGCTATAACAAAATTATCACTTCAAACCAAATTATTGTTTGTATAGACTGCAGAAAAAAATAACATTTTATAAATTAACATTTTCTACTGATGACGATGTCAATCTATTGTGAAACACATCAAATTGTCAAACACTGTGTCTTCCTAAAATTTGCTCTCTATCTCTATTATTTGATACATTTAGTTCCAGAGACACAGATAGCAGAGATGAGCAGCTCCCTATGGAACCATTATGGTATAATTTATCACACGTCAGTTGAATTACCAGAAACGGCTTGTTTTATAACAGATTAAACTTAAAAACAATTCATGCCACATTCATAAACTTTACTTTTTCAGACAGTCTAAAATGTCTTTTACAGCTGTAGTAATATTCTATTTTACTACTACTTCTATTTTGATTCTAATGTTATAAAAAAACAGGTACAATCAACCAACTAACATCTCTTGAAAACATATTTTCTTTGTCCTAATGTAGAATGGGCATGTTTTACATTATGAGTGTTATACTGTTTCACTGAAACTGTTTTAAATATGAAAGTATTTTTATTTCTAGCTATAATTTAATGTTTAAACTTTTAGAAAGTGTATTTTTAAAATCGGCATGACTTGTTGTCATATAGTTATAGGATGCTTAACTTAGTGTCATGTGATGTTTTACCATTCATAACAATTGTAACAACCCAGCCTTTTCCGACAACTTCATAAAATATGACTTCCTGGAGTCTCCAAAGTGTTCCGAATGATTCGTTCATGGGCGCCGCCATGACACAGGTGCAATGAGAGAATTACCACACATACAGTACACGCAGCGCGGACTTTGACAACGAACATCCGTCCCCGCGATTTTACTGTTCGCGTTGTAACCAAAATGACCACCGCGTCGAGTGTTCATTCGTATAAAACGCGGGGGTCAGCGCGGCCGTCCGCGGTGTTCAGTACCGCGCCATGTCCCGGCGTCGGGTCGCAGGGGTTTGCGGTGTCCAAAAAAACGAAGTCGCAACACAATTTTACTTTCCCCTACTTTTTTTCAGACGAGTTACAAAAACACGTAATTATTACCAGTTGAAGTTGTTTCTTTTTCTTTTTAATACCCCATCCAGTTAAACTTTTATTTGTTGACGTTCTATGTTTGGTTGTATAATTGAGGGTAACACAGCCGATTATGAATAGATTTACACACCTACATGCCATCTTGTTAACTTTAATTGCTGCAATTAATATATTTTCAAGTCTTCAATCGGTGCCGCGCTTGCGTTAATTCACTCGCAAATAAATTACACACAAATAAATTACTAACGATCATCAAACTGTGAAAAGTTAATAGATCTAATTTAAACTGTCAAAATTCGAACAAATCCACTCTAATTATGATGCATTTATTTACGCTCCTTTTTGTTTACGCAAAGAATGACCATTCAAAGCAGTTGCTTCCGGAAACAGCTGATCATATTTTCAGAAAATGAATTGTCTGTGTTTTTAGGTCAACACGTGTTTAACTTCTTTCGACACCTGTATCGTCTAGGCGCTTGGCAAAAATTATTGATCGATTTTGCTATATAGTAACAAGCGTTTTTCAAAAATTCCAAAAACGAAAGTACACAATAAACCTACACCGCATATGTTCTTGAAATTTTGTTTTAATTTGACCAACTGAAGTTAGCCACAAAATACATGTAAGTAAAATAAGTAAAAAGAAAACCACGTACGTGTACTGTACGCTGAGTATGTTTAAATGCAGTAGTCTCCAAGTCAGAACATCGCGGGGACGAGCGGCATTCTGTCACCGCGATACGCGGTGATCATACCCCTCGGCGGTTGTCGCGGTGGTCATTTTAGTGGACACCCGAAATTTCGGGTGGCCAGTCGCGGTGGACTGAGACAATACCGGCCCCCGCGACAATGTTAACAATGTCAAAGTCCGCGCTGCGTGTACTGTATTGAAATAGTAAAGAGCGCAATGGACGAAATGGTCAGAAACAAAATTTCGGTACGGAACGGAATGTCTGGCATTTAAAGCTTTATCTGCGCATGAGCAAGTAATCTTTTCCGTGATAAACAAAATGTGTTTGGGTCGGAAAGGCTGGCCGGCTGGGCTATCAGCTGATAAACATCACTCGCTCAGCTCAATTTTCGGTCGCGCTGGGCGACTGGACGACCGCTAATCTGTATCACTGGTTCAAAATTTACTAAAGTTAATATTAATTTTTTGTTGAATGATTTATATTTATTTCATAAAATAAAACACATTATATAACATATTTTTATCAGATATATTTATATATAAAAAGCATGTATATAACACAGTTGATGATCATTTTCATATTTAATACACATTAGGCTATATTTCACTAATTTTTAAGAGTTTTTTCTTCAAATTATGATAAAAAAATCTTACTTGATTGTGGATATTTATCAGATATGTTTCTGACATGTAATAATATCAAGGATGTATCAATCTGAAACAAGATAATGAATATGTATTAGGGGTGAAAAGACTTAATAAGCATAGACATTTCACCCCAAAATGGAGGTGAAATGTCTTGGGAGGAAAATTCTTGGGGGTGAAACGTCTGTCAACCATTTTCTTTAGAGGTTTTAGTAAAAAGGTAATTTAGTATAATAAAATTACGCTACCCCAACAGTCCCAGCTTTTATCAGTGGACTGAACAAGTTTTATAAATTTTAAGAATTCAAAATAAATGTTTAAGTAAGATCCTCAATTAAATCTTGTTTTCTTTGTTATTATCTTTTATAATTTTAATGTTCCTGACACGCACCTGCCTAGTATAGGCAGTATTGACTTTTGGCAGTAATAAGTTGAATTTGAAGTTTATAAAAAGTGCTGTTCACACCTTTTCGGTAAAGAATAACTAGTTAAGTCTATCAGTATTCAATTAATGCAGTCCCTAGACTTAATAATAAAAAAAAAAAATGAAGAGAAAAGCAACAACAACAGCAGTTAACCCTTAACCTGCTGAAACCGAAAGTGATTACCCTTTGCCACCAGTATAGAGCCAGGCCAGCCTGCACATCCGTGCAGTCTGACCAGGCTCTATACTGTTGGTAGCTCATTTTTTTGTATTTTGATATTGAAATCCCTTAAACTTAGAATGGACTGTTCCAGATTCAAAGCTGGGCAAATCCATTACAAAATTTCAGCATGTTCAGGGTTAAAACTATAGGTAAAACGTACTGTCAAACACATTGTCAATCAATAAATTATGCTCTCGTTCATTTAAATAATCAGTGATTTTTGGTCGCACATTTCTACATTATTATTAATCCAGTTATTTAGTCATTATTTACCAGTTAGGTGTGAATAGCACCTATTGTTATACTTAAATTACCTTTTTACCAAAACCTCCAAACAAAACACTCTATGTTATCAATTTATCGAACTTGTTATTCACTGAACTTACTGTCTTCCCAATAGGCGGTCATTAAAACATGTGCATACTAATTGAAAAGTTTTCAGAAATCAATGAATTTTTTTAAGTAAAAAAAAAGCTTAAAGAAATATTCTTATAACTTTTTCAAAATGTAAATAAAGTCTAAGCAAGATTTTTTAGCATCTATCAGTCACTTTTAAAATGTAGCATTATAATAAATAATTTGCTTTCAGAAAAGATTGTTTTGATATCTATGAGGGTATGATGCTAGCTGTTAACAGCATCTAACAGATAATCAGATATAAAAAATGATACTGTGATGCATTCATAAAAATTGATCTTATCATCAAACACAACAAACACCCGGTTTTAGCGTACAAATTTACCTGGATGCTCTTTCATTTTCCTTCAGGATAAACCTCAACTTTAGCATGCGGTGTGTCTAAACTTATCAAAGCCAAAATTGACAGGCCTAAGAAGAAAAAATTGAAGATGGCATCCGAAATGCTGGATAGTCCAGTTGGAGCCACTGACCCAGTTTTTGTTTCCGAAAATTCTGGAGGAGCTAAAACATGGGGCGATATTAAGACGGTGGTTAAAGACACACGGAAATTGGTGAGCTCACTGGCCAGTAGGGCACCAACTAACTTCCAGTTTAGAACCCAGGATACACCATATGGGCCTGTTACTAGGTGCGTTTAGTATAATATTTCAAGTAGAGTAGAAAATTCCACCTTGTACAATAAAATTTTTCCATTATAATGTTTATATGCATAAGTTTTCTTTGTTCATCAGCTGTGCTGGTATATCCAGTTTTGCTATAACTGAAAGATTCATCAGTTATAGCATTGCACAATTTTTCTGATCTGTATACCTGGTCAGCTGACATCACTAGGGAATAATTTACAGCAATGTTTAGTTCGACTTTTTCACAGAAAAAAAATAGAGCTTCTCAGCTATTTGTGTCATTGCCGTTCCCTTCTGAAAACTTTTAACATTGATCATAATTTATTTTAAATTTCTTAATGGATTGTCTTCATACATGAACACAACAACCCTTTGGACAAGACCTTCAAGTAGTCCAGACTGCACTTGACCTTGACTCATAAAAGACCTTCACCTTCAAGGCCAAATTATTGAATTTTGCTTAAATTGTCATAACTTTGTCATTAATGATTTATTTATGGATTTGATTTATGCGTGAATAAAACAACACTTAAAAAACTGACATGTTGAATTATTCAAGTGTGACCTTGACCTTAAATGACCTTGACTGTCAAGGTCAAGTTATTGTGTTTTGCTTAAATTGTCATAACTTTGTTATTTAATTACCGATTTGATTCATACTTCAACAAAACAACAGTTATGACACAATCAATTTGTTGAATTATTAAAGCTTGACTTAGACCTTAAAATGGCCATAAAGGTCAAGGTTAAGGTTCTGAATTTTCATTTATTTACGGATTTGATTCATACTTAGACAAAACAACACTTAAGACAAAACCAACATGTTGAATCATTCAAGTATGACTTGACCTTAAAACCTTAAAATGACCTTGACTATCAAGGTCAAGTTATTGAATTTTGCTTAAATAGCCATAACTTTTTTATTTCTGGATGGATTTGATTCATACTGGGGCAAAACATTATTGAGAACAAAAACAAAATGTTGAATAATTCAAGTGTGACCTTGACCTTTAAATGACCTTGACAGTGTTAAATTGGCTGTATCTTTGCTGTTAATAGATATATTGTCTTCATACTTGGACATAACTTCCCTTTGGACAATACCTTCAAGAAGGTTAAACTGAACTTGACCTTGACCTTTATTTGACCTTGACCTTAAAGGTCAAATTATTGAATATTGCTGAAATTGGCCATAACTTTGTTATTAATAGATAGATTTGATAATAATAATTCTTAATGATGTTGCCTTTGAAAAAAACCCTTTGCCACAATATGCTTCCTCTGATGTTTTTGCCTTTGGAAATAAGAAAAAGTCGAGCGCTGCCCCCGCTTGCAGTGGCTCTTGTTCTTGTATATGTCTCTGACATGTGGCCCTCATGCGCATAAACCACATACACTCTGATAATCCTTGCTGTAAATGTAACCTGTAATGTTTTTTTTCTCATTATATTGTCTTTGCTTAACTGCTTGTCACCTTCACCTCCAACACTGCATTAGATTTTTTTTCTATTATTTTGTATCAGGTTATATTTTCTTGGTATCCCACCAAAGCAGAGGGAGTCAACATTAATGTACGTGAATGTTCCATCCACTCCTTTGAGTATCACACCCCTTCTGCAAAGGTGCAGTCTGCTTGAGTCTTTCTCAGCAACTTTGTCGAACAGCGGACAGATGTCTCGAGAGGAACAACTGCTCAGAGAAAGGAAAAGGTAAGGTATAGTGGAACATGACTCCCGACATTCTAAATGATTTGGTTTTATTTCATTTAATTTGATATTTGGTATCAAGTTATCTTGAAGAATTTGCTGACTTCATCGTAATTTCATTTTCTGCATTTATGTAAGTTGTGTGTTTCCACATTAAGGTAAAATACTGAGGTAGACAACACTCAGAAGAAATATGACATCTCCATGGCAAAGGCACTTACCTCACCAAAGGAGGTTTAAAGTTTGAGAGCAGTCATGTGTCTTGTAACTTGTTCTGGCAAGGCGGGTCAGTAATCTGTAAGCTACTAAACAAACAGTAAATGATCAGAAGACAGCTGGCACAAGAAAAATAGGAAGTGAAAAAAAAAAAAAGATGGAATCTTGTGATTAATGTGTTTGTGGGTAGACTTGCTGGTATACATTTTACTTATGGTGTCTCTGCAAAACAAAGATATTTGAAACATTTTGAAACCTGAAAAACTTGAAAAAAAAAAATTATTATTATTATTATTTGATGTTTCAGACTAGGAGTGTTTGGAATCACATCTTATGAAATGACAAAAGAGGGGAGATTCGTGTTTCCAGCTTGTAACAGCTTATTCAGATGTTGTGATGACAATTTTGCTGTAAGTGAAAAAAAATCTTAAAGCTTGTTTCTGAAAATGTTAGTTTGAAAGCCACACACCAACATGTGCTTAAGTTTAAAAGCTACTCTGATACGAGACAAAATTTGCGAGTCATTAGAACATAATTTCCTGTTTGACCGAGTGTCATGCAAGTAGCTTACTTCGTACTGTTAAAATCTTAACATTTAATGTTGATTTACAACCACTTTGATACGACTGAACATTTTTTAGACCACTAAGAACGGATTTTGATAGTAAGGACACGTTAAAAGTTAAGGACTTGTTTTAACCGTGAGAAAAATTGAGATGTGTTCTAATGTTGAGATAGAGTTTGATACTTCTTATTTAATTGTGTCGCCCTTTCGAAGAAAAGGCGATACATAGGGATCGCTTTGTCCATCGGTCCGTCATGAAAACTTAACGTTGGCTATAACTTTGCCATTTCTAAACATTATCTTATCAAACTTTCAAATTGTATTGCTTATGACAACAGGGTCGGGTTGATGCCAAAATTTCTAGGTCAAGGTCACATTTGACAGAGTTATGCCCCTTTTTAGCTCACCTGTCACGTAGTGACAGAGTGAGCTTTTCTGATCACCTTTTGTCCGTCGTCCGTCCGTCCGTCCGTCCGTCCGTCCGTCCACAATTAGTTCGTTAACACTCTAGTGGTCACATTTTTGCCTCAATTGTCATGAAACTTGCACGGGATGTTTGTCTCATTGATATCTCGGACGAGTTCGAACATGGGTTATCAGGGTTGGAAAACTAGGTCACAGAGCCCAAATATAGAAAAACCTTGTTAACACTCTAGAGGCTACTTTTTCAGTCCAAATATCCTGGAAATTTGTCAGAAAGGTTCTATTGATGATTTCTAGCTCAAGTTCAAATATGGGTAATCTGGGTTCAAAAACTAGGTCACGGAGCCCAAAAATAGAAAAATCTTGTTAACACTCTAGAGGTTACATTTTCAGCCCAAATAATCTGGAATTTTGTCAAAAAGGTTGTTTTGACAATTTCTAGGTCAAGTTCAAATATGGGTCATCTGGGTTTAAAAACTAGGTCACAGAGCCCAAATATGGAAAAACCTTGTTAACACTCTAGAGGTTACATTTTCAGCCCAAATAATCTGGAAATTTGTCAGAAAGGTTGCTTTGACAATTTCTAGGTCAAGTTTAAATATGGGTCATCTGGGGTCAAAAACTAGGTCACGGAGCCCAAATATGGAAAAACCTTGTTAACACTCTAGAGGTTACATTTTCAGCCCAAATAATCTGGAAATTTGTCAGAAAAGTTGCCTTGAGGATTTCTAGATCAAGTTCGAATATGGGTCATCTGGAGTCACAAACTAGGTCACAGAGTCCAAATATGGAAAAACCTTGTTAACATTCTAAAGGTAGCAATTTCAGTCCAAATAACGTGGAAATTTGTCAGAAAGGTTCTATCGATGATTTCTAGCTTAGTTTTGAATATAGGTTTTCTGGGGTCAAAAACTAGGTCACAGAGCCCGAAAGTAGAAAAACCTTGTTAATCCTCTAGAGGTTACATTTTTAGTCTAAATGTCCTTGAAATTTGTCAGAAAGATTGTTTCAAAGATTTCTAGCTCAGATTTGGATATGGGTTATCTGGGATCAAAAACTAGGTCACATGGTTCAAATATGTAAAAAACTTTTTAACACTCCAGAGGTTACATTTTCAGTCCAAATATCCTGGAAATTTGTCAGACAGGTTTTCTTGATGATTTCTAGCTCAAGTTGGAGTATGGGTCATCTTGGGTCAAAAACTAGGTCACAGAGCCCAAATATGGAAAAAACTTGTTAACACTCTAGAGGTAACATTTTAATTCCAAATAACCTGGAAATTTGTCAGAAAGCATAATTCTATGGTTTCTAGGTCAAATTTGAATATGGGTCATCTGAAGTCAAAACATTTAGGTCACAGAGCCCAAATATTGAAAAACTTTGTACACACTCTAGAGGCTACATTTTCAGTCCAAATGTCCTGGAAATTTGTCAGAAAGGTTGTTTTGATGATTTGTAGCTCAGGTTTGGATATGGGTAATCTGGGGTCAAAAACTAGGTCATAGAGCCCAAATATGGAAAAAATCTTGTTAACACTCTAGAGATAACATTTTCAGTACAAATAACCTTGAAATTTGTCAAAGAGATTGTTTCAATAATTTCTAGGTCAAGTTTGAATATGGGCCATCTGGGGTCAAATAACCAGGTCCATAGCAACTTTGTTTAAAGCAGTCATACTCAGGTGAGCGATACAGGGCCATCATGGCCCTCTTGTTATACAAGGATTTTGTCATGACAACTTAACGTTGGGAATAACTTTGCCATTTCTTAACATTTCAACATCAAACTTTCAAATTATATTGCTTACGACAACAGGGTCGTGATGATGCCAAAATGTGTAGGTCTAGGTCACAATTGACAGAGTTATGTTCCTTTTTGTACTTGGATTTTGTCATGAAAACTTAACATTGGCTATAACTATGCCATTTCTTAATGTTTCTTCATCAAACTTTCCAGTTGTAATGCTTACAATTGTATCACTTAAGAAAACACCATTTCTCAAGGGCAGATAACCCTCAAATTTATTTTTGCAATGTTATGCCCCTTTTTCAAGCTAAAATTTCTTGGTTAACCTTTTTTTTTTTATGTCCATGTCTCAAAAAGTGTCAAGGATAATCCATTCAAACTTGGAATACTTGATCACCAGCAAGACCCCTGCAAAGATTGTTGGTACCCATGTCCCGAGGGTCACAGTTAGCCCGACCCCCAGGGGTCACTTGATTTTGCTTATACTTATATATAGGAAAAAAACTTCTGAAGCCTAGAAATAAAATATTAACTGACATGAGATGAGTAAGTACTCTCCCCCCCCACCCTCCACTGTCCCCTCTGTATGGGACCCCCCCCCTCCCCCCTGGGCCCAATTTTTTTTTTTTTTTTTTTTTTAATACATAGGTACTTGACTCCCCATCCACCCTCAAACACCCCCCCCCCCCCCCCCCGGGCCTTTTTTTTTTCTCTTTTTTTTTTTTTAATTTATATACATAGGTACTTGACTCCCCCTCAACCCTCCGCCAATTTTTTTTTTTTTTTTTTTTTTAATAACTTCTTGACCCAAATTTTTTTTTCATCTTGTATGACTAGGTACTTGCCCTGCCCCAGTCAAATTTTTTTCACTTGGGCCTCTTGTTTAACTTGGCTTATAATTAATTATCCAGCACTGAGAAAAGTGGAGCATGCTGTCTGTGGACAGGTATTGTTGTACTTTGACTAGCATGCTGTCTTTTCCAGCAGGCTCTTGTTTACCTTTTAAGTTATTCTAACAGAGTACCCAAGGGCGACACAAGTGTTCCACTGAACACCCATCTAGTTGTTAATATAAATAATTATTTTAACATAACTTCCCTAATATTTTTTGGATCATATCCAACCTTAGCATTCAAGTGTTCATTTTCCTTACATAGTTGTCACAGGTTTAAACAAAGATAGCAAAATTTAGCATAGTCTTGCAAAATTCCCTTCATTTTGTGCATGCACACTCATATTGTAAGCACTCTAGGTAAAAAATAGAATGGGTGAAAACATCTAAATTATAGATAGTCTAGGCAAAATATACTAACTTGAAGTTGTCTTAATTTTGCAAAAAGGATTGAAAAGAACTTCAGCTTAGCCAAACAATTTGGGTAAAAAAATTATGCCGTGTTAGCAGTGCAGGTTGCCAAAATAGTCTACTGCTACTGAAATTTATGAAATTATTTTCACAGTTTCTTGTAACTGGTTGCATTTGAATTGCATCCTTTTTTCCAATTATACATAAGAGCATTTTGATAAGATTGTGATAACATGTCTTCTCCCTGTTACAGTCAATTAAACCAGTCTTTCCTGAAAATGTTGAAACTTGTCTAACCGGAGCTCGAATGGACCCACAGGTCTGCCCAAGCAATACTGATCTTATTGCTTTTGTCCACTGTAATGACCTATGGGTGGTCAATACAAAAACAGGACAAGAAGTTCGACTCACACATTCAAACAAAGGTAAAGTTTTTATTTTTGTTTTTCTGAATGTATTTCTGACTTTCAGAGTCATTTTTCTTAAGTGTTTAAAAGTATTTTCTAGCAATTAAGAGCAAAGTCTAAAATTAAGCCAATGCAGTTCTTGTATTGTTAAGCTTCTGATGAATCCTATGCCAGTATTTCTCATGGTGATTCTATACAAATTGATATATTTCATTTGAAAGAATTTTACATTGTTTGGACAATGATATTATGTCTTGTATTCCAAAGAAGCAAAAACTTATGAATTATTACTGGTTGCTTTAACAGCGACACTTATGGTTTATATGTCATAGTTTTTGAGGCAAAGACTGCCTTCATGTTGCACTTCTGCAACAGTAGTAGTTCTGGTGTACCTTCGTTTGTTGTACTTTTCAGGTACTGGGTGCCTTAAAGATGACCCTGTTAGTTCTGGTGTACCTTTGTTTGTTGTACTTTTCAGGTACTGGGTGCCTTAAAGATGACCCTGTTAGTTCTGGTGTACCTTTGTTTGTTGTACTTTTCAGGTACTGGCTGTCTTAAAGATGACCTTGTTAGTTTTGGTGTGCCTTCGTTTGTTGTACTTTTCAGGTACTGGCTGCCTTAAAGATGACCCTGTTAGTTCTGGTGTACCTTTGTTTGTTGTACTTTTCAGGTACTGGGTGCCTTAAAGATGACCTTGTTAGTTCTGGTGTACCTTAGTTTGTTGTACTTTTCAGGTAATGGGTGCCTTAAAGATGACCCTGTTAGTTCTGGTGTACCTTTGTTCGTTGTCCTTTTCAGGTACTGGCTGCCTTAAAGATGACCCTGTTAGTTCTGGTGTACCTTTGTTTGTTGTACTTTTCAGGTACTGGCTGCCTTAAAGATGACCCTGTTAGTTCTGGTGTACCCTTGTTTGTTGTACTTTTCAGGTACTGGCTGCCTTAAAGATGACCCTGTTAGCTCTGGTGTGCCTTCGTTTGTTGTACAGGAGGAGTTTGATCGTTATACAGGTTACTGGTGGGAACCAGAAGTAGATAGATCTGAAAGCAATAGAACTTACAGAATACTTTATGAGGAAGTTGACGAATCTGATGTAGATATTTTACAGGTACCCAGCAGCCCACTTAAATACATAATAATAAGGCATAATACATAAATATTTTCAGTTGAAACATGATTTTTAGTCAGAGACTGACCTGATGGTATTTTTCATTAGTTGAATTTTTAAAATTTTTCTGTAGTATCTCCTCTTGGCAGCAAAAATTACTGAAAGGACTAAAGTCTTTTTCTCATGTACATCATAATTATACCCCCAAAACGAAGTATTGGGGTATATAGGAGTCACCCGGTGGTTGGTCTGTCAGTCGGGCGGTTGGTCGGGGTGAACCTTGTCCGGAGCATAACTTGAAAACTACTGGTTGGAATTCAGTGCAACTTCATACAATGATCAAGCACAATGAGAGAAAGTGCATTGTATAAGAGATATAACTCCATCTTCACTATTTGCAGAGTTATTGCCCTTCCTTGGATTTCCTTTTCCAGAATATAATTTGGAAACTCGTCGTTGGAATTCAGTGCAACTTCATACAATGGTCAAGCACATTGAATGGATGTGCAATGTACAAGAGCTATTACTCTGTCTTCACTGTTTGCACAGTTATTTTCCTTTGTGAGTTTTTTTTGTCTGGAGAATAACTTGAAAACTAGTTTTTTGGAATTCAGTGCAACTTCATACAATGGTCAAGCACACTAAGAGGAAATGCAATGTACCACAACTTTCTTTAATTGCCCATAACCATAACTCTTTTTCAATATTTTTACGAAGTATTCTGTTACTAAATTGATAACTGCCACTGTTCTGTAGCGGTGTTTTTGGGGTATTAATCACATTTAGTGATAGCTCTAGTTTCATTGTTTTTTCATGTACATCATAATTTCATTCTGTTTTTTTCATGTACATCATGATTTCATTCTGTTTTTTCATGTACATCATAATTTCATTCTGTTTTTTTCATGTACATCATAATTTCATTCTGTAACGATCTTTGAACAGTACTGTCAGAGTATTATTCACCCTTCAGGTTGATGTCATCTCCACTCTCATCAGAGAAGAGATATAGTTTTCTCTGTTTCATTCTATATCAAAAGATGGAGAAATAAACTTTTTTTCTTGCCCTTCTTATAAGTTGTTCATATATACATGTAGATTTGTCACCATCATTGATATTGGTTATGTTGGTCATTAAATGAATTGCCCATGTCATAAAGTCATCATGTTTTATGTTTATAGTTTTTCACCCTAATTGTAAGTGTCCATTTTAGTTTGTAGATTAATTCATCATTATTGTAGATGTTTAGGTCTGCTTAAAGATTTATTCACCCTTTTTATATATCTCTGTTTCCATATAGATATTTCTCCCTCATTATAAACCTGTGTGTGTCCTTATAGGTATATTCACCTTTATGAACTAACCTCTATATTTACTTCTAGATTTATTCTCCCTCGATATATACCTGTGTAGTCCTTATAGGTATATTCACCTTTATGAACCAACCTCTATATTTACTTCTAGATTTATTCTCCCTCAATATATACCTGTGTAGTCCTTATAGGTATATTCACCTTTATGAACTAACCTCTAAATTTACTTCTAGATTTATTCTCCCTCGTTATAAGCCTTTGTAGTCCTTATAGGTATATTCACCTTTATGAACCAACCTCTATATTTACTTCTAGATTTATTCTCCCTCGTTATAAGCCTTTGTAGTCCTTATAGGTATATTCACCTTTATGAACCAATCTCTATATTTACTTCTAGATTTATTCTCCCTCGATATATACCTGTGTAGTCCTTATATGTATATTCGCCTTTATTAACTAACCTCTATATTTACTTCTAGATTTATTCTCCCTCAATATAAACCTGTGTAGTCCTTATAGGTATATTCACCTTTATGAACCAACCTCTATAATTTACTTCAAGATTTATTCTCCCTCGTTATAAACCTGTGTAGTCCTTAGAGGTATATTCACCTTTATGAACCAACCTCAATATTTTACTTCAAGATTTATTCTCCCTCGTTATAAACCTGTGTAGTCCTTATAGGTATATTCACCTTTATGAACCAACCTCTATAATTTACTTCAAGATTTATTCTCCCTCGTTATAAACCTGTGTAGTCCTTAGAGGTATATTCACCTTTATGAACCAACCTCTATATTTTACTTCAAGATTTATTCTCCCTCGTTATAAACCTGTGTAGTCCTTAGAGGTATATTCACCTTTATGAACCAACCTCTATATTTTACTTCTAGATTTATTCTCCCTCGTTATAAACCTGTGTAGTCCTTAGAGGTATATTCACCTTTATGAACCAACCTCTATAATTTACTTCTAGATTTATTCTCCCTCGATATAAACCTGTGTAGTCCTTATAGGTATATTCACCTTTATGAACCAACCTCTATATTTTACTTCTAGATTTATTCTCCCTCGTTATAAACCTGTGTAGTCCTTAGAGGTATATTCACCTTTATGAACCAACCTCTATATTTTACTTCTAGATTTATTCTCCACTAGAAGACAAAGGAGTAGATGAATATAGGTACCCTCGACCTGGGAAAACTAATGCCAAAAGCTGCCTCAAAATTGTTGAATTCTCTGTGAATGAGAATGAGCAGGTAAGCTTAGATATATACATATTAAGGTTTAAGGAGAATTTCTTATTTTACAAAGATGGTAGAGTAAAGTTCTTTGATCATGCGTATACTCATTATGGTTTGCACCATTTTGTGTTTAGTTGGTGAGTTTCCTGTTAATACCTCATAAAATTATATGATAGGAGAAAAGTTTGTCCAATGTGATTGATGAGCATGACTGTTTTAAGAATTTAGAAGGGTAAGAATTTATGGAATGTAAGAGAACTGACTAGAACATTAGTAGTGCTAGGCTGTTCCCGTGCCAACAATGCTGAACTGATAGTTGCAAAAGAATAAAAACAATCTGAATGGTTAACAAAGCATGTTACCATTGAACAAATATCCTCTCAAGTTGTTCCAGTCATAAAAAATACTGCAGTCCCCTTGATTATTTAAAGTTTATGTTTTTAAAACTACAGTAGGAAATTGCTATGCATTCTTTCTACCGTCTTGATTCCTGCGTGTCAGTGAAGGACGCAGGCTATAAACATACAGGAAACAAAAATCTACTTTCATTTTGAAGTCATGTAAATAAACATGTACATTGTGTAAAAAGTCTGAATATTGAAAGAGACAGACAGTATGGAACTGTCATACATAACTAAAAGAAAAGAGGCAACAAAAATTAATCTAAAATTTTTTGAAGTTCTTCTTTGCTTTCACCATAAGTATTTATTTTCTAGAAGGTTCTAAAGCTGGTATGCTGAATTTAGCTGACAGTAATGTCATTCAGGCTTTGAGTGGAATGGAAAAGTAAGACTTAGGCAATGTAAGGAGTAATTCCTGCATAAGTTTTTGTGTTTACAATTACAGATATCCGAGAGTGTGACATGCAAGTGTTTGTATGAGTCCATAGAAACATTATTTCCGTCCATGGAATATTTAGTGCGAGCGGGCTGGACCCCGGATACTAAATAGTGAGTATAATATGAAAAGCAAGTGTTTTGTCTTGGTATTTGTAAGGCAAGAGATTTATCTGAATACATATTAGCAATTAGTTTGTGATATTATTTGAATAGCAAGAAGTTTCCCAAGGTATTTTAAGGAAAGGAGTTTATCTGAAAAGGAAGGGCGGTAAAGAGTCAACTCGGCCCTATACCAACTGGGCACGGGTCAACTCGGCCCACTTTAAAAAAAAAACATATTAAACGTATGAACTTTTTCTGATTACTTGCATGTTATCAAGGCAAGCTGTTTTAACTAAAAATAAGATATATCTGGTATATTATTATATAATTGTACATTGTACTTCTGCAGAATATTTAGAAGAAATACGTTACGTTTATTCTTGCAGATTCGTTAAAAATTAATATAATACAAATGTGTTTCCTTTGATGCTTTTTGTTTGTAAAGTAATCTTCAGTAATAAAAACGTGTTAACTTATTATCATAAGCTTCTAATTAGTTGCAGGTGGTCATGAATCAAATTTGAACGTTCGCGTCAATCATAATTATCACTTGATTAATCGGTACCCTTAACATACACCTGGTAATTGATTGGTAATAATAACGGGTGATAGTAGCAGTCCTTTAATGTCCTTTTCCAATTTCACTTAAATTATTTGTAATTGTCAAATATATTAATAAATTGAAAAGTGGGCCGAGCTGACCCGTGCCAAGTTGGGATAGGGCCGAGCTGACTTGGGGGCCGAATACGTTTAAGGGCCGAGCTGACCCTGATTCAGGAAGGGCAGTTGTAAAAGTTTGTTACAGAAAGGGAGGGAGATAAAATGGGGAAAATTGAATAGTAGTTTATAACAAATAAGACAGAGAAAATATGTACTGTATACAACATAAGTAAATAAAAAAGATAAAGCAACATGACTTTTAGATTTTTGTCGTTTTGCAGTGTCCATTGTCAACTGCTGAATAGGAAACAGACCCAGATGTCCCTAGTCTTAATTCCAGTAGAATGTTTCATTGTTACCACAATACCAGAAGATGATGAGATGGAAACCATTCAGTCCCAGAAGTACCCAAATTTACATGTGATACATGAAGACTCCTCAGAAATCTGGGTTAATGTAGGTACAAGTTATGTATAACAATTGTTTATTGAAAAGTCATTGCATCACTTATTTTTATGCCCCTGAAGCGAGGCATATTGTTTTTGAACCGTCCACCATCTGTCAGTCTCTCAAGCCGTCATTCCATCCGAAAACTTTAACATTGGCCATAACTTCCTTATTAGTAAGTGGATTTACTTCATACTTGGACACAACACCCTTTTGGACAAGACCTTCCCATTGACCTATATTTATTTGACCTTGATCCCTGAATGACTGGTTCTCAGGTCAAAGCACCACTTCGGGGGCATTGTCATCTTACAGTGACAGTTCTTGTTGTTAGTTTAAAGGGGCTTTTACCTGTTTAAATGGGGTTGCATCTGTTTAAAGAAACCTGCACCTGTTTAAAAGGGGCTGTGTCAGTTTAAAGGGGATTGCATCTAAAGCGCTGAAGAAACTAGATCATCATTAGTGGATTCCAGATCTACATGTAAGATGCTTTATAACAGGATGGTGAGATACCTTTATGGATGGTGACTGATGGCTCACTAGCTAGCCTGGTTTGAATCATCTTCTTGTTTCATTGGACGTGAATGCATTAAACGCAAGTCACAGAGACGTTTATGTACAGTCAGAAATGAGTTCTTTAAATCAGCAATGGACCTGTTCATTTTTACCTTGAAATGTTTATTCTTTGTTATATCTTATTTGAGTTAAAATGTCACCTTTGTTTGTGGGCCACTTAAAAAAAAAGAGTAAGCTCAGCTTCTCTGCTTCTCCTCTACTTTACTTATAATATATAGATTGTTTTAAAACTAATTTATTTTACATCGATTGGGAAGCAAGTTCTTGCAACTTATATAAATCAATCTCAGTGACTGCTTCCTGGTTTCAAACCAGTACTCAGGGTGAAAGTGTGGAATGTCGCTGGAGATGCTCATCCCTGGTGGGATTCGAACCAGCAGCCCCCCGAATACAGCGCTCTAACCCCTCGACCACTGCTTCTCCTTGTTCATGAGGAATGCCATATGATATGGTTTGATAATTATACGGTTAAATATTTTCTTAAATAATATTCTCAACATATATATTTCAGGTGCATGATATATTACATTTTTTACCAAGTGAGACAGAAAATGTGATAAATTTCTTGTGGCTGTCGGAAAAATCTGGATACCGACATCTTTACAAAATATCATCAAAATTGGCAACAGAGCAAGTTCTTGGACAGTCTGAACTTCATGATGGTAAGTTACTGTAACAAGATTGGCAGACTAGACAGTACTAAGTGAAAGTCATATTGGGTTCAAATCTTCCTGACCCATGTTATTTAAATAAAATAGAATTTATTGAATTAAATGGTTGATTACTACATGTGTATTGTAACTGTTTATGAAAAGGCCATTCTCCAGATTTTTTTGAGGCACCTCTATGTGTGTACATTTTGACCCCTGTTCATATTCAGTGTGATATGCACCTGACAGTCTGGCAGTTGTAAACTCTTTTACTAGCAACCAGCTCCCTGTGTGTACTTACCAGAATGACCCATGTCAGATGCGAACCTGTGACCTTCTGCTGCATACTCAGCTCTGATATCCAGGACCTCATTTGAACCTCTGATCAGAAAGACCATTAGTATTATTTGCACTTGAGCTGAAGATTGATCCGGAGACTGCTGCCAGTTTACATGTAGGTTACTGGTCTGCTCCAGACGTTTAAAATATTATACTTTTTTATTACCTCCCTTGAATGGATTTTTAACTTGACGTTTTATTGCCTCCATTAAATGGATGTTTGACTTATATCTTATTATCTCCCATTATCAGATGTATTGAGATGTGAATGCTCCACTGTTATGGCAGTAACATCAGGAGAATGGGAAGTCTCACCAAAAGAGGTAATTGTTTTAAGGAATCAGATTGGGTGAAAATGTACACCTGTCCAGTAAAAGTCTGACTTCTTTTAAGACTTAAATGAGTAGAAAATGTTTATAGTATAACTTAATATATACAATATATAGTTGAGCAGAATATATGGTCTCTAAAGATCTCTGAAGGACTAAAAGTGTTTAACCATTACGAAAATACTTTTTTATGCCAATTCGCAAGTTTAGTTACATATAAGTATGTATAAAAAAATGTAAAGATGCCATAAATATTGATATAACAGTAGTATCATTGAAAACAAAAACTCAAGATATTGCAGTGTTTATTTAATTTCTATGATATATATATATGTGTGTGTTAACCATATACATGAAGAAATAAATATGTGAACTGCTTTTTCTGTTTTTAGTTTTGGGTTGATGAAAGTAGAGCGTTAGTGTATTTTATAGGCCTTAAAGATACCCCACTAGAAACTCATTTGTAAGTATTTGTTTTGCTATTTTTATGTCCCCCCATCCCCAACCCCCACCCTGCCCCTTGTCATTCATTATTTGCATATTGACTTGTCCACTAAACTCCAGAAACATGTATGTCAAAGCAATGAAACATAATGTGAATATCTAATAGCATGTGACATTCAGTATCATGGGATAGTGCTTATTAGGGCAGAGTGGTACCTCTTGTTACAAAGGTTAAAAGTGGGTGTTATGATATGTACATGTGCCTCAGTCCAGCTGTACTATATGTGGATGTGGAACCAGTCATGAATTTGTCTACCTTCTTTCATAGATAATTTGTTCTATCATGAGTGGAGTATGGAAAGCACTTACTAGAAATCTAGAAAACTTGCTTAGCATTTGAGCCAGAATTGATGAGTGAAATTATGTTATATGTTGGATTAAGGGAAAATTGAGTGTATGCAAACAAAAGTGCTTGAGTAATAATTTAGTTGAAAGAGAGCTTTTAGAACCTTGACCAGTTTCAGAGACTGTTGAATTAAAAATATGTTAACACCTCGCATGCAAATGTTGTTAGACATAAATCCTAAAATATCATATTGGATAGCAGTTGCCACCTTTAGTACTTACATAACCTTTGGCACTCAAGTCATTTTACTTAATGCAACAATTTACTGGCCTTCTATAGCACTAGCTTTATCCCAATATCTTTTCCTCTATAATACAATAGCAAGAAGGGATAAGCCCTGAAACATAGCTTACTTATTTTTTCTTGCAGATATGTAGCCTCATATACCAATCCAGGAGAAATTATAAGATTAACAGAACTAGGCTATTCACACAGTGTCTCCTTCAACAAAGAACGTACACTTTTTGTGTCGGTGTATAGCTCAGCTAAAGTTACGCCAATGTCAACACTGTACCAGATAATGTATTTGGAAGATAAAGTAAAAACCCAGCCAGTAGGAATTCTACTTCCTTCTTCTCGTAAGTGATGCTTTTTAGTTCACCTGAGCTTAGAGTGCCGGGTTATATTTTGCTATCAACATGTGCCCCTATACTTAATTAAGGAAATGAAACATGTTCGTCTTTATGTCCAAATGTAAATTTTAACAGTTTTTGTATGACAGAAAAGACTTGATAATTGATACCAGTTATAATACAGCAACCTTGAAGTTGTTCTGTCTTCTTCCTTTCAAGCTTGTGCTTATTTTTAGGAATAATCTTATATTTTTACACTTTGGATAATTCCTTGCCTCTTGGATTCTTTGGAAATGGAAATTCACTTATATGGCCATTTAGAAAAAATTGCAGCATTACACTTTCATTTAAATTGAAGGTGATGGATAACAAAAAATATTGTTGGTCATTACCTTTACCTGAAAAATTCGGTTTTGTCATGACGTGGCACATTTATATTTTAACGTATCAGAGATTGATAACAGAACTATAGTTTGAAAAAAGAACTGGATCATTGCTTTTGACAGGAAAACTTTGTATTCCTGATGACATGCTCATTCATACATTACAGCATGCCCAGACTACCATCCACCTGAAATGTTTGATTACAAGGGTAAATCCGGTTATACTATGTATGGCATGTATTACAAACCTCAGAACTATCAGCCAGGTGTGAAGTATCCAACAGTGCTCTTCGTGTACGGAGGTCCCCATGTACAGCTTGTGTCCAACTCGTTTAAAGGGTTAAAGTAAGTAGGAGAAGTGTTCATATTCCTGGAACTTACTAGCTTGACTAGTTTTCAAACTATTGAATATGAATAAAACATACACTTTTCATGCTGTTATTTATTTCTCATAAAAGTAATTTATATGGTGTACACAAAATAACAAGGGTCTATAACTTGTGCATAAAAACATCAATAATTTAAGTTCAAATAAAGCGTTTAATAACCAAATAGAACAAACTGCAGAAAACTGACACTCGAGATTTTTTCAAATGGTCATTTAGATAGATTATTTGTGATTTTTGCAAACAGACAGGACCCGAAAAATATTTCAGAAATTGCCTACCTTCAGAAATGACTATTTATATGTTAAATCTGAAAACAATACCAGAGGAAACATTTTCTTTCTTTCATTTCAGGTTTTTGAGATTACATACACTGTCCTCTCAGGGTTATGCTGTTGTTCTCATAGATGGTCGGGGATCTTGGTGCCGAGGTCTCAAGTTCGAGAGTCACATAAAAAATAGACTGGTATGTTTAAGTTCAGTATAGAAAATGGAGTTAATTAAGAAAAAAGAATGAAAGAAACTAAACTGGTTTATCACCAGACAGGTTTGTAGTAAGAGCAAGGCGCCTTTTTTCTGTCTCTAGTTCATGAACATAAAATTTCTCATTATTTTGTTTTACAAAAGAGCCACATATTTAAATGTACTCGCTTGGAATGGCCAGACAGGGGTTACTTCTATATGCATACTCGTAATATCAAGTGTCAAGTTTTTCATGTCGAACCTGTCCCAGTACATGTTTCCAGACACACAAAGGTGCTAGTTTTAATCTTTATCAGTTGTTGGGCAGTATCAAGTTGAAGTACCAGTGAAGGACACAGAGGGTGTAGAAATTTTATTTATTTAATGAGGGACATTAGTGGATTATCTACCCTGAATACTCTCTGACATTACATTGGTCCTTCTTTTTGAATTCCTCTGCTTTTAGCGCTATTTTCTCTTTTGGTATGGTGATAATTAAGCGTAATTATTTGCAACAGTAGTAGTCAGATTACTCATTAAGTTTAGCAACATGTTTTGTTAACACCATTATCTTTGTGCTTTAATAATCCTAACTTTTTATTTGATATATAAGTGACAGTTTTCACAACTAAAAGTCAAGACCATCACAATTAGAAACAAGGATAAAGTCAGAGGAATCCAAATGAAAGGACCAGTGTACTATTTGGTCTACCTTTGATGTTTTTTGAGTAAGGGAGATAATTTGTTATCAGGAATGTCCCTCATTTCAGGATTCATTTAGCTTATGAAAATAAAAAATTATCAATATTCTTATTTAAGGGCACGACAGAGATTGAAGACCAGGTTGAAGGCTTACAAAGTTTGATGTCCATGGTAGATTTTATAGATGAAAACAGAATAGCTATACATGGCTGGTCTTACGGTAATATCATATCAATTCTTGGGATTATATTACAACTCTAATGGTGAGGGGTGAAAAAGCCATCAGTGTTTTGTCTAATTATGAAAAGAGATTACTTCTAGAAATAGAGGATTAAGGATGTTGTATGCTGTAAATAGTTTGTACTAGTTTAAAGTGACTGACTTAGATTTTAGATTAAGAATGTTTTTATTTAGAATTAAAGAGAAGTTAATATACTATGTGAAAAAACATAACATTATGCTTGTATTCATCATGAAAACTAAAGAGAAAATAATTGATTGTAAGAGGATTTGAACTCATGAACTTCCAGTCAGTAAAACTAAGAGAGACAAACTAAACCAGTGAGATACAGTGATTTTTTAATACCTTGTTACGAAATTTACAATTAAACAAAGTGCCTTCCCAGTGACTAATGGGGTAAATTATTTACCGATTAAAGTGTTTGAAACTTAATATTTGATGTGTTTCTGTAACAAAAAATGAGACAATAACAGTGTAGATATGTTCTTCACAATTGCAACAAAAATTTCGATATGTATAAACATTCCTTTTTCTGCATCGTCAACCAGTCTTTGAGTCTGTTGATCTAGTGGTGAGTCACTCGCTTTAAGGAAAGTTTGTTGTACACAATTTGACAAGTGTGGTGGAAAAAAGGAGGATTTCCCAGTCTTGCAACATACCAATTTAATATCAGTTATTATCCTGGTATTTTTGGTGGAGACATGAAATTTACTCAGATCCTTGCCAAAGAACCCCTTTTTTAATACAATGATTAATGAGTATGTTAAAAAGTTAATTCAAATTCTTCCTTTTTCCTGAAGGTGGTTATTTGTCACTGATGGGGCTAGCTCAGCGTCCAGATATTTTTAAGGTATGTATGAATCTTACAGGACAAATGTAAAATATTTTCTATTTATAACATAATCTTTTCGCATTTGAAATCGCTACCATACTTGGCGAATACAGATATGACCTTGTAATATAATATTTTTATTAGTGACTTTTTTTGCAGCTTAAATCCCTCCCATACAGTTGAGACATTTCATTTAATAAACACTTGCTGAAAAATTAAATCAGTCATAAATTTCAACATGTACCATACAGATGATAAAAAAAGGTAGTTATGATGACTTAAATCACTAACATACTGTTTGTTAACCACAAATGTTCATTATTTATTGCAGACACTTGTGAATTTTTTGTACAGTTTAATGCAAATTTTACTTTTTGTATTACATTTGATAGTCATTAGACTTTTTGAAGTCTCAACCGTGACATTTTACACAAATTTTACATTTCGTATTTTAACACAAGTTCTACCTTTATATGATGAAACAAATTTTTACATTAATATTTCAGGTTGCAATAGCAGGTGCGCCAGTGGTAGACTGGAATCTGTATGACACGGGTTACACAGAAAGATACATGGATGTTCCTGAAACCAATTCTTTTGGCTACCAGCAAGGAAATGTACTCAGTTATATAGATAACTTCCCAGATGAGTACGGAAATTTCATTAATTGTACTCTACTTTTTTTAGCTCACCTGAGCTTGCTCTTGGTGCTTTTGTGATCACCCTGTGTCTGTCGTGTGTCATAGTGTGTCAACATTTCCTTTTGAATGACATCTTTTTCTAAACTACTGGGTCATAGCTGATGAATCTTGCCAGGGATGTTCCTTGCATGAAGCTGTACCAACATTGTTAAAAAAAAATCAATTTCATCAAGAACTCTGGTTGCTATGGCAACAAAAACAAAAAATTTGAAAATCTGAAACCATAAGACCTAGAGCTTAGATATTTTGTATTAAGGACTAGGTTCACCTAGAGGTCCTCTAGCAAGTTTGTTCAAATAATGTCCCTCTGGTCATAAATGGTCTTGTTCCTGGGGTCAGTTTATTTACATAGGCTTATAAGTTTGTCTTGTTCTTGATTATTTACATTTTTAGTCTGACAGAGTGACATTTACTCAATCAAAACAAGGTATCATTTTGTCAGAAAAGATCGTATTATGACATATTAGTAAATAAACTAATTTAATGGAAATAGTACTAAAATTCTTATCTTTTTAGCTCACCTGTCACATAGTGACAAGGTGAGCTTTTGTGATCGCAATTTGTCCGGCGTCCGTCCGTCCGGCGTCCAGCCATCCGTAAACTTTTCATTCAAACGACATCTCCTCTGAAACCAGTGGGGCAAATTTAGTGAAACTTGCCTTGGATGTTCCTTGCATGAAGCTCTACCAAGATTGTTCAAATGGTTGTGGTCCATTGCATTTCTGGTTCACGAGCTAAAAATAGATTTTATAAATTGGATCTTTAAAAATCTTCTTCTCCGAAACCACAAGGCCTGGAGCTTTGATATTTGGTATGAAGCATCATCCAGTGGACCTCTACCAAGTTTGTTCAAATTATGTCCCTGGGGTCAAAACTGACCCCCCACCACAGGGGTCAGTTGATTTTACATAGAGTTATATAGGGAAAACTTGAAAATCTTCTTGTCAGAAACAAGAAGGCCTAGAGTTAAGATATTTGGTATGTAGCATTGTCTAGTGAACCTCTACCAAGTTTGTTCAAATCATGGCCTCTGGGTCAAAAATGGCCCCGCCCCAGGGGTCACTTGTTTTACATAGAGTTATATAGGAAAATCTTAAAAAATCTTCTTGTCAGAAACCGTAAGTTATAGAGCTTAGATATTTTGTGTGTAGCATTGTCTAGTGGACCTCTACCAAGTTTGTTCAAATCATGCCCCCTTGGTCAAAATAGGCCCTGCCCTAGAGGTCACATGTTTTACATAGAATTATATATAAAAAACTTGAAAAAACTTCTTGTCAGAAACCACAAGTCCTAGAGTTAAGATATTTGGTATGCAGCATTGTCTAGTGGACCTCTACCAAGTTTGTTAGAAAAATGTCCCTGGGGTCACTATTGGACCTGCCCGAGGGGTCACAAGTTTTAAATAACAATATAGAAGAAAATCTTTAAAAATTTTCTTGTCTGAAACCACAAGGCCTAGAATTTTAAAATCTTGCACGAAGCAAGCTTTATCAAGCTTTTTTTAAATTATTAGATTAGGTTAAAGGTCACGGAGGCTAAAAGTAGATTTATCTACTGTACCTCATAGAGCCTTCATTTATAGACCAATATCTTTGATATTCAGTATAGAGGTTCCTTGCATGGACCTCTACCCATGGGTAGGGTTTGAGGTCACTGGGTCAAGGTCAAGGTCACTATAGCTTATAATAGATATTTCTACTTTCTGTCATAGAGCCTTTATTTATTGACTGATATTTTACATATTTGGTTTGTAGGCACTTACATATTTTCGTTAAAAAATGAAATACTGCTTAACAGCAAACCTACAGCCAAAGTACTCAGGTGAGCGATCCAGGGCCATCATGGCCCTCTTGTTCTTGCAATGTTTACCTAAGTAAGAATAAGCCTTAAAGCCTTTTAAATTAGTGCAGTTGTCTATTACAAGAAAAATAGTACTAATATATAAATAACACACATCAGCGAGGGTGATAGAGGATATACACACTCTAGATTAAACTTTTGCTACCATTGCAGGGATGCATTTAAATGTAGAGAAGTATATTTTTTGATATTGCAAGGTTGCATTGTAAATGTCTTAAACTACATATCTTGTTCTTATTTTACATGTAGGGTTCCAAAAGTACATTTTTGTTACCTTTGCAGGTATACATTTTAATGTTGTGAACTGTATATTTATTGCACTGTTACAGGTTTACATTTTAATGTTGTGAACTGTATATTTATTGCACTGTTGTAGGGAGAATCGCCTTTTAATAGTCCATGGGCTGATTGACGAGAATGTACATTTTCAACATAGCAGTATTTTAGTGAATGCCTTGATCAAAGCATGCAAGCCACATCAGATACAGGTACTGTAACAAAATCAGGTGTCTGGTAACACACATGTACCTTGTATATTAAAAAGTACAAGGTGCTGTCTTTTTTAGTGAATGTTTGAATTGAAATCTCATATATAGGAAAAATATGAAAAAAAATAGCTATTATTTTTAGCTAGGTAACATAAGATCATAAGAGACACAAAACTTAAAGAGTCATTTTATTATCCCCAAATAACCAGGACCAGCAATTTTGACCACTGTTATAAATTTACATCTGGATGATCTCATGTCTGTGTGTCCTGGAACAACTTTTGGGGTCATGTATATTCAAACCCCTCTGTATTAAGATATAAAATTCACAGTGTATAAAGGTTGGTGAGCTACACATCATAAAATTGGAATTTAGGAACTGCCTGCGGCTTGCTTACATGGCGGAAGTGATGTGGATGGGGGCAAAAAAGTTATAAGTTATCTTCACACTTCATATATTGATATTTCTCTGAGATATTTTCTTTTATGTTTTTTTTTCAGATATACCCAAATGAACGCCATGGAATACGCAATCATGAGGCTAGTGAGCATTACAAGACCCTGTTGCTGAATTTCCTGCAAAATCATCTCTAGAAAATGGCAGTTTTCAGAAAAAAAAGAGACTTCCAATGAAGGAACAGTTACCATTATTACTGTTCTCCACACTTCCATGTCATCAGATTGTTTACACAGCTATTAATAGAGAATTATTTAATTAGCTGTATTTAGAGTACTTTTTCAAAACTGTCTACACAACTGTTATTAGGACATGTCAATATTGCTTTATCAGACCACTGTCTTAGAGATAAAATGATTTGTTACTAGAACAATGCCTAGCAGATTTACTACACAGCTATTTCTAGCTCACCTGTCACGTAGTGACAGAGTGAGCTTTTGTGATCGCCTTTTGTCCGTCATCAAAAGCCTAAAAGTAGAAAAACCTTGTTAATGCTCTAGAGGTAACATTTTCAGTCCTAATGTCCTTGAAATTTGTCAGAAAGTTTGTTTTGATGATTTCTAGCTCAATAGGATATGGGTCATCTGGGTTCAAAAACTAGGTCACAGAGCCCAAATATGAAAAAACCTTGTTAACACTCTAGTAGTTACATTTTCAGTCCAAATATTCCGGAAATTTGTCAGAAAGATTGCTTTGATGATTTCTAGGTCAAGCTCCAATATGGGTCATCTGGGGTCAATTAACCAGGTCCATAGCAACTTTGTTAAAAGCAGTCATAATCAGGTGAGCGATACAGGGCCATCATGGCCCTCTTGTTAAAACATTGCATTACTTTTTATAGAACACTGTCTGCACAGCTGTTTTGAAGAAGTGTTCTAGTCAATTACCTGTTAAAATCCAAAGAAAAAGAATGAATTAAAAACAGTGGTTATTTCTAAAACCATCACCTAAAATTTAGCATACAAAGCTTTTGAACTGAACAGGTATTTTAAAGTCCATATCTGTATTTTCAGTTTCTTTACTGTAAAAGATGGTATTGCAGATCCACTGATATTAAACTGATTATGTTACTCTATACTTTATGCCTTTGGTGACCTTTTAAATCTTAAAGCATTTGAAGAACCGGCCTAAAATTTTTCTCATGAAATATATCTTTGAAGTCAGAATGTTCAAAAATGTTATTTTTTGATTATTTTTATCTTTTCATTTCATACAGTTTGGTATTTAGTAGCTAGCCGTAATATTTACATTATATCTTGTCATAGCCTTCCAGTATATTGTCTCAGATTATTTTAGGAGAACAATAGTGAGATGGTCGTAGGTTTATATTAACACAGGCTGCTTACAATATACAGATATTATTTAATTTTTTGGAATAAGTGTGGGCATTTTGTTTTATTTTATTATTGTTCATTACATATTACATTAAAATGCATATTACATTTATCATACATGTAAGGCACTAACATACAATGTAAAAGTTTTTGATGAAGATTTTGCCATTTTCAAAAGCATCTGTTATATATATTAATGTTATTTGTCCAGAGATTGAGGTATAAATGATTTTACAGGAAAGACACACTGGTCTAAGGCTTATATGTTGCAGCATGTTCTAGAGGGAACAGGTTCAGATTCTGTATTATAGTCCCTTTATTCACTAACAGTATTGGTCAGAACATATTGTGAAATAAAAGCGAAAAATCTTCTATTACTAATTGTCTTTCAGATCAGATGTTAAATCAAGGTCCAGTATATCAGTGCTATACACTGAGCATGGAAAAGAACCAGGGGTGTATTTGTATCTGTATCTTGCACCATCCCCCACAACATGAAATAAGTAATCTCTGCATGGGGCGTTGGTCGTATGGTCTAAAATTCAAATAAATTAATGTCCACAGTTAAGAGCAATTCATTATTAACATCACATCTTATTAGTGGAACTAATATGTTTGAAATAAATAGTACTTGTTATAACAATCCAATAATTGCTGGGTCTATAAGGCATAAAAAATGTCCAAATGGTGACTAATTTAATTCTTGTTTTCATTACATGTGAAATTAGTATTCAGTAATATTTCAAAGCTGCTTCTATTGTTAAAATGTCAGTTGCTGATTAACCAATGTGATATTTTTATTTGGTGTGATATGATAATGTATTTATATTTTTATTAATTTTTAGTGTTTTTTTTTTCTTTTTAAATGATGTCATATGAGATCACAGAATGAACAATTGTGTATATAATGGTACATGTTGTTTTTTGTTGTCTTTTTAAATACAAATAAGAAAATATTTTGTTTTGTAAAAGTTTTAAGCCTCACAAAAGTTACCAATTATCAGCATGCATAATGAACATATTAAGTTATTGTAAACCACAGAATGGTGGCAGCTTAGGAAATGTGTAGAAAAATAAGGTTAGATAGAACTGTATTCTGTCATACACAAAATCAAGATATAATTCCCCAATTTTTATTTTGGAAACTTAATATAATTATCAAAAAGGAAAGGTTTAAAGTTTTTTTTAACTTTTATTTTTTCAAAACTGTGTGCTTGCATTAAGGTATGTTAGTATGTATGGTTCAGAATATATAATGAAACATTTAACATGTTTGAGTAAGTTACTCTAGACTATTTCCTTTTCATAAATACTTAGGTATGTAAATTGGTCATGCAATAAATCAAACATTAAATTTTTTTTGGCTTGCTGGTTAATGACCTGTGCCCTGATGGTGCCCACTATTTCAGTCTTTTTGAACACTGAAGACCATATATATTTACAGTCTAACTATGGTCTACACTGACTGCCATGGTCTTCACTCACCATAATCAATATATTTTAAGAAGAATCCCTATAGTTGATAAATGGGTTTGTCCATACTGAACAATGGACAAGTTTATTTTCAAACTTTAGAAGAGTCAGGGTTAAAATAACCTGCATATATGTAGTTTGAATGAAATACTGGTGCTCATCAAAATATAATCATTTACATAAAAAGATTTTTCAATGTTTGCTATACCTAGAATATATACCTGTGGTGAATGTCAGTCTTTGAGTTTGTAGGGTCTTTATTATAATTTGAACAAAAAAACAGAAATAAAAACTATTTGACTATATAAAGTGATTTCATTTGGAAATGTTTGAATCAAGTGTAAGGAAGGGAAACAGTTTTTATTATTCAATCTTTTCATTCAGTAGCACTGAAATCTTTCACATTTTCACCTCCTAGGTGTACAGTTTTATTTTAGATTGAATGTAAAGATGTTTAGATGTTTTTCGAGAAAGTAAAGCATCTATGTTAGAGCCCAGAGGTTGTAGGTTTGAAAAATAGCTGCCAGTTGTTTCTGTGTGTGTGTGCCTTGATTCCTTCTGTAAGAAGCTTCACCAGGATTAGATCATGTCATGATTTTTTGTTCACTGTCACTTTGATATAAATTTTTATGACTGAAACCAAAGGTTACATCTTTTTTGGTCACAGTGACCTAAAATTTACATGTAAAAGTACATGCAAATTCTACATTTTTTTCTCCCGTAACTTAATGTTTGTTTGTTCCAGATAGAAGTTTGTAGATTTTTTTATCTGCCAAGTCATAATGAACCTGTCGATGTTTTGCCGAACCAGTTGTGGGGAGGACAGGCAAGTGTTGAGTTCGGAGTGGAGATGGATAGAGACAAAATGTAGATGTAGACATTCAGAAACCTAAGACCTTTTGATTGAGAGATTTTTGTAAAAGTTCAAATAGTGAATATGCATCATGCTACAAAAATAATTACATTGAGCAATTTATTTCCAGTTCTGTGACTTCACCAGATATGTTTAGCATAAAAATAAAACATTGAAATAACCCTTTCTCTGAAATTCCAATGAATGTTCAGCCCCTGCCACCCAGCCACCCACCCTGCTGCCTTTCTCCCCACCACACACACTACACAAAACAGAGGCGGGTGCAATGTATTGTAACTTACATTTGTAATTTTAGTTTAGTTATGTATTGAAATATTTAAATGATATTCATATTGTGTAACACATGTATGTAATATTTTGATTTAAATGCCACAATGTGTCAGTTGCCAGTTTACATGATAACTTATGATTCTGACTAAAAGGAGAATAAATTTTTATCATAATGTTATTTACAGTTTTGTTTTCCTTTGGTTAGTAGAAAAAATTATGTAAGATAAAATGATGATACAAAAACATTTCTTGAATTAATTGTTTCTGTATACATGTAGATGTAAATGTAGGAGGCACGGTAGTCTAGAGGTAGAGCACAGGGCTCTGGATCCGGAGGTTGTGGGTTTGAATCCCACCAGAGGCAAGATTCTGTCACGATCTTGACATTCCTCCACACTGAGTGAACCCAGGAAGTAGTCGTCGAGCGTGATGAATCTATGTTGTAAGAACTTGTATGGCAATCGATGTAAAATAAATGAGTGTATATTAAAAATTTGTAAATGGCTTATCAAAATGTCAGTTTATATGAAACTATGGACACCCAAAATTGACTTACAATGTTCAATATTAATGTCTGCATAGTTTACCCTTGAAAGCTTCATAGATCAAAAATCAGGGTAGATAACTATGGACTGAGATTACCGCAAAGATGGGTTATGTAGTCTATTCTGCCGTTCTTAAGAGTTAAAAAAACAAAGTTAAAACACCATTGCATCAGTTCTAGCTTGATTCAAGAGAAGATGGTGTGTTTTTGCACTAATGTATTTGACATTTCACACTAATTCTTGAGCTGTTTTGAGTTTATTTTTCGTCTGCTATTTACAAGATATGGAGGAAGTGCACGAGTGTTCCAGTTATAGTCCTGCTTCTTTTTCGTATTTAAATGTATACCAATGATCCAGGAAGAGTGTCATTGGGAAAAGAAACGACAAGTAACAATCTATTTGCGTTGATTTATTGTTGCTACCGGTTGCTCATATGGCCGACACCACCTAGAGTTTAGTTATTTTCGTGCTAGATTACTGAGATAGCTCCCCGTTTAAAGACATCCCTGGTTCTTTTATATATATATATATAGCATCGATAAACGGGACCCTGGCTTAACGTCTCATCCGAAAGTGTTTGTGTAGGAGCGGGAGCTCAAACTCATCACCCCTGGATTACCAGTCATGTGTATTACCACTGAGCCGCCGCAAAAGAAACGACAGTGTACAACGAACCATTTATATCGAAATTTCGTCAAAGCGGCACGTTTTTTAAGTGGTCATTACATCATCACATGACATTATCTTCACGTGACAGTCTTTCTGTGTGAACAGGCCATGGTTCAGCGCGTGAATATCACATAAAACAATAGTCTTGGTTTCTGTTGTATTTAACGCCGGTATTGAACCAGTACGAAGTTAACAAAGCAAACCTGCTTGCGGAAGTGTATTTGTTTCAAACAAACATTATTTCATCCTTGTATCTGAAATGGTTAAGGAGTTTTCATTTAAGCTGGATTAAAAAAAGTAACGTTGGAAACAATAATTTTAAACACATTGCGACAAAATTTGTTCATAGATTTGAAAACCCGTGGTCGTGCATAGTAAAGATAATATATTATATTTACTACTTGGAAGTGTGGTCGGGAATTAAATCAACCATTACATCTTATGTCTCATTCAAAGATGTAAGTATAATTGTAAAGTTATCATATGACTTTTTTTGCATGGAGAGCAATCTACACCTATTATTACGTCCAACAACAGTTGAAAATCGGTTTTGCCTTGGTCTGTATACTTCTTTTAGTTCTAGAAAATACGAACTTTAATCGTAGTTATATGCAGGAAAAATCATTGTTTTCGGATAAGAATACTAGTATAGTCTTGGTTGTGGATGGGGTATGAATCCTTGGGTACTGAGTTGGCCTAGGGTCTAGGTAAATGCCTTTTCATGTGTTCTACTGAGATGAATACCCTAGGAAGCATAATGAATTTACTAAATTGTAAAATACTCCTCATAATCAAAAAAGGCATATATGATTATTGACTAAATGAAAGAATAAAATTAGACTGATTGTTACTTAGAGAGTAAATTTTTTTTAATGCTTTAGATTTTAATTTATCACTATATCGATTTCAAAATAGTCTAAAAAATAATTTTCATGCCTTTGATTCTCACACTGACAAAAAATATGGCGCGGAAATTTCAGAGGGACGTGCACGGGGTACACCCCGTCTAGATCCTTTTGACTAATACTGTTGTAGTTTTCTTTGAACTTTATATGTATTTCTGATTTAACAACAACCATCAAAATATAATAATAATAAGTAATTATGCTAATTATCAAACATATATTCAAAAATAATTCTGAAAAAAAAGTATCGACTAACAAAAAATTTATTTCACTGATGTAGAACACTGGTATCGTATTTATTTAACAAATCCAAGGCAGAGACGGCGTACAAATCCCTATTCTTTAGTGTGTTTCACACCAAATCATTACCATATGAACTAAATTAGATAACTTCAACTTTTCTGTATGTACAAAAGACCTACGACCTGCGGCAGCATAGTTGATATACTGTTGCTGGCCGTATAAAAACAACTGACGCGGTCCGTATCAGTACGTTGGCCGCCGTGATTTACCCTGTCACGCGGATGTTGATTCACAACATGTATATTCATTTTATCTAAGTAGTTACATATATTTGTATTCATATCTTCTGAATTATCAGCGTACAAAACTACATTAGGGAAAATAAAAAAAAAATATCTTAATACTTGGATTTAAGAAGGTTAGTACAATAAATTGTTTCTTTTTTTAACCTATTTCCTTGCAATGAAAACGTAAACATCTCGAAGATTTGTGTTTTTGAAACCTTCGCAATCTTTTAGTATACAATGTTTGTATTCTCTTATAAACCTTCGAATATTTTCGCGCGGATCACGACTCTTCTTATGAGTCATCGGCGCGAAAGCAGCAGGGGCAGCCACGCCACCATACAGAGCAGTCAGCCCCATTTCACGTCGGTTAGCTAGCAAGTTTTACTTTGCATGTTATCTTCACTCGCAACTTGACCTGATTTAAATCTAACGAAAATATCAAAGTTCGTTTTACAATTTCATTCATATGCTTACCAGATATCTAGTGACAGGAGAAAAACAATGATCACCTTATCAGTGAATAGGAAAATCTAGTCCGAGTTGAAAAACAACAACAACAGCAACAGCGAAATGTTTCGACATGAGATGGAAAAGAGTAAAGCAAAATCCATTGGCCAGTGAATAATATTCTAATGACCATAGGAAAGTAAAATCTATATATACCAGAGATATAACAATATTGACCAGAGAACAACAAAATCTATTTTCCAGAGAATATGAGAAAAAAGCAACGCTCGTTTTCTTGTCGGAGAAAAACGTGAGTTAACAAAATCTATAAACGTGAGAAAAAAATCTGTAAACGTGAGAAAACAAAATCTATCAACGTGAGGAAAAAATCTGTAAACGTGAGAAAACAAAATCTATCAACGTGAGGAAACAATCTGTAAACGTTAGAAAACAAAATCTATCAACGTGAGGAAACAAAATCTATCAACGTGAGGAAAAAATCTGTAAACGTGAGAAAACAAAATCTATCAACGTGAGGAAACAAAATCTATCAACGTGAGGAAAAAATCTGTAAACGTGAGAAAACAAAATCTATCAACGTGAGGAAACAAAATCTATAAAAACGCAAGAAAACAAAGCCTGTTTACCGTATAATAGCAACATATTCTAACCAAAGAATAGCATCATCTGACTGACAGGAGAGACGTTCAGTCTGTTTTATACGGTATCCCGTTCGGGCCACATACAATATCGCCTGTTTGACAGTGTGTCACTTTAATTTTCGTGAGGTTTTAACCTGAGACATTTTATTTTGAGTCTTGCGAATATAAATGTGACACAGGCGAAATTTAAATGTTGAGTTTCGCCTGTAGGGCGTACTTCCTCGCGAGGTTTTTAAATTTTACTAGTATGTATGTTTACCTGAAAGGTCCGAGTCAAGAGACTGTTTTAAAAATCTCGCCTGTCCAGCAAGCGATATTTTACGTGGCCCGAACGGAATTCCGTAATACTAGATAATAATATTATAAAACTAGAAAGTAATATACAGTTTTAATTGTTTTATGAGGGTTCCATACACTGAGATATGCTATATCATACTGGTAAACAAAATGTAAGTTGTAACTGAAAGACATTTTACTCAGTAAAAGGTAAATGTTCAACAGCATATGCAGCCCTATAATTATTCTCATCTTTTCTTTCATTTCTTTTTCACGAATAAAATCAAATAAAGAACGGTAATTTTGGTGCTAATTTTAGAAAACTTTGACAGCTTGATGACGCAATGACTGTTAATATTAATATGTGTTTGAGGTGAATATCATTCTCTTTTGACTCACATGTGTCCAGTAATGGTCCAGTTTTATAAGTCACGTTGACAAGTGAATGACGAAATCTATTGGACGGACAATGGAGATTTCCAGCTCTAAATTAGGACTGTGTTACTTATTCTGCGTGTACAAAAAGTTAATGAAAACATAATAACTCACGTGTATTTTACATTTGTATGTAAAACACTTGACAAACAAGAATTTGTAGTGGAAATAAATTCATGCAGTTTTGTATTATACGTAATATAGAGCGTTATATATGCATACACATGTATGGAAGCATACCATCAATAGTAGTTAAGGATATTTGAGTTAGGACAGTGGGTTGAACTTCAAGAATTAAAATGCGATTTACCGTATAACGACTAATTTATCAGTATTTCAGTTACGAGCTGTATTATAGAAAAGTTGATTGCCAACAAGATTATTTGCAGAAAAAGGAAGAAAAAAACACACAAAAGAAAAAATGAAAAGAAAAAAAACATTGAAAGGTTGAAAAAAGGGTGGGGCGGTGGAGTGGAGTGGGGGGGGGGGGGGGTTAAAACTTGGTAAATTGAAATAATCTATTAAAGAAAAATCTATTAAAGATATCTTTTTCATGGTGTCTTGTTTATTGATTTTATTCCTTTTGAGAAAGAAAGATTATCCGTCTAACAAAAGCTAAAACAAGTAGGGTTAGGGACCTGTCCGAAGAAAGTTTGCTTTCATACGTATAAGTTTTCCACTTCCTGTCGATGACAGAATCTATAAACGTTTTCCACCACGATCGTTTCAAGTTCTCATTTGTCAAACTAAGAATGGATCATTATTGACGGGTTACAAATGTGATATGCACTTCAGTAGGTGTTCTCGGAAATGGACGTGAAGATTTCATTCATTCATTGATTCCTTCATCCGTCAGTTTTTATCAAATTGTTTAATTCTATTTTCAGCTTCACAAAATGGGCCAAGGGACAGGATCAGGGACCGGCGGTCCGAAATTTTTCTGGGGCTTGCTCTGGTTTCTCACAATTTGGTTTATAGCGTGGCCGATAGCATTCTTCCTGGCATGGTTATATATATTTCTACTGCCGTTCAGCGTCTGTATCGACCCATTAAAGGATGTGTGTCAATTCTTGCAAAAATGTGTGCAACTTCCTTTAACTTGTGCCGAAAACATGGTTGCAATGAAACCGATGTGTTAAATTCTAACTGAAAAGGATAATGGTTTGTCCAAAAAATATAAAAATTGAATGAACATGAATAAAAAAATAAAAACATAAAATTTGTGAAATCCAAACCTGATATGCTAGACTGTGTAAGCTAGCTGATAAACAACGAACGGATGTCAGTATTTTCCTTGAATCAGTTATTTGCAACAGCCGTCACACCGTTTGAAAGACGATGTTAAGATTTAGCGAACGAACGAACGAACGAAAGAAAGAAAGATGAACGAATGAATGAAAATTTTTAAATAGTTTTAAAAATCTGAGAAAATTTAAGACGTGCCGAAAATAAAATTTGATAACTTTTCATTTTCAGTATTTTTTGTCATTTGATTCACTATATTTCACCGTTGGACTTGAAAAGATACATGTTACTATACCTTCTGCAGATAAGGGGAGGTAACACTATGTTTCTCTAATATCCATTCTTCGCTTCGTGTCAAATATACCAAAACCATCTATCCCCACCTAGCGTAGGACGTTAGCACTGATCAAGGAACGAACATATGTATCAAACGATTAGGAACCTGCTCATATTAATGGGACGTTCGGTCACTTATTTTTATTTTGAATGTTTATGCAGAGACATATAATAAATGGTAAATAGTGTCTCTGGTTTATGTATATTTGTAATCCAGGTATGGTATAAGTTCGATCCTACGCTCCTCCACAAACACTACTTACTGCCTTTCGGATGATATTTTGAAACAGAGGTCACGTGTATCGACTTAAAAGATCAAGGAGTTTCTCTGGAATGGGGTGCTTTTTGCATCTTGCACAAGTCCCTTTCCCCTTCAATAACTAAATTCTTCTGGGGCGTAGATCATACAACAATCGCACTTTTGATATATAAACTCAAATACGTAGACAGGTATGGGTTACCTTGACAACTGAAAAAGAATTGTGAAACGGATGTTTATACTTAAGCAGTCCTTACCAAAATATTTTAGAAGCAACTTAAATGAACGACAATACACTTCTTCTACTAAAATAATAAGCGTTTGCAAACAGAAACAGAGAATTAACCAATAAATATTTTCGTACACTGTACAAAGATCATGAACCGTACTCCTCCGTTGGTAAAAGAATGAATGAACTCTTTAATGAACACAAGGGCGATCAGTGATCACATGTGTCGCCTGATGATAGCCAATTAAACAGTAGTATTAAGAGGTGATTGGACAGTTTAAAGGCTAAAACGCATTTTTTCATTCAAGGGCCATAACTCAGCAAAAAATCATTCAACCGAAAAACCTGTAAGACATGCACAAGTACTTGAGGTACAGAATAATCCTGTAACATTGCATTTAAATTGCTTCAGTAGTATAAGAGAAGTAGTCCCGACAAACTTTAAAAATAAAAATAATTAAAGGGCCATAACTCTGACAAAAATCAGTGAACTGGAAAATGCTGACGATATGCACAACTAGACTTGGTGCTTATCATTCCTGTAAAGTTTGGATGAAATTGCACCAGTAGTTTCTGAGGAGTGTCCGGAAAAGTTTTGTGATGGACAGACAGACGAACGGACAGACAGGTGATGGGGAAGTGATCCCTATATGCCATGGCTACTTTTTAGCATGTCGCAGCTACTGTGAAGCCTGCAACACAAAATTCATTATTTGGCCAAAACGCCTTTTTCATTCAAGGGCCATAACTCAGCCAAAAATCATTCAACCAAAAAACTCGTTAGACGTGCGCAAGTACTTGAGGTACTGATCAATCCTGTAAAATTTCATTCAAATTGCATTAGTAGTATAAGAGAAGTAGTCCGGACAAACTTTAAAAATAAAAATCATAAAAGGGCCATAACTCTCACAAAAATCATTGGACTAGAAAATGCCGACGATATGCACAACTAGACTTGGTACTGATCATTCATGTAAAGTTTGGATGAAATCGCACCAGTACTTTCTGAGGAGTAGTCCGGACAAGTTTTGTGATGGACGGACAGACAGACGACAGAGTAGTGATCTCTATATGTCGCGGCTACTTCGTAGCAGGCGACACAAAAAAATCAACCAAGAAAAGCATTGCCAACAGCTAGTTGCAGCAACTGCAACAATACAAACGAAAAAATTATTTCAGTTAGTTAACAATAATGGACGACCGTCTTCAAACGTCACATGAAACAAACATACATATACTACAAGCTTCAGGCACGGATTTACCGGGGGGGGCTTAAAGGGCCCAAGCCCCCCCCAGCTGGCCCGTTTGTAAAAAAAATAAAAGGGCTTATTTTTAAAGACTCTAAAACATTTTTTTCAGCTCTTTTCACCTCGTAACAGAAACACAGTCAACCTTTTAATTTGCAATGGTCATGCAATATTGCGTAACAACTGATAACGAGTTCGCAACTTTATAGCCGTGTATATTACACAATATACCGTATATTCGGTGGCACGGATTATCCGAGAGTTCTCCAGACTGATCATGATGTATAGTTTTCAAGCGTCTAGTAACCTTGACGTATTTGATAAAGTTGTTAAATGAGCGTCTGCTGACCATGATCAGTTGCCTGATGATATTGTGCAAACTAAAGTGGTAACCACTTGGCTTTTTCCGAAAACTTGGTATAAAGACTAATTGAAGTCGCCCGAGGTGTTCCGAATGGTGCAAACTCCACACAGCGGTTACTTCCCTTCTATACTTTCAGTACAGTAATCACTGCCGACAGTCATGTCACGTGATGATGGTCGAAAGTAAATAAACAAAATTTTAAACTTTTTTTCAAGTTACATTTTTTAAAAAAAATTTCATTACAGCCAGGCATGTTTAATCAATGCAATTCCAACTGTTACTAAACTAACCAGCTGAAATCCAGCTAAGGTTAACCCGTGTCTGCAGAGATCTTTCCAAAGAATGATGGGGAGATCACTGCGAGGAGATTGGATAATGTGATGACGGTGTTATTTGTTATGCCAATTAATTTATTGATAAATTATTTGTTTCAGGGGACTTTATAAATATAAAATGAAAAAAAGTTTTTTTGCTTTAGTTGAACATTTCAAAGAATACCAGTATATTTCTTTTAAATTCTCACACAAATTTCATTATATTTATATGCCTAAAATGCACCAAAATGAGCCATTTACTCCACCTTTTGTTAAAAATTTTCTTGGGGGATGCCCCCCCAAACCCCCCCTACGGAAGGGGGTTACCCCCTTCCGTATCTTCCCCCAAGCCCCCCCAGTCAGAAATTTCTGGATCCGGCCCTGAGCTTTACTTTGACCCTGTGTCCTTCATATTTAAAAAAAGGAATTACTTTCGCACTCAACAAATCAAACCAATGACAATATAAAACATGGATTTTTGAACGATCCTATGATAGTGTGTGCCCTAAAAAAATATTCCCCATTAACAACCCCAGTAAACATAGCAATTAGTTCTTTTACGTTCTAAAAAAAGGAGATAAATATGAAAATCTTTTTATATCTTCTTATATATATATATATACACTTGAACGCAACAGTAACTCTGTTTCGAAACTGTGTCAGTTCGCAGTGAATCAGCTGTTCGTATACTACCGAGTTTACAACTTCCATTGATAACACAACCACGTGTTTCAGTGTGTTTACATACATTTTTACAACTGCCCGCGCAGGTGACGTCACAGCTTCTCTACAAAGTGGTTGGTCGAGGGCGACCTTGGCTAATAAATATTCATGATATTGTTCACGCACAAGGTCGTTTCTGATTGGTTAATCGGTCTTTCAGCGATCAGCCCGCGCGGAGAGCCGATTTTGCCTTGGTTTGCCTACATTGAATAAACGGTGTTGAAGTGACCCAAGCAGGATTGCAAGACATAGTTTCTAAGTTTTTAGACTGTTAAAGATGGAGATGGCAAAGAGGATCGAGCTGGAGCGAAGGGGAAGGAAGGAGGACGAGGTATTGTTGTTTTTTATTCATTTTTTTGCCGTGTTTGACTTTGTAAAGGGTATTTGAATGTGGGGAAATTTTGTGGCATGTGTGTCCATTTTTTCTCAAGTTCACATCGGTGTGATGTTGACTAAATTTCTGCTTGAACGGTGACCCTCGAGGATCTGCATTACTGCTGAATTATAACATGCAACTCTTATAAATTAAAACTAACATATAGATTTTCTACTTCTTAATTTGTCGAATTGAGAATTTGATAATCTTTGACAGAAGATATTCTTTCCTTGTAGCTAAAATTTTTTTTGAAGTTCTTGACTTTGCCATCTTCTACAAAGTTTTTTGAACTGACGTTCACAGATTACCAATATACGAGTGATTTGATACCGACGTGAACTTGAGATACAATGGGATAATTTAGATAATGATGCCAGACTTTTGTTCGTTTTATCCAGGTTTTGACACTGTTATCTTGGATCTGGGTCACTGTTTACTGTAGCTGAATCGTATTAATCATTAACGACTTTACATAAACATTTAGCAGGGTTTTAATTCGCCCTTACTGCTTCGTTACTTCAGTGCTTCACTTCTGAACTTCCACCCGACTTGTGTAATCTGGATGTATGTACAGCCTACAGGGTCGCCATTTTGTGATGTTCGTTTTCCTTTGTTTACATTAGATTCTGCGAGTAACGTTAGAAAACACACATCTGAATAAGCTCAAAAAACTATGTTAGTCAACACGCTTTGATTTTTTGACCATTAAAGAAGGTGTCAACCGTTTGTGAACGTTGAAACTTTATGCCCCATCTCGTGTGCATCTTCCAAATAACAACTTGGCAGCCATGTTGAATTTCATCGGAAAATTTTGTGTTATTGCGATATCTGAATTTGAGAAACGGTTCTTAACTACTGTTTGAGACAGCTTTAGCATTTCTTGACCTATTCCAGAAGAAATATTGACTTGTTAATGTCGCAAATACAATATCTTAGAAAAATGTTGCTGCACGCTTTTGCGTCATTTGACCTACTTTCATCTTGTAAAGCAAATTCGGTCATCTTGACAACGTATTTTTCTCGATTTCATTAAAACCATGTTAAACATAAGATTTTCTTTCATATGTTTAATAAAGATATTAGTTGAATACTAATTCGAAATGTCAAAGAGTGGTGCAAAGTCTGTTTTAATCGCGGAATTCAGATTTTTATGAAAATCCAAAAGTTGAATTTGCCGAAGTCCGCCATCTTTGCTCTCGAGGCGGAAATCACCCGTCTGTAACGCCCATTAAATTCCATCAATTTTGTTAAATTTTGAGTCGCGAAAAGATAGAAAATCCACTGCAAATTGTACCAGATAACTTTTTCTCTTTTTTACCAATCCAAATTTCAACATTTATTGTGCCAGATAGGCAAGTTCAGTGAAGAAGTTGCACGAAATATGGCGTACGGTTTGTCATGGCGGAACGATTAAAACTTGAATGAAGAAGATAGTGGACAGATTTTCTTCTCCATCGTGCGGATGAATACATCTTTCTGTAAATTCTTGTTATTTGTCAGGAGTCTTTTAGATCTGATCTTTTTTCATTTTTTCTGATGAATTTTACTTAGAATCAACTTAGTATTATTGTCAATATTTTCGCTTAAATGGTACGGATTATGATCCGAGTCGCGGAAGAATGTTGCAATTGATGTGTTATTCGGTCATGCAAATAAGTAGTGACGTCATAACAAAAGTCTCAAAACGAAAGTAGATCACCTTTGTTGGTTTTAAGCATAGTTTTCAGATGAGGAGAAAATGAAACATTATTAGACTGAGATAAGATCAGGCAAAAGGTGCAATGAATAATCAGTTGATTTAAGCAAGAATATCATAAAAGTTATTGTAGTGGTGGCTGCCTATTGTCTGTTCCTTACTTTCAAGTTTGTGACATTTTTGCTGAACAGTTGTTCTAATGCATGATTTATGAGCCTGTGAACAAGATGGTGGCGTCCGGAGGGTGTGCTAGTATCTACTAATTTCTTCAAAGCATTTTGCAATTTTCAAGTCCTAGCCTAATTTATTATGCTTAAAGTTTTGAACCACTTCTATAGATCTGACTTTTTGTTGTTGTTCAACCTTTAAGCATAATTTTAACCTGCATATAACTGAGCCGAAGTCTCACTAAAGGAACACCTTGTTTTATTTCCTCAGTAACAGATACATCATTGCCTTCATCACTGAGGAATTTAGAATGCTAAACTTTATATAAAATAACAGATCAACAGATACAAAACAAGTGTTTCAGTTTATATATTATCTGAGTATTTTTTTCTTGGTTAAAGTTATGATATTTTATATTAACATCATCATTTTTGTTGTTAACTCTGCAAAATATGGGACAAAGTGCGATATGTGCCCAACTGCATACTATTGGGCGTATCCTTATAAGCAGATACAGATCAAAGTGAGGCGTAGAAGGTGAACAACTATAAAGTGTCGACCTGTAAAATTGGTTCACCTTCTGAGGCAAAGTAGTGAGACTAACATAGTCCCTGTCCTAGCAAATATTGAGTATATGTGCATTTGTTTAGTTTGAATCTTTTGTGTTAAGTGATAAAAAAAGTTCTATTATTGGCAGTGACATGTAAGGAATCTTATGCCTGCTTGTATCAGATATTTAAGGATTTGTCAGATTTGCCAAATGTGGGTATTTCACCACCAGAATTGTCCAAGTCATCCACATTTTGAAAAGTTTTGGTTACTTATACCTATAGAATTAGGCAAAAACTAAAAACTTTTGAAAACCTATCTTTTCATCCCAACTTTTAAAATGGAAACAAATGTTCAGGATGATATGAATTTGTTCTAGTATAAAATAAAGTGCTACTGGTCAAGCTAATTTTCTGGTAGGAACATCATGAATTGCTTTCTTTTATTTAATTTTCTGGTAAGAACATCATGAATTGCTTTCTTTTATTTAATTTTCTGGTAAGAACATCATGAATTGCTTTCTTTTATTTAATTTTCTGGTAAGAACATCATGAATTGCTTTCTTTTATTAGATTGCAGAGCTCAATCTCGACAACTGCAGATCCCAACAGATTGAAGGATTGACTGATGCTTACACAGCTCTTGAGTCACTCAGCATTATAAATGTTGGCTTGACAAGTCTGAAAGGATTCCCAAAGTTGCAGAACCTTAGAAAGGTGTGTAGTTATCAGTTTATGATTTTTTTTAAGGGACAGATCATTTAATAAATAAGTGATTATATCAGTAAATTTCAAGAAAAATGCAATATTTTCAAGCACGTAAAGGCTACTGAGAGATTAGCTCATATTAAAAGAAAATATTGTAGCTGAAGTTGGAAAGCAGATTTAAATAGAAAGTTGTTGGTAAATCAGATGTTTATATGTAAGGTGTATAGATGCTTCATAGGAAATAGACACATGAAAGGTATTTATCATAAGAAATTGATTGCTAAAATGGCATATGTCTTATAAGATGTGCTTACTTTGAATATTTATGTCAAGAAAGTATTTGCTATTATACACTGGATTAAATTATTTATTGTCCTTGCTTTTTACCATTTTTTTCAGCTTGAATTAAGTGACAACAGAATTTCTTCAGGTCTAAACAATCTCACAGGCTGTGTTAACCTTACACATCTCAGTCTTAGTGGAAATAAAATCAAAGACTTCGAGCCATTAGAGTCATTGGTAAGTAGACTTCAAGCATCCTTTCCAGGACGACCAGATCACAGATAAGATTGAACTGTTTGTGTGATACAGCGTGTTACAGTTTGAATATCTGAAGATATGAATTCATTCATTAGACCATTTCTTTCAACATAGGGATTTAGTGCTGTTGCAGGAATGTTATCTTCAGATGATATTAAACAAGGGATTTGACATCAAATGTGAAAGTCAGAATTAACAGAGGGCATATCTTCATTGTATTACCAAGGCCGATGGTGAAATATTTTTGAATAAGTGTAACTTCATTAGCACGCCTGTGATTTTCTTGAAAACTCTGCCAACGCTAGACTTCATTTAAATTTGACATTTCCATACTTTTTCCATTGCAGAAAGACTTGGCTAACTTGAAGAGCTTGGATTTGTTTAACTGTGAGGTAACCAATGCTGAAGATTATAGAGAAAAGGTGTTTGAATTGTTACCAAACCTTAAATACCTTGATGGTTATGACAGGGACGACCAAGAAGCGGAGGATGATGAAGATGAAGGTAGGTCGTTTAAGGTCAGGGGATCAAAGGTCACTGTTCAGGAATCAAAGGTCACTAGTTTACATCGAGTGTTAAAATTTCTCTTGAGGAAATGTGTCTTTGAATCTCTTTGAAGATATTTTAACTGTCGAGAAAACAAAAAATGAAACCAGGTTACTATTTTGTGAAATGTTTTACTGTTTGTTTTAAATATCTAGTTTTAAGCAGAAAGTCTGTTGACTGGGTGAAGTATAACTGTTCATTGGTCTGAAACAGTGCTGGTTAGAGGTTGCCACATACTACATGCTAATTCCTATAAATGCAAATGTCTTTACTGTCATAACATTTTGTATGCCTACTACACCCAAAGCATGCATTTTTACTTCTTCTTTTTAATTCATTACTAAAAGCTAGTATCAAAAGAAAAAACTCTAGGCCTGAAAAATCTTCGACAATAGCAAACCTGTTTCTGTTATTCTCTTAGCGTTTGTTCATTAATGAGGCCTACCTGAGGAAGCAGGAGTATTCTTTTTCCTTTTAAATTGTATAAAATCAGATAATGTTGAACAGAATCATTACCCAGTTTCAAGCTGTTTGCCAAAAATGCCACGTGCAACAGGTAATTGAATGTAACATAACTATTAATTTACTATTTTGATATTATTAAGGAGTTGAAGGGGTTTTCAGTAAAAAAAGGGACTTTATAAAATAAACACTTTTGGTGTCTATATTTATAAAAAATGAGTGTAAATTCTTAATTATGATTGATCATTTTATAGAGATAAGGTCATTGAAGTACAAATGCAGAATACCACTGGTTAGTTTTAGTGTCTGCCCTTTAAAGTGTCACTTGTAAAACATATTCAAGGAAAGGTTTGTTTTACAGATGGAGTGGATGATGAGGAATTTGATGAAGACGAGGAAGGCGATGATGATGGTGAGTCCTGAAATAATAAATTGAAAAAAAAAAATTTCTTCTGATCAATTTAAATTTGAAATGAAAGTTCTTGTGGTTTGATTGTGTCGGTCCGTTTCTTCATACACTGGAACCCAGTTTTAAAAAGTGCTTAAATTTGAGTCACTTTCTTAGGTAGTGCTTAAGAATGAAAAAAAAAAGTCCTTAAAATTCATTGAATTTGGTTACTGTCTTAAAAAGTGCTTAATTTTGTCTGAAAATGTGCTTGAAAATGGATAAATGACAAAGTGCCTGGTAAAAAGTTAATAGGTTTCAACAGATTCTATTTAGTACAAAAAATCAATGAAGTACTTGCTCAGCATAACAGTAAGGGGAGGAATTGCAGTTTGTTCGAACAAGTATGGTTCGAATACAGCATAGTTGCACACCTTAGTTGATCTATAAAAAGCAGAAAATGGTGACGGGAAAACGTAGTTAAAAAGTGCTGGAATTTTGGCATCGAATGTCTGTATGAACCTTGATACAAAAAGAACTTGAATCATTGAAAGATGATAACTGAAGTGCTTTGGGAAGGTAACAATTTGATTTGTAGGTGATGATGATGTTGATGACGATGAGGATGGAGATCCTGATGAAGATGACGACGATGATGAAGATGGACTCGGAGATGATGACGACGATGATGAAGATGTGGAAGATGAAGAAGACGAGGATGATGAGGAATCAAATCTGAAACTTTTACAACAGTCGGGTGACCTTCAGGTGAGTGAATTAAAGTTTTCAAACTTATTGTGTAGAAATGAATTGCTTGTTGTTAGAATTCAATTAATCCAGCCTTGTTGGTTGAGTGGTAAAAAACTGTGACATCTGATCACTAAACCTTTAACTGATTGAGGGTCATCAGTTTATGCCCCACTACAGACACATCACAATTTATGGGAGAAAATTGGTAGTTCCTTGCTACTGATGATAAGATAAACGGCCTGTCTTAAATGAATTTGACTGTTAAAGGGTGTTGATACATGTAAACCAGAGATTACCTTTAGATAAATTTTCTCCTAAATGTTTGTACTGCTTTTTGAGTGGTTGAATGTTCAGTTAAAAAAATGATTTTAAAAACCTACAGATGGCATCAAAATTCTTGTTCTCTTATGGGCTTGTGAATAAGGTATTTCCTGTGTTACAGCTATTTTTCTAAGGAGCATCTAGATTTATAACTGACATTGAACATTTGTTATGTTTGTAATAAATTAATATCTGCCTAGAGTCTCATGACTCTCCAAGTAACAGAAGCTTATCTGCATTTAGTTGATCTATTATTGAGTCTGTGAAAAGGTCTCAGTTTTCTGCCGACTTTCAGATAAAGGGTTTTTATAATATTTTGCTGTATTTATAATGGGGATGTTTGTTTCAATATAAACATAGATGTAACACAAATAGGTCCTGTTATTTAAATGACATTTATCTTTGTAAATGAAACTTGGTCTTAAACAAGAAAAGATGTTTCTTGTTCTGCTTTTGTTAAACATCCTTACCTTTTTTAAAAGTCTGGTAATGTGATTTTTGACAGGGGAGATAATTTTTGTGGTTTTCCGATGTTATTGAAGCTCATAACCATTTTATCAGCAAGGGGTAAGGTAACTCAGTGATTTTGTTACAGGATGAAGAAGATGATGAAGATTTTGATGCTGATGGTGCTGAGAATGAAGATGATGAGGATGATGATGATGCTGATGAAGATGAGGATGCAGGTAAGAAATTTAGACTTCTTAACAAATGCGAAGGTAAAACAGTGAAAAAAGGTGATATCAGGGTAGGGTTTTGGTAGGTAATGTGGACTTGATCTGAACTGAAGACAATGTGCTCACTGGCATGGTAGAAGTACTAAAATGTTTTGTGTGCTTTTTATTCAGCATCAAATAAATAGATAATGGGTAGGGGACACAGCTGTGACTCCCATAGCTTCTGCATCCAAAATTGCACTGTTATTCAAAATCTTTGTTTACATTCACATTGGAGCCTTTCTTTCGTTCTCTTTGAGTAAAGGTAAACTAAACATTTGTAAAGAGGCTTCTTACAATGTTTTCGTTGATACGTAAAATTGAGGTGAATATCAGTGCTTATGACTTATAGGGATATATAACAATATCTTCTAAAGTTAAAGGGTTGATAACTAATCAGGACCAGTCAGGGTGTGAAATACCCTATATTGGGTTTAGGGAACACTGTTTATGAATGAATCAAAAAAAATGTACAAGAGGTGGTAGATAAAAAAAAGTGACCATTACCTATTTTCCTTTTAGAAGAACAGCGAGGGACAAAGAGGAAACATGAAGATGAAGAAGAAGAGTCATGAAAATGTTACTTTTCATTTCATTGAGCGAAAGACTGACCATTACATCTCTCTTATCCAATCATGGACCATGTTTCATCTCCATTACTTGTCATTTGTACATTCAGTGTGAGAACATTGATGAAAGAAGCAGTTTCATTGGCTGGCAAGGTGGAAGACTTATTCCATTTGATAGAAAAGTGCTGAATGAAATTTTAACCAGGAAATGAGTGACGTTTATTGTAAACACTTTGATTAAATTATTGTTATGTAGGAAATCGACCACTTTATAGCTTTGAATAATTGTGTACAGACATATATTTTTTGTAACCATTTAGTTTGTATAAATAACTATTGGTTATAGTTCTTTTAAAAAAAAGTAATGAATCTGTATCAGTTTTACACTGTTATTTGCTCTGAATTTAATCTGTATCTGAAAAGTCCATGTAATGATGTGACAGACTTAGAATACAAAATTTATACTGAAAAAGAAGAAAAAGGTGATATCAAGCCTATGGCTGCATGTTAAAAAAATCAGGTATGCTTTGATAATAAGCTTTGAAAATACAGTTAAGATTAAGGTTTATTTGGCAATGTTTGGTCTGGCAAATGTTTTTGTGGAGTGCCTTAGGAACAGGAAATGAAGAAATATCGAGACAGTCTTTGAAACTTGCACTGATGTATAAGAAATGTGTACATACAAAAATGTGTGAACAAGTAAGATGTAAATGCCACATGGGGTTGATAATGAGAGACTCAGGAATTTCATTGGCTAAGAAAACCATGCAATATGTCGGTTATTAGATTGCACAGATATTGACAAAAAAACAACACATAATTTCACCTTTAGATTTCATTTTATTTATGTCACAGAATTCATCCAAAAGTTCATTCAGTTTTTCATTGTATTTAATGAGTTTAAAAAAAAGCAGTCAAAATTATTCTGTCAATATTTTACGATCAACATTAGATCGATGGCATTGTCGTATATACAATTATGAAAATTCTGACCTGTGTACTTTTGAATTGTCCAATGATCTCTGTTTAAGTATGAAAATGATAACTTTGTACATTTGTGAATAATTGTAAAAAAATTGCCATATTTGTATCATTTGTAAATTTCTTCATCCATTTATGATGATAAGTTTGTCCATAAACAAAAACATTGATGGATTTAGAGCTAGCAAATTTCTAGAAATTAAGGTCATGTAAACTATACTTTAAAGTAATAAAAAGATAAGAAATATTTGAGTGTAATACTCTTGTTTAAGTATTGTCAACATTAATTTTTAGGTACCAGTTTTGATTTTACTGTATAACATTTTTATATTCTTGTTCTGTTTCTAGTTGTTCGGTCATTCAAGTTCAACAGTATACCAAAATATAGAACTGCCAGAATATCTTTGTTTCATGATTTTCTGTCTAGAATAATTTAGTTGAAAACTGCAATAATGATGTCATTGCAGAACTTTTTTTCCCCTTTAGTTAATCTAAGTCTTTTCATATGACTGATTTTAAAAGTTACATCTTTGTAATTACATAATCCTGATTTACAAGGGATTTGTAACCACAGGGCCTGGTGTGGTTTTTTTTAGATGCTGTCTTAGGGTCCATTTTTTCGTTAAAGATGATTGTTATTTGCTCTTAAAGTATTTAAATGTGCAAAACCACAATAAACATGCAGATGTACAGGTTTTTACAAACTAACAAACAGAAAGCCTGAAAGACACTTTATCATCTGAACCAATTTATCAATGACTCTGAAACCATTGTTTGATAGTTATATTTAGTTAAAACCAGATTTAAGGAAAATCTAAGCAGTGTTTGATTATAGTTACATGTGTAAGTATTAAATTTGGAATTTCTTAAAACAAGTAAATGGCTCAATGTGTCTGTCTCCAAAGCTGTGACTATTCTTAAAAAAAGAACAAATTCTATTGGTCTGAAAATATTTGTTCTTGATTCATTTTGAATCTGTTTGTCCATAGTTTTATTAAAAATAAGTTTATATTATAGTTTTCAAGAAGACCATGACACAGTGAAAGCTCTGTAAAGTATGTAGATCTTCATATAAACCCTTCCGTGTTGCAATTGTTTGGAATTACTATAAATCTGTAAAATTCTGTCAAATTTCTCCTGTAAATTTTTTTTAATAGAAAATTGAAAATGTGTTCATACTTTCTTGCTAGAACTATTGGCTAGCAGACTTTAAGGAAAAAATCATCCAAGTATCACCAAACTTTTAAATGTTGATCTTGAACGAAGTTGAATAAATATGTATTGTTAAGAAATGATTTTGAGGTGTCTAGAGTTGTATAAAAGTAGATAATAACATCGTCATTGATTTGGAAATTTTTCTAACTCGTAAAAACTTTCTATTAATTTGTTAAAATTTTGGTTTTTACAGGGTTGTAAATCTATTTTAAGAGTAAATTTCATATTCCAGCTTTTAAAGAAAGAATTACTTGAGAAAGTGTTATAGCTTTGAAATATTACATATTGCTCTAAAATATTGATGCATAAGGTAAATTTAGATTGGTTTGATTTGATAATAAGCTGAAAGAATACCAAACAGTGCAGACTATTTTTAGACTGTTAAGATACGCATGGTCTGTACTGGTTTAGCAAACAGTGCAGAGACTGCAAACAAACGCATGGTCTGTTTGTCAGAAAGAATACCAACAGTGCTAAGATATGCATGGTCTGTACTGGTCTAGCACACAATTCAGACCATGTGTAGACTGCAAAAATATGCATGGTCTGTTGGTCAGAAAGTTGAAAGCACTGACAGGATAGATGTTAACCACATAGTAATTGTTTCTTTTCTTCTGTTTGAGGTACCAGCTTTATTTTCATGTGTCATTTGACTGGAAATGAAATGTTACCTTAAGAATTCTTTGAAGAATTAGAAATATTTACTTGTGGTATGTATAAGAATAATACAACTTTTCCCTAGTATTGGAAAACAGAAATTGAACTGCTTGTTACAGTTTATTGGTGGATTCCAATAATATGTTGCTGATGTTATTTGTTGAATGTTCTGAAAAGATAACAATAAAAAATGACTAGCACAAAATTACTTACCGAAGGTTACAAATTCAGCTGTTATACAATTAATGTATTAAAACTATGACCATTTTTGTCTGCAGTTATATAACTCTAAATGCAAAATAAACGTTTTAAATATGAAAAACCGTGTTATTTTTGTTTTTAGCAGAATCGTAAATAAACACCCCCTATTTAACTAGTCTGTTGAAATGACATTCAATGGAAACAAACGTCAGGAAAACAGAAAGAAAATGGAGCTCTAGATTACATTTCCGATTTGCCAAAAGAGATTTTATTTTCATTATATTTTACCCATTTATCTACTGGATATCTGAGGCACCAGTGGCATAAAACTGGTTTAAACTGTCTTCGCTCAGGTTTTATTTTTATACCTGGACATGTATTGACTGCTGGAAAAGGTGAGTGACTTTAAAAACTGCGCAATATCAGATTTGGTTTCAGGAAGCAGTTGTGAGCTGGAATTATATAAGAATTTATTTCCCCGGATCAATGTAAATTTTTAATATGTTGAAAATTAAGCTCCGGGACTATATAATAATTCCTCGACCACTGACCTATGTAGACATGCCCATAAGTTGAACAGAAGGCTTCAAGCATCAAGTTTTTTATGCCCCCACAAAGTGGGGAGCATATAGCATTGCACTTGTCCGTACGTCCCGAAATCTTGTGAACGCAACTCCTCTTAAACCGGATGGCAGATTTTTCTAAAACTTCCAGGGATGAACAACCTTAATGTGTTGATGGTATTAAAGGAAGGAATTTTCGCTGTGACCAAATTTAACAGAATTATGGCCCTTTGTTGATTTTTTCACTATATACTATGTAGAAATTTTGTGAACGCAACTCCTCTTAAACCGGATGGCAGATTTTGCTTAAACTTCCAGGGATGAACAACCTTAATGTGTAGATGGTATTAAAGGAAGGAATTTTCGCTGCGACCAAATTTAACAGAATTATGGCCCTTTGTTGATTTTTTCACTATATACCATATAGAAATTTTGTGAACGCAACTCCTCTTAAACTGGATGGCAGATTTTGCTTAAACTTCCAGGGATGAACAACCTTAATGTGTAGATGGAAGTAAAGGAGACCATACATGTGTTTCAAAATTCAGTTTTATTCAGACACTAATATTGTATTCCATCTGTAAAGAGACCAAATATGATGCCTCAAGAGTTAGGTGACTTTTTTATCATTAATACATGAATTGAGGAAATTTCAACTGAAATGCTATGATAAGAACAGAATTTTGTAGACATTAAATGAAGCTGCTCTTGTTTACGAGCACATCTGCACAGTGGGGGCATCCGTGTCCTTTGGACACAGTTCTAGTTTTAAACTAAAATAGAAAAAAAACCTGATTATCAAATGTAACTTCACCGGCAGATATCAATAGATTTTATTGTTAATTTGGATGAAAATTCTGTGAAAGTCCAATCGGTTTTAGCAGAGAGTCTTTATATTGAAATACCCTGAGAGGTATGTAGGTATTTTACAAACCGCAATATAACAATTTTTCAGTCCCTACCAATGTTACCCACTGATGCAAAGTATTATCTGTAAGGAAAATAAGTGAGCTTGCAAATCATGTCCTGAAACAAAACTATAAAAGATACAAGTTACTAGTTTTTAGCTCACCTGTCACGTAGTGACAGAGTGAGCTTTCGTCCGTCGTCCGACCGTCCATCCACAGTTTGTTAACACTCAAGTGGTCACATTTTAGCCTCAATTGTGGTGAAACTTGGTCAGGGTGTTTGTCTCAATAATTACTCGGATGAGTTCCAACATTGGTTATCTTGGTTCAAAAACTAGGTCACAAGGCTCAAAAATACAAAAATCTTGTTAACACTCAAGAGGCTACATTTTCAGTCCAAATATTCTTGAAATTTGTCAGAAAGGTTGCTAAGATGATTTCAAGCTCAGATTCGAATATGGGTCATCTGGGGTCAGAAACTAGGTCACAGAGCCCAAATATGGGAAAACCTTGATAACAATCTGTAGGTTACATTTTCAGTCCAAATGACCTTGAAATTTGTCAGAAAGATTGTTTCATTGATTTCTAGCTCAAGTTTGAATATGGGTCATCTAGGATCAAAAACTAGGTAACAACGCCCAAATATGGAAAAACCTTGTTAACACTCCAGTGGCTAGTTTCTCAGTCCAAACATCCTAGAAATTTGTCAGAAAGATTGTTTCAATGATTTCTAGCTTAAGTGTGAATATGGGTCATCTGGGGTCAAAAACTGTCACAGAGCCCAAATATGGAAAAACTTGTCAACACTCTAGAGGCTACTTTTTCAGTCCAAACATCCTGGAAATTTGTCAGAAAAGTTGCTATAATGATTTCTTGGTCAAGTTTGAATATTGGTCATCTGGGGTCAAAATCAGGGCAAATAAGCCCAAATATGGAAAAACCTTGTAAACACTCTAGAAGCTATTCCAAATGACCTTGAAATTTGTCAGAAAGGTTGCGTTGATGATAACTTGCTCAAGTTTGAATATGGGTCATCTGGGGTCAAAATCTAGGTCACAGAGCCCAAATATGGAAAAACCTTGTAAACACTCTAGAGGCTACATTTTCTGTCCATTTATCCTGGAAATTTGCCAGAAAGGTTGCGTTGATGATAACTAGCTCAGATTCAAATATGGGTCATCTTGGTTCAAAAACTAGGTCACCACAGAGCCCAAATATTGAAAAACATTGTTAACACTCTAGAGGTAACATTTTCAGTCCAAATAACCTGTAAATTTGTTAGAAAGGTTGTTTCTATAATTTTTAGATCAAGTTTGAATTTGGGTCATCTGGGGTCAATTAACCACGTCCATAACAACTTTGTTAAAAGCAATCGTACTTATGTGAGCGATACAGGGCCATCATGGCCCTCTTTATTGTATTTATTGTAGCTTGAACTTGTAGTCCAGTAATGAGAGACATTGCTGATAACAAATTATCTCCCTTACTCAGATAACATCAGAGGTAATCCAAATTGCACTTTGGTCCTTTCAGTTGGAATCCTCTGACTTTATCCTTGTTTCTCTTTGTGAAAGTCTTCACTTTCAGTTGTGAAAATTGTCACATATTAAATAAAAAGTTAGGAATTTAAAAAAACAAACTTTATGTGCTAACAAAACATATTTTTAAACTAAATGTTTAATCTGACTACTATTGTGGCAAATAATAAGGTGTAATTATCACCATACCATAAAGGAAAACAGCGATGAAAGCAGAGGAATCCAAATGGAAGGACCAAGTTAATATTAGAGAGTATTCAGGGTAGATAATCCACTGATGTCCCCCATTTTTCAAACATGGCCCAGCTGTTTAATTAACTTGAAATTAAGAATAATATACTATTTACAAGCTGAAATCAGGTCTGAAAACTTTTTCTTGGAGAAAACTAGATGCATGAGGAAGGAAGTGCAAACAAGGGCAGACACTTGGCATTCATAAAAAATTCCTCAGACAAAATTTCTTAAGTGTGTTTCAACAAAAATCCTAAGATAAAGTGCTTTACTATCCTAACTTTAGTGTTCAAGGACAAACTCTTAAGAGCATTCTTTGTCTCATGTGAAATTTATTTATCAATTTCAACATTTGTTTTTCTGTACTGTTTTTCTACAGTTAGAATTTTTATCATTGTTATTTTCTAATGAAAATATTGCTGTATTTGTTTGACTTACATTATTCATAATCATTTAATGTTTTGTCAAAATCCTCTCCAATTATTGACCGATTGATTGACTGAAATTAGTATACTTCCTGAAAAGATAACAAGGCTACATTGTTTGATGAAATATAGTGAAAACGGGCTTCGAAATTATCACCATGTTTGACTAGGAAGCATGAAGGGCCATCATGCATATTTTCACTGTTTATTTAACAGAATTAATGTAGGCATAGATAGATATTAAAGCATTTTTAGAACCCAAAATGAAGCTAATATAAATGAATGTCAAGTCTGGATACAGAATGTTATGAGTAGACATCATTAGAGAGCTACCACTCTTTAATACAAGATTCAACATTGGCAGAAATTGATATCATTTGGTGTTGCACAGTTGAATGGTACGAACTTGAAAGTGTGGATGATTTACAACCTTAACATTTTCTTCTTTCAAAAAGTTAAAAGTATCTGTAGAGGATGATAAAATTCTCAGGAAAATTTGACATTTATCATCAGTGGTGAATCAGTTCTAAGCTGTCTACTTTTTACAAAGCACGAATAATACACTTTCTTAGAAACTGAAAATTTCTTACATACATTTTTGGTTGGAGAGAAATTGAAAATGTTTCAACTGATGCGAACTTTTCTAAAATCTAGAAATGTGTCAACATGACACGGGTGCCCCCACATTGTGCCTTTGTCAGACAGTCACTGGCGAAGAGACAAAGGCAAATTGTATTTGCCACATGCTGTATCAAGTTTGGGCATCACTACTGATATTTTAAAATGCCCATTTTACCACTTAAAGTGGGATATTTGTGGTCATACTGGGATGAGCTGCAAAGAAAACCCAAGATGCACAACAGATTATGATGGTGAACATACTTGGAAGGTTTCATAATTCTGATTCAAATACTATAAGAGCTATGCACAACACAACCTTTAAAATCACCATTTAAACTATTTCAAGGGCCATAACTGTGGTCACAGCTGCAAACAAAACCCCATGTGCACAACAACTCAGCATGGTTAACATTCATGAAAGGTTTCGTGATTTCACTTCCAATACTTAGAAGCTATACACAACACAATCTTTTCTGACAGACGAGGTAAATCCAAGTGACATCCGCAGGTGGTGGCGCCAGCCTCCTGGATTTATGAGGCACTCTTTGATATAGAACACATTTACTTCCAGAGTACTAATCTTACTGTGGACTGGAATAGTAATCAGTCCTTAATAGCTGGTGACTCATCAGTAGAAGTCCGATATGGCTATAACCTTTAACCTGTCAATATAATCTAATGGGTATACTACTAGACCATGAAGATAGAAATGTGTTTACATGAAATTTTGTTGTTTACAGTGGGTACTAGGCATGTATAGCAATTACCCATCTTGTTTGTAAAATCAAGTAGTTGCTAACAAGAGTGGAAACTTTCATTGGACCAAGTACGGCTTATTAATTGCTGAAGTATAATAAAATACAAGAACTTTTTCAGTTTATAATTTATTAGTGTTTGTTATACATAGATACTCATTTTGAACAATTGTACATGAATGCTTACATCTAGACAACACACTGATATGGTTTGTCTGCAAAGAAGGTAATAAAACATAACCGCGATAACTTCTGCTGACGTTGGCGATTTAATTATTCCTTCTAACTCCTTGTTATAGAAACTTCTAACAAATGACATAAAAAGTTCATTTTTCAATACCCTCCATTTACCTTCAGAAAAATGTCTTCATAGAGCAGCATGTTGTTTAAAGTATAAATATCTGGATATAACATTATGTAAATGGACACCTTAGCAATGTAGGTATTTTATAATATGTGAAGTATTTACTGGATAACTTATTCAGGCTTTACTTCACTGCCATCATGCAGTGATTTAGAAATAAACTTGCTGGTTTCAACTTTGTTCTGTAGCATGAGTGTGGCCCATTCTGCTGAACTTAAAAATGTACTGATAAAAAAAAATCTATGTCTAATAGGACAGCCATCATATTTCAAGATGTACATGTATTTTTCTTTCTTTCTTTCTTTCTTATTACATACCATATAAAATTTTACTGGATAGAAAAGAAAAAAACACACAGAGAAGGAGATGTAGGTTAACACTTAAGCTTAAAACATTTGTATCAGATATTCTGATAAATGTCATTGAAAATCTGCCCACCTTTAACTTAAAATATATAAATGAGTTCATTTATCCATGTTAGCACATTTACTATCATGTATTTATATGAATCTATATTCAACACAGAAGCATACCAACATTATAACTTCAAATGAATTTAGTCAACATGGAACTGTGTAATATGAACGTGGTATGTTAATCAATAAGAAATACACTATGTTATTGTGAATAGAGATTAAAAATGTCATTTTTAAATCGGCTAATGTAACAATAATACCGACAAATTATTTAACTATCTTGGAGTCACTGCTCATATCATGCTGTATTTTTTTATTATTTTTCTGAAGTAATAACCATCTTTGATATTATCAAGCACTGCAAATTGAAAAAAAACAACAAACAACAACACATGATACGGTGATTTCATACAAGTTCATATCAAAACTAGAAATGGGTTTTTGATTGAACAAAAACATATGTCTCCCCCCAGCCAGTTGCTGCAGGCAGTACTGAGTCAGACAAATTTGACAATTAACCTCCAAGTGTGACCTTGACCTTGAGACACCACACCCGCAAAGTGGTTTCTGCATGTCGCCTTGATGAGGTGAACATCTGACCCAAGTTTCATAAAAATCCTTCAAGGGCTTTTGAAGATACAGAGTGGACAAGATTTTGTGGCAATTGACATTTAACCTCCAAGTGTGACCTTGACCTTGAGACACCACACCCGCAAGGTGGGTTCTGCACGTCGCCTTGATGAGGTGAACATCTGACCCAAGTTTCATAGAAATCCTTCAAGGGCTTTGGAAGATACAGAGCGGACACGATTTTGTGGCATTTGACATTAAACCTCCAAGTGTGACCTTGACCTTGAGACACCACACCCACAAAGTGGGTTCTGCACGCCGCCTTGATGAGGTGAACATCTGACCCAAGTTTCATAAAAATCTTTCAAGGGCTTTGGAAGATACAGAGCGGACACGATTTTGTGACGGACGGACGGACGGACGGACAACCAGGGGAAAAACAATATGTCTCCCCCATTTTTGGGGGGAGACATAATTATCCTGATGAAAGCAGTTAATACTATATTATTCTGATAATATATAAATGACAAGACTTAAAGGAATGAATTCGCTTCAACTTTCTGTGTTAACCCTTTACTCCATATATACGCATTTTTATGAATGTGCGACCAGTGTAGATCCAGATCAGCCGGCACATTCATGCCGTCTGATCAGGATGTGCACTGGTCGCTTTTTGGTCAGAAATAACCTAATGTATCAAAAGGCAAACAGTGAAGATCCTGATCAGACGGCATGGATGTGCCGGCTGATCTGGATCTACACTGTTTGCCCAAGCCATAAAGGTGTATATATGGAGGAAAGGGTTAAACCGTATTTTAAATAACACAATGAATAAGTAATTTTGTTCAGTTCTTATATTCTTTGCTCCTATAAATGTGTGTAAAGGGAGCACTGCAGACAAACATTTGACAACAAATACATACATGCATTCAATACTTTTACTAATATCTTGCACCAAATATAAAACAGACTTTCTCTATGTTTCAAAAGGGTGAAAAAGAAGTAAATAAAACAACAGAAAGCCTTTTTTTCTCAATTTGTACAAATTAAGCCCACAAGTGAAATATCTAACATTATAATTTACAAAAATACATGAATACAAGAAATTGAAGCCAGATATTTCATGTACATAAAGTTCATACACATAAAAAGAAGAATGGTATCTATAAATAGCAACAGTTGAAATTTAATGACATCAGCAAAAAATTCTATTAACAAACATGTTACTGCATAATTCATCACATCTTACAATCCAAACAACAATCATGAAAAAAAAAACATAAAAACAAAATTTCACAGATTTTTTTTTACTGAAGAAATGGACACAATCTACATAAATGTATAAGGTGTCTCATGACCACTTGTTCGTTTCATCTGCATGGCGGTAAGTCAAATGTGGGATTAAATATGTATGTACATTATAAGATGCTCTGTTTTTCACCAAGAACTAAACTGTTATCAGCTGTTATCTTCAAGATTGAAACAGGATGTCAGTAGTATTGTGTTAAAATCTTAACTTACAAATGTATATTTTAAGCTATGAGGTAGTAACCCCTTTTGATGAACTATTACATTTTTTAACAAAAAAATAAAGGCTTGTGGAAAGAATCTGTGATAACAGAATCTGATTTTGTGCACATAAGGCTTATAAAACATCAACAAACTAACCAAAAAAATCTACACAAAAAAATCTGACCAAACAAATGAAGCCCTTTCTACCACTACGGTGAGAAGTATATACCATTTAGCAAGTTTGCGTTGAAAACCTTGACTTTCAAATTTACATCAACTCACTTTCAAACATTAAACGGTAATAGATCATCACAGCATTATAAAACAGAAATAATAAAGACAGATTTATCATTAACATGCAAGTTTATTAAAGTTGTGTCTAAATGAACCCTTGAACAGTTGCTCACTATTTTATCATGAGCTTATAGTAACATGGCTAGCCTGCTTAACAGACAACTTTCTCATGAATGATAAGCTCACCCAACAAGATAATAATATTTCAATAAGCACAGATTCTCAACACTGATACTTTCTAATTGAAGAAAAAGCTCAACAGAACATTGCTATGTAGCTAAAAACTATAAATATTTAAGTAAGATGAAAATCTGAGGACAGAAAAAGAAAAAACCCTAGTCATTCATTCAAAATGGTTAAAGATGCTTTTATCTTCAGTTAAAAAGAAACCATAGTTGCTTCCATCCATCTTTATCAGCGATATTTCTGTTTACGTCCCCCAATTAACCACAGCATCACAAAATTTTTGTCCACACAAGTTATCCACTAATACACAGTTACCGTTCACGTTCAGACATTGCAACATGACTTTTTACTTGAAACATTAGTATCTGTGGGCGCCACAGTAATTGTCTGTACATTGTTACTCGGGGAATTATCGTCGTCGGTGTTGTCACGTATCTGTTTTTGTGAAACTATTTTGTATATCTCTGTAATGACAAAAATAATGACAAACTTTTATCACCTGTCAATATATTTCAGTAAGCAATGTATCATACAACTTTTGAAAATTTCAGTCACAAAAATTCAGTTTTTGTATTCAAACGCGTTTGTATCAATTCAGACTTGTAAGACCACTTTGCAATATCATTATTCAGGATCACAGGATCACTCAGCTGTTGGTCTTTTGCTTTGAATAGTGAAAATAAAGAATTTCCTACATTTACTAAACTAGCTAATACAAAAACCTCATATCTTCTCAAAAATTACCAGAGTTAAATATTGTCATAACTGAGTTCTTAAAAAAAAATTGTATCTCTCTAGTGGTAAGAAAAATTGTCTTCGGTGCAAGCTTACTTGGACTTCTTCCATAAAAGCACAAAGTCTTGTACCTTGTCCATCAATCTGTATTACAGTAATAAAATATTACCTGTTAATATATTCTGGAAGGCAGTCTCGACATTTGTGGAATCTAACGCAGATGTTTCAATAAATGACAGTGTGTTCTTCTCTGAAACACAAAGTAAGACACAACTACAGTATTGTATTAAAACCCTCTTAGACAAAAAAATTTAAGTTAAAACAAGCTTATCAAAAAGGCAAATAAAATCTCGTATTAGTCAAGAGATACCACAGTTAAGAGCTGGTAGCTATGTACTCTTCTGAAAGGAACAGAAAGGTATAAAATTTGACATATTTTATCAACGGCACATAGACTTTGGAAGTTCTGTAGTCAAATTGTAACTGTAAAAATGTGCCCATTACAATTACAACGGTTTAAACCTTATTGATTTATTTAAGCTATAAACAGGACACTTTAAGTATCTTATTCATGATAAAAATAGATGTCGATGAACTACATCAGCAAGACGGGACATTTTTATGTCAGTTGATTTAAGTGATTATAAAATATGAGCAACAGAAGGAATGCTTGAACTCCTTACCTGCATATGCTTTAGCCTCGTCAGTAGGGACAGCTCTTAAGTGTCTTAAATCACTTTTGTTCCCTACCAACATTATCACAATATTGTTGTCTGCATGATCACGCAATTCCTTCAACCAGCGTTCTACATTTTCATATGTTAAATGTTTTGCGATATCATAGACTAGCAAAGCCCCTACAGCACCTCTGTAATACCTGGATAACAGAAAGACAAAATTTCTAAAACACTGTTTTTTATACCTTAAGTTAAAAGTTTAAATGATCAGTAACAGAAATCAGTGATGAACACAGAAGTATTTCTAAAATTACTTAGTTGATACTGCTTGATAACAAGAAGTTTGAGAAACAGTGCAATTTCCATTAACACACCAACCTAGCATTGCCTCTTTAATTAATCAATTTTTTAACCTAAACTTGAACTTACAAAACAAAACTATTTTAGATCTCTTGGTAATTTCCCCAGTTCTAATTTTCCATATTAATTTCAAAACATTATGTACTTACGCGCTAGTGATTGCTCGGTACCGCTCCTGTCCAGCAGTGTCCCATATCTGGGCCTTTATGGTTTTACCATCTACCTGTATGCTCCTGAAAACATACACATTTTAATACCAGTACTCAAATATGTTAGACAATATATTATAAGCCCCAAAGGTTTTTCAAGGATCAAGCCTTTATTTCTTATACATAACACGCTCAAGGGCAATGATCAGCCACAGGACTTTAAAATATGATTACATAAACAATGGTAACTCGACAGATACTACAAAGAACATGTCTGAGTTCAGTTTCAACAGACGTTCAAACTGTTCATTCAACCTCCAAAGAAATTACTTTCAAGTTTCTCAAGAAATATGTTTCCTATCAACAACATACAAATGACCGCACACCTGTACAAAGTGCCCCGCCCTTTCTGATAAAACTGCTGGCATGAGTCTTAAACAATCTCAACAAACAAACCAATGTAACCAAGCTACACAAAACAAATTACTTGACATGTTGTTTGTTCATATTCTACCTCAAATTAGAAATGCAGGTCACATGCATTCTAAAGATGTCCAAGATGAATATATCCTTACTCTTGGATGGTAACATACCTTGTAGCAAATTCCACACCAATAGTGCTCTTGCTTTCCAGGTTGAACTCATTTCTTGTGAACCTTGATAAAAGATTGGACTTTCCTACACCACTGTCCCCAATAAGGACAACTGAAAATAAAGGATGAAACCAACAATGAACAAAACAGCCATCAACAAAGTTTTCTTTTATTTCTCTATCAATTTGTATCAGCAAGGACCTTAAACTAAACTGGTAAAGTTAATTTCTCTTAAAATTACTTAATTCACATCAATTGTAAGTTTTAGCAAATATTTTTAATCCAACTTTGGTGCAAACCAGTACTAGCTGGTCTAGCTCAATACAGCAGAATGCATAAAGTCACTGGAAACTTTTCCCTGGTAGAACCATCAACCTCCAGATTGGGTGTTCAACATCAGAATTAAAAGTAATTTCAACCCTGATTCTACAGGCTACAACTACATACATTCACCCATTCTCTGTTTCTTCCTAGTTAAATGTTTATTTTTTATGATTACATCTTAAATGTTTTACTGCTCATCTAACATAAAACAGATACACACACAAAAAAGCAGTAACAAAATACATGGCATAGAATTACTAAGTACATGTATGAAAAATGATAACAGGTACAATGAAATCACATTTACTTCCTTGAAAAAATTGGATAGCAGGAACATTATCCCTGGCTAATCAACTGTTAACTTCCCAGGTAAAAAGGGGTAGGAAATGGAAATAAAAGGAAGAAATCAGACATAAAGCCATTGTAAAATATTTGGTGCTGGTAGTTGTTTCATATGAATTACTTCTAACCAAACTAGTGCATTTTCTGAAGGAGCTTAGTATTAGCCAAGAGCTGTTATGAACCTAAACAGGAATCTCTTTATCCTAACTAAGCTCAAAAAAAAATAAAAACAAAGAACTATTGATAAACATCTTTGTGGGAAATACATGATATCATTCTTTTTCAAGTAACAGAATGATCTATAATAAAAATGTTACAGGTAACAGAAATTGTAAGCAAAAATCTTAATATACCTTTAAAGATGAAAGCGTATTCGTCACAGCAATAGTGACTAACCATTCCTTGGTGTGTGCATAGGCTTCTTTCATAAACAGACATTATGACAGTTTGTCATGAAATTATTCAAGTTTGATTTCCTTTCTACCAGAAGCAATGTTTCCTTAACACAAAAGTAAAACCTTTTAAACAATTTATTTATCCCAAACAATCATTAACAGTTTCAAGTACAACACCAAATGAAGTTGTAGTGTTCTTAGACCCTGTGAAAATGAGAATACTTCGAAATATCAGCCACTTTTATGCGCTTAAATAAACTGAAATTGTACACATGTAAAATGAGTCACTTTTAAAACGGTCTTTATAGACAGACAAAATAAAATATCTTCAAAAATGACTAATTTATTTCATCAACATAAATAAGGATTTGTATAATCTTATACTCTGACATGCAGTCTATATATACAGAGAAGGCCTCATTGGTTCAGTTTAAATCAGCTGTTTTTTTTTTTTAAATAACCTCAAATCTATAACGAATGAGTAATCATTTGTTTACATATCTGCCAGCCTGGCACAATTCATGTTGGCCCTGTTCATTTCTAAAAATAAAGTTTACACACTTTATGAAAAGAAAAACGTAAATTAAAGATCACAATTACAAACTTTTTATTTTCTAGTTAATAGTAGTGATATCTTCATGTTTATCCAGTAAAGCTGCCATTGAAAACGCTATCAATATACAAATTTTCTGCTAAAACTTTACTGTTTTGTGTTTCGCAGAAATGCATAGATCTGCTAATCAATGTTAACCTGTATGAAAAAACAAGGAGATAACTTTTACGAAACAGCACAGTGTCTTGAAAAACTGATTACAAAATCTTATAACTGAAGGGGAAACTAGTAAAACTGTGCGAATGTGACTCATCAGAAAAATACGCAATTTTTTGACAGATCTATTCAAAATCATCCTCCCGTCCCGAAAATACCCCTCCCTAATACTAGTCGTTATGGGCATTGCCAGCTAAGCGAGCTAACTGAAAAAGAACAATCTGTATACAAGTCATAAACCTGATGTCAAGAGAAACTGAAGCAGTTGCATACCTTTAAAAAGATAGTCATATTCGTCATCTTTAGTACCCATTTTCTCTCTCTTCCGGGAAGATGTCAACTGACAGATGACGGTTGGGAACTACTTTCCCAGAATAAACTACCAAAATACACAATGAATCTTCTGTAGTGGTGAAAGAGGTAGCCTTCTGATATAAGCAGAATGACGTTTCCTTGCCGATGATGCTGATGTTTTCGGATTTAACAAAAGACTCCTCTACCAAAAAGTCTAATACGAACAAGATGGCGGATCTAAACGCCCCTCTGAGGTGATTTGCGTGACGTCACAAAACTGTACTTGTCAAGCGTCTGTTGACAAGTAAAAAATCAATCAAAACAAAGCGGGTAAGGGAGCAGTTTGAACACCTTTTTTTCACGTTAAAGAAACCAGTCAGCCGAATTTTCTGCCAAACTTCATTGTAGGTAATAATATATTTTCAGATTAACTTGTTAGTATGTGTCACGCTTGAAGCATTTCTTTGTTACAGTATCCCTGACATGTGTAATGGGGCATGTCTCGTTGTCTAGATTTATAGACCAAAAGATTGGGTCTTCATTTCATTAATAGTTGCAAAGAAACGATTTTAAGTGACAATTTAATCTCTGATACAGTCAGTTCAAAAGCTCATTGAAGCTTATGTTATACTGTTTTAAATTCTTGTCAACGCCAAAAAAATCTATCATATCCAAAGTCCTAAAATACCTGTAGTGGACACTGGATAGATAAGGCACTTCCAACAACCTAGCTAGCTATTTTAGCAACATGGTTAGAGTGTCAGAAATGTTTGCTAAGTTAAGCTGTTTTATCTATGGGAGTTTGAAACTGACGTCATCGGCCAGTACTATAATGGTGGCAGCGGTGTTCCACGAAACTCCACTTGGTCTTTACTGTTGTTAGTACCTGTTTGCACTTACAGTGCAAGGATTAAATCCGGTTGCACTTAGAGCAGAAACGGGTTCTGTAGGAAGCTGTACAGTAGATGCTTGTATAGATAAGGCACTTCCAGCGGCCATACTTTTGGGCTAGCTCTTTAGCGACATGGTTAGAGTGTCTCGAATGTTTGCTAAATTAAGACATGCTATCTATGGCTAGTACTTGGATGAGTGTTCAAAATCGATGTCTCGGCCAGGTTACTATATTCCATATTTGGTCTTGGTCTTTTTAAACACCAAAATAAAAAAATAGTTGCTAACATTTAGGTTACCAGAATGCTTGACAGACTCCGTATGTAGTAGTCTGATAATCCAGACACTAGTCAAAGCCAGCAAATGGCTAGGCTAGCTTTATGGAAATCAAATCTTAGATGTAATGCATCAATATATTAGGATTTGATTTGGAACAAAACATGTTATTTAGTGGTCAATAGCTGCTGAAATCAGAGATAATCACATTTGAATGACTGTCACTTTGGGCTTTAAAAAATGGTCTTATTATGGTCTTATGGGGTATATCTAATAAGGCTAAAGAGTGCATTTTATTTCTTCATATACATTTTAATATATAGTATCAACGCTACACCTCTGGAGGACTGAATGCAAAATCTATGAAATTTAGGGGTTTTGTTTATCAGCACTACCAGAAGAAATTAAATATTTTGACTGGTATCTTTATTGTATATCTTCCTTTGCAGGGTACAATGGAATTCAAAATGAAAAATAAGGAAACTTTAGCTCGGATTAGAGAATCACCTCAGTATAGACAAATGTTTAGAGAGATCATTAAATCTCAGATACAAACTTTGGTGAGTATTAAAGCTTTGTTGGCAGACCTGTTAAATTCATTTAAGCAAAAAGCATAGGTGTTTCTTTTTTGATGAATAAGAATCACATATTCACCCTTTTCTCTAAACCAAAAAAGGACATTCATTCTTTCTGCCCTGTATAGTTTTAGCTTATAAATCTTGGATCTGCATTTATGTTTTCTTCTTCTTTTTTCTGCTTAAATTTCTAAATATTACTTGCACCAAAAAGGAAGAATGTTGAAACTGTGCTGAAGGAATTGGAACTGGTTGTCCTTTAGTTTAAGGCTGCCAGTGCTTTACCCCTAGTTTACAGCACATCCTTAATACCAGGGCTTAACCTGTATGTGTTGTAGCATCTGTAAATCCAAATAAATATATTTTGATAATAATAATTTTAAAGTTTGTATGAGTGAGCAGTCATTTGTTTTAAGACTTCAAGGTGATTAACCACTTTTATATCTTAATTTTGGCTGTCTTTGATACATTTACAATATAACTGACTTCAGCACTTCCAAGGAAATGGCATCTTAGTGTCAAACAGTGTAACTGTCTTAAATACTGGGCTTTACACTTTAAGTGGTCTGTTGATCTGAGAGCAGTTAAATACCAGGATGATTGTTGAGAGTACACATTACAGTGTCAAATTAAAAATATTGTACTACAGGTGGTTTGTTAAAATATGCACTTAAAAGTTAATAATATTGAGGTAACCTGCACATCACAAAAGCTTTACAATTTCATGTTTTCTGAGAAAAAGATCAAATAAATGGAATTTACTAGATGCTTTTTCAAAGCAAAATTTTTAAGGATACCACAAATTCTAAATATTTAATGCACTACCTGAATTTTATATTTAGTAGAATGTAATAATTCATAAGAGGCAATAACAACAAAGAATGGAGATAAAAAGCATTTCAGGTATGACTGTTTCTATGATGTTGCACATCACAACAAACAATCTTGAGAATTGTGTGCCCCTACTTGTGTCGCAACTGAGACAAAATGTCATCTGCAACATAGGTAAGGGTGTTGATTTAAATGGACTCCTGGTCGCTATAAGTATGCAGACTAATTGAATTGTTTTTATTTCAGGTGGATCAGCTAGCTTATACAGGAGAAGAAAGTGTTCTAGTGACAGTATGTTTTACAGAAAATGATATCCCAGAAAATACAACAGTTGGTACCGAGCTTGGACTAGAGTTTCTAAACAATGAGAATGTTATGTGTAAATTTAGGGAGTACTGCTTAAAGAGTGAGTATAGAGTAGGGCAGATATAGTAGTGTTGTAGTATGGAAGAATAACTGTTGTTTCTGATTATTATCATTTAGCTAGAGTTGTCTCTCTTTACATTTATAAGTGCCAGTGCATGTTCTCTAATGGGCAGTCTTTCAGATGTAGTTGGACAAGTATGATGTAGTTCTGTATTAAAGCAGTTGTACTGTGTACACGTCTTGTGTTATCACATTTAGTGAATTCTCATTACAAGATTATTATTTATATAAACCCAACATACAACAAGTAGCAAGAGTTAAAGGTTTCATTGAAAGGAATGTCATGAATTATATTTTCGTTTTCCTATCTTGGAATAAGGAAAGAATTGAGTATTGGTCAGAATGCCACGAAATGAAAATAAAAAAAGATAGGTGTCATTCTGTTTAACACCCATCAACTGTTTTAAATCATCTTTTGTGCAGTGTCAGTTACTGTCCTAACCAATAGTTATAACTGCTACATCAAAACATTAATGCCTGTATCTTCTATGTACACCCTGCATTCTGTCTGACATTTTAGGTTTAATGTATCTTAGACATGATAGTAAATTCATGTTGAAACATACCTTACAGAAACTGTGCCATCATTAGAACTTAACAGGTCATCCGATGCTATTTTGGTCAGGCCAGGCAAGAGAAAGTTTAGTGAAGTCAATGGCGAAGATAAAGAAGAAAGGTAAGCATATTGTATGTTATATATGTGATACAACTTGTCAAGGTTGATCAATATCAAAGCAATATTGTCAAGGGGTGGAGGGCAAGTCTTCTGATCAAGAGGTTGCTGGTTTGAAAACTACTTAGAGGTTCCATTCAGTGACTCTCTGTATTCCATACTTTTAGTACAAGTACTTGTTCGAACCCAGGAAGCAGTGATCGAGGAGAATGAATATATTGCAGTATTTTTTCCCCGGTTGATACTGTGAGAAGTGGTTCTTTATGAAGATATAGTTTGAAGGATTTTGTGTTTTTTAACTCAGGGGTGATATTTAAGGTTATGACTAACGGTGTCAGTCTGTCTATTTCATCTGTATGTCAGTTCGTTCTTGTCATAATCAGTCATATAAATACATGGTGAGAGATTATCTAAATAAGTCGGTATTTGTTGAAAGAAGATCATCAAATGGTGGATGTTCTTTGATATAAAACTGATTATGTCATTTGATGATGTGCCTGTTTTCAACTTTTCCTTTATATTGCTCTATCTTACAAATCTCTAGTCTTCCTCATAAAGAAAACATTATTATGAAATCAGACAAATTAATAATTTGTTATAACTGACTATCATTTACCTTTCAGTTCAGAAGCAGAAAATTCAGTACAGTGTTCTGACCTCCAAAATTCAGTGTCATTTTCACCGTCATTGAATACATCTGTTGCAGATGATTTTAGAAGTGTAGAACGCAATGACTCAGGTAAGATAATTGATTTGCTTATTCCTTAATAACTGTAAGTATGTGTCTATAAAATACACGTTTTTGTTCTAAAATTCCATGCCAGCCACTTCTGGCTTCTTTACAGACTAACACAATAATCTTGTATTTTCTCGCCCCTTCATCATTAGATTTAAAGTTGGTCAAAAATGTGTCACAGATGTACTGACTTCTATAACTGTTTCTTACATGTAGAATAACATAAAGAAATAGAACATTAAATATGATCTCTAACAAGCTTTTCACCATTAAGTGATTTTTAAGGCAAATGATGTGTAAGCAATCTACTTAAATGTCAGTCAAGAATAGTGTATGTTCATTTATTTCATCTTGTTTGTTCCAGGTTCGGCTTGTTTTATTTAAATATTTAGCGTTTAGTTGTTTGATAAAACATTTTTCTTCTAATATTTGCTTTTAAATTTACAGGTACATATGTGCCTAAGGGATACAGTAAGTGTAGTATGTGTAACTATATGTCGAAGTTCAAGGCCAATGTGACACGGCATGAGAGAGGGGTACATAGGATCAACCTAGAAGGTGCACCCTTGGTGACTGTACAATACGCATGTGCTTTGTGTGACTACAAATCCACGTACAGGTCAAACGTGATGAGACACGAAAAAAGTTTGCATAAGGTAACATTATAAAAAAAGTGGTTTACCCGTCACAAAATTTTCCTGTTTCCACTGAAAGCTATATTTTTGGGTTAGTTGGGGGAGGGGTGTGTATAAATAACAAAATAATTTCATACATCCTCAGAGTATAGGGGTTAACATTGGCCTTGATTTAAAGTATAAAGCTTTGGTCTATTACAGTAGTTTGTCAGAATAAACGACAAGGTCATACATGTTTTAAATACACTGTAGTATAGAAGTCATAGCTTTGTTTATCAATGCTAGATTTGGTTTCCCACTTTTCCTTCACTTAAACATAATAGCTTGTCTTTCTTGCCTTAAAATTAACATGTTATACAAATTCTTATTATACTTAAATGAATGTGATTAGTCTTGTGTATTAAAAAAAATGAATAGACTTTGGTTTTCTTTAGTTTGGAAGGTCTTTCCTCTGTAGAGGATAGCGGTCAGTTAACAGTGGCCAGGAGGTAGTTGGTATGAATCTTTCCTTCTAGAATCAACACTTCCCATGTACTGGTTTGAACCCAGGAAGAAATCAAAGTGGGAATAATATAAGTTATTAAAACTTAACCCTGAACATGCTGAAATTTTGTAATGGATTTGCCCAGTTTTGAATTTGGAATAGTCCATTCAAAGTTTAAGGGATTTCAATATCAAAATACAAAAAAATGAGCTACCAACAGTATAGAGCCTGGTCAGACTGCACGGATGTGCAGGCTGGCCTGGCTCTATACTGGTGGCAAAGGCTAATCACTTTCGTTTCCAGCAGGTTAAGGGTTAATGTCCAAATCAATGCAAAACTAAAGACAAAAGATACCAAAGTTAAAAAAATGTGAGTGAGTGCAATACACTGTTTATACAGTTGTCAACATGTTTTTTTCCAGTATACTAGTAATATAACTTGTGCAAGCCCAGAGTGAAATACAGAAAGTGTATTATACATGCATGAATCACCGTTTTTGCATTTAAAAGACAAATGTATGACTACAAAATCTGAAAGGTTTTGTAGATGATTTGATTTTAAGTAAGTTAGGATTTAATGACAAGTATCAGCTATTATACACTTCTTAACATTCTTTGCTTCCCCCTTTGAAAATTTTTTGTCCATTTCTTGTGTGATTTGGGTAAGTAAGCTAGTATCTATTGTAGAAAAATAAATGATCTTTAGGCAGATGCAATTTGGTTTCAGCAGTCTTTCATCAATTTTCTAGATAATTGAGATATTACAAACCAGAATGTATGATCTTTTATCTTCCTGCCATAAAATTTGATGACATTTGCACAAGTAGCCAGTCATGTATATTACATGGTTTGTACAGGCCTGAAAAAGTCCCAGAATTTCGGCATTGGCCTTTAAAAGACCCTAAATGGAACTTGGCATTAAAAAGTCCCTAAAACGTCCTTGAAAATGGCATGGATAGCTAGCAGGGGCCCTTAATTTACACAAATCTTGCACTGATGCTTAAAATTAAAAATATAGCGAATAAATCCTTAAACAGAAAAACGCAGAAACTCGACGCAGTTATTCATTGGACAATTGTTTCAGTGTTAAATAAGTTTAATTTAGAACAGTTGACAGTAATTTCAACTTTTAGTTACTTAATCCGGGCAGTTTAAAACAAGTGTTTTGAAATGTTATTGAATTTATAGATATAAAGAAGGTAGGAGCTTTTAATAAATCTACATGAAATGATAAACTTAAGTATTATGAACCCTGAAAAGTTTTAGACTGGCCTTAAAAGTCTTTAAAAGTCCTTGAATTTCTTGTTTCAGTTTCTGTAAGAACCATGTATTAGGTCTTTGGCAAAGCTAAACAATACAGAAAAACTGCTAAAGGTACACATTTAATTGTTTCAGCTGAACAGCACAACAGCAGAGCTTGAAAGCAGGAAAGTGTCACTAATGGATATGGGAGAAGATCCTTTAGGGCAAAGGAATCCAAATAATAGTGTTGAGGCTATACTCAGAGATGGGAACCAGTTATATCTAAATCAGACTGGTATTCATGATAAAAGTAGTGGGAACCAGTCCTTTCTTTCTGAAGACACTGATTATGAAAAAGATGATGTTCAGGTCAAGCAAGAGTCAGTCCACTTTGATACAGAGGCAGGGACTAAATTTAGTCATACTGGAAATGATGATGAAAATTACTTGAAGCAGTCCACAAGTCATGAAGATTCTGCTCAGGATTTGAACGACATTGGTGAAAATGAAGAAGGATGCCATATTTGTAACCACTGTCACAAAATTTTTAAATCTTTATCTGAACTCAGGAAGCATATTGATAATACTCATTTTACTCCAGGTAATTTTGTATGTGAAAAGTGTGACAGATCTTTCAATACTGAATTCAGTTTAGAAATACACACGTCAACCCACAATACCTCAAAACAGGAAGTGTGTGGTTGTGGGAAAGCATTTCAGTATAGAACCAGTCTGATTAGACATGAAAGAAAGTGTGAATTTTTGAAAACCAGTCAAGAAAATTTGCATCAGGGAAAGGAAGCTAAGCATCTGGATTTTGAAAGTGGTGGTCAGGTGAAAGGAAATGAGTCCACTCAGAATTCAGGCCCAGTTATTGCAGAAAGAACAGCTGATGAGGAGAAAAGGTAGATAAAAAAGAAACATACAACCTGATTGTTGCATGCTTCAGGAACATAACTTAAAATGTGTAAAAGGTCGGGAACATTGACTGTTGTATCAATACTCAGTATTAGTGACTTTGAAATAAGGAAATAAAACAAGTTCAGATTGTCGGTCAACAATTGAACAGTCTGTTTTGAAGGGGACCACACCTTAGGGACTATATCTACATGATAAATTGACAGGATATGAAGTAAAGACAGTTTAAGAAGCCTACATAAGCTTAGAAATTTTTCATGCCAATTTTTTGACAGATGCTCTAGGTTTGAAAAACTCATCAAAGTCACGAAACACACAATAAAGAAAAATGATTGCAGTTTCAAATTTTATTATGCTCCCACCACCTTGGTGGTGGGGGTACTGGGGGCATATAGATTTGCCCATGTCCGTCCTGTCCACTGTCACGCTGTCTCACTGGTTTTGTTGCGTGTAACTCCAAATGTATAACTGCTTGAACCATGAAACTTTCTTAGAATAATTGTCAGCATGTGAACTTATGCACCTGGGTATTTTGACAAAAATTTATTGGAGATTAGCAGACTTGTGCCCCCCGCTTAAGCAGAAAATGGCATTTTTAGACTTGTGTTGCATCTAACTCCAAACATATAACTGCTACAACCATGAAACTTTCTAAAAATAGATGTCAGCTTGTGAAATTCATTTTGATGCAAATTTATTAGAGATTGACATAGTTCTGCCTCCTGCTTAAGCAAAAAATAGCACTTTTAGGCACCTGAAATTGTACAGGATATTTTGTGACAATACAGCGGAATGTGAGGGCATCTGTGTCCTATGGACACATCTCTAGTTTTTCAAGAGTTGCATCGATCCCATCAGGGTCATGTTTTGACCATGTGTCACCTGCTGAGTTGCATAACAATATGAATTTTGGTGAAGTGAATGTTTTATTTGTAATCTTAACAGATAATTTTTCACAGCTATGTTTGCTGATGAACATCTGCGACCAGATTTTCTTGTGACCCATCAGAAAGACATTCATGTACAGTACATCATTATTAAAAAACACACACCTGCAAAAATTTTTTTATCTTTTAAGAATTTTGTGTTGACTTATACCCCTAAATATACTTTTAATACCAGGGAGACATTTTTAGTCAGTTACTTGAGCTCTTCTGTCTGATGTGTAAACCTGAGGGGCATTTGTCACATCATGTGACAGCTCTTGTTACTTTTTGCCTCCTTTTAGAGTTGTATTTGTGTTCAGAATGACCAAAATGCAGTGATGATAAATGCTGAGAACAATGTGAATGTTCAGAAATCATGAAGAAAAAGAAGTAACAGTTCTAATATATACATGACAACTAACTTTCAGCATAGTTTTTAATATATTTTTATGCTCCCTGAAATATTTTTTGGGGGAATATAATTGCCAGTTTGTTCGTCCTGTGTCAACCCATCCATCTTTCCATCCATCTTCATATCCATTACTTTTCCTCAGGACCATAACTCAAAAACTAATAAAGATAGCAACATGAAGGTTCATACTAGGTGAATAGATCTCACTGAGGAGAAATGCAATGCGTAAGAACCCTTACTCTACACTTTATCATTTTGAAGTTATTGTCCTTTGTTGATTTTTAACCAGGTTTTCCATAGGAAAACTCTGGTTATTAGATTGGGGTATGTTGGCGGGCGGATGGGCAGGCGTAAACAATTTCTTCTATGCACAACTCCTCCTAAATTTCTGAAGGGATTTTGACTTAACTTTCACAGAAGCTTTGTCATCAAGTACCCTAGAGCATATCATCGGTGTTTTGCGATCCAAACATTTTTTGCGGAATTATGGCCATTTAAAAAAACAGAAATACACTTCTGTGCTCAACTTCTACTACATTCCTCAAGCTATTTTCATGAAACTTTTACAGAAGCATCTTCATTAAGAGCCCTGGTGCATATTATCGATGTTTTGCGATTCGAACATTTTTGGCAGAATTATGGCAATTATTTTTTCACATATATAATATATAGAGAAAAACTCTTCAGTGTGTAACTCTTCTTTGATTTTAGCAAATACTCAAGCTATTGAATTAGATTGAAATTTCATACATATCTTACGTCATATAATATCACTGTACAAGTTCCATAACACTGACCAACATTTTGACAGAATTTTTGCATTTTTCAGCCTAGAATGTTGAGTTACGGTCAAAGACGTGTTACAGGGGTAAATCACTGTCACTGATAGCTCCAGTTTGATTTCTGTTAATATAATATATAAATGCATAATAAATGATCATTTTAGCAGTTTTTAGAATGTAACATTTATCCTTGACTGCTGGATATACTGGAAACATAAAAGGGTAAGAATATGGTTATGAAGTGAACACTTTTCTATTAATAAGTTATGTAGCACGGTTAATTGAACATTGACCAGCTGCCACTCTCAAACTGTCAGAAACTGTAAGATTTCTTGATGAACAAAACTAATGCTGTGCCAGCTCTATGCATGGAAACCACAGACTATCATTCTGCACTTGATCACATCTGCACCACAGAGACCAGCTACAAGATCGGTGTACCAGAGACTTACTGGAGTGACCATAAGATGACCTGGATTTCATTGTCGGATTAAGGTTCTAGTAATAAATAAGTTAGTTGTATACTTATGATTGATATCATGACTTTTATATATTTTTTTTAAAGATTTTGAATTTTCTATTACCCTCTTCCATATGTGGGTGTGGGTCGAATCCCTAGGTGTTTGTGGGTCGAAGGCATATCCCCTTCGTAGAGCAAATGATACATGTATATAGTAAATAATAAACAAGTAAATGTACAAAGTAAACAAAATGACCGGGCAACATAATGAATAAATTAGTATTATGAATGAAATTAATTTGTTCTTAAGTTTGTTGTTTGTAATAATATGCATCTAATTAGATACAATTAGCATTTCAACTCTGTAGAAACATAAGAGATACAAATTAATATTCATCTGTATATTTTTTATGTAAAAAAATCAAAAGGCCTTAATTCCCCGAAAAATGTTCGAAATGCTGACAATATGCACCAGGGCATCTGATGAAGAAGCTTCTTTGAAACATGAACGTTGAAAACCTGGTTTCGTTGCATTGCGGTGTTTCTTGTTCATAATTATTTTTGTCTAGAGCATAACTCTAAAGACTATTAGTGCTATCAACTTGAAATTTCATAGGTGGTTAGATCTTACAAAGGAGACGTGCAATGCGCAATAATATTGTGACAATAACCGTTACTCTGCACTTCATAAATTTGGTGTTATCGCCCTTCATTGATTTTTCATATTTTTTTTTGTCCGGAGCATAACACTTATACTGTAAGAGCTAACAAGTTAAAAAATCATAGGTGGGTAGATGTTATAAAAGAGAAGTGCAATGTGCAAGAACCATCACTCTGCACTTTATATTTTGGAGTTTCTGCCTTTAATGAAATTTCATACATTAATATTTGTCTATACTATAAGAGATACCAACAAAAAACTTCATAGGTAAATAGATCTCATAAAGAGAAGTTCAGTGCTTAAGAACAGTAACCTCCATCGTGTAATTTTTTTGTCATTTCCCTGTGTTAAGTTTCATATCATATTTTTGTCTGACTCATAACTCAAATACTATAAAGTTATCAGCATGAAACTTGATAGATGAATTGATCTCGTGAAGAAAAACTCTCTTTTGTGCACCTTTTGAGTGATTGCCCTTTATAAATTTTCGTACCTTATTTTTTATCCAACATAAAACACAAAAACAATAAAGAGGTATCAACATGAAACTTCATAGGTTGATAGATCTCATTTAGAAATGCACAAGAACCTTATGACTATATTGCATAATTTTGGAGTTATTGCTCTAGGTAAATTTTCATACTTCTTTTTTGTCTGCACCATGACTGGTACACCCTATATAATATTTGTTGGGCCTATTTATTAAGGTATAGTTACTTTTCAGATTGAATATGTAGATAATTTTTAACTTGCATTATATATAAAGGCAATATTTGGTGTCTAAAACTAAAGTGTGTTTACAATGCAATATGTCATTATATGAACTAATTTAAATAATATCCATTTATTTACCCACTATGAAATTCAATTCCATTCGAATTTCTTTCAGCACAATAAACTATATTTCATTATTTTCCTCTACTAAGTTCTTTGTCCCATGAATGAGAGCCCTTTGGGGAGCATAACCCGGTTCCACCAGTTTCTTGTTAATTTAGATGAGTCAAAAATATTCCTGTCATTGTTATTCTGCTTACACAATGGGAGTATGGAAATTTTAAAATGAATATTATTCATGTAAAAAGATTGGACTGTTTTTTTTGTAAAAGAGAACACATCAGTTTAAACTGAATTTTAAAAACAAACATTTCTGTGTCAGTTTCACTGACAATAGAAGTTTTTAACTTTTAATTCTAACTAATGTCTTTTCCTGCAATTGAGATAATAGATATAGCCTAGGAGTGAGATATTGTGTCAGTAGCCCGTACTTCAGTCATTCTCCAGTGCATATGTTGAATTTTAAAACATCTGATCACTGCTTAACTTATAACTTTTCTGGCCCAGATGAAATGATACAAAAGTTATAAGTTGCTGCATTTTTTATGCCCCCACTCTGGAGGGCATTTAGATTTGCCCTTGTCCGTCCGTCCCAAAAAGTTGTGTCGCCTGTAGCTCCAAAAGCACTGGAGCTAGAGTCAAGAAACATTACAGGAATAATGATCAGCATGTGAAGTTTTGCACCTAGGGGTTCCCGTATAGATTTATTTGGAACTGTTACAGTTATGGCCCCTTACTTAGTCAAAAATTGTAATTTTCAACTTTTGTCGCCTGTACCTGCAAAAGCGCTGCACCTACAGTCAACAAACTTTACAGGAATGTTGATCAGCATGTAAAGTTGTGCAAGTGGGGTTTCCCGTATAGATTTATTTTTTTGGTATTGTTAGAGTTATGACCCCTTACTTAGTCAAAATTTGCAATTTTCAACTTGTATCGCATGTACCTGCAAAAGCGCTGCACCTACAGTCAAGAAACTTTACAGGAATGTTGATCAGCATGTAAAGTTGTGCACCTGGGGTTTCCCGTATAGATTTATTTGGTATTGTTAGAGTTTTGACCCCTTACATATTCAAAATATGCAATTTTCAACTTGTGTCGCCTGTAACTGCAAAAGCTCTGGAGCTAGAGTCACCCAGTTCTGAGCAGGGTTGACATACTGTGTCTGACTGAAGCAAATGTCAATGAGAATCAAGTACAGTACCATCAGCGTGTTGGGTGTAGCTTGACATGTTTTCCTATGTCACGGAAAGACAACTGCTATTGATTGTTGTTCTACATTCAAGATAAGTTGCCAGTGACAATTTCCAGTGTTTCACATCAACCTCATATGGAACAAGTGTCAGTTATCATCTCATCAGAGCTCTGTCCAAGGTCATTCTGTCTTCTCTATAGATCTCCATCTTCGAACATAACAGACTTTATTAATGATCTAACAGATATTGCAGACCAAACCTCCAGATGTACTGCTTGGGGATTTCAACTTAGCTTTTACATGTAATTCTACAAATTATACAAGACTGTCACAGAAAATGAATAACTATTCCCAGTGTGTGCAGCTCCCAACTCACTCAGGTGGTTCTACACTTGACCTTGTCTACATACAGAATAATATTCTACAACCCAGATTATCCTGCCTGTCAACCTACTTCTCAGACCACAGCATTGTTGCGCTACAGTTTGATACCTAAAATATTTTCCTTCTTCTTAGTGAGTTTAACGCTGTTCAAATGGTCAAATTGCAGACTTAGTTAGATTGAGCATGTTCATGGACAGTAATGGAAAATGCAAGTTACCGTCCACGCCCGTTAGCGCCAGATTAAGCAGAATTCAACATTTAAAGAGGCTGTACTCCAGATTTGAAATAATTTTTTTCCCATAAATTATATATTTAGATGCCGTGAGATTATTACAACATAATATTTTACTTCAAAACTGATTATAAAAGTCAAAATAGAATAAAAAAAATATTTTCGCTCCAGCCTGATTTGAACTCTGGACCCTCATGTTAACAAAATATTTCCCACGCTTTAACTGTAACCACCAACGCCGCAAGTGATATTACAGATATTTACTTTAAATCTTATACGATATAGTTATACCGTCGCGTTACGGTATAGCACTTTGAAAGGGAAAAAAATCAATTTATAATGTAATTATTTGACTTATTTTTTGTCAGTAAGTTATTTTTTAAGCATTAGTCATAAATATTACAAGAAATTTGTAATACAAGAAAAATTTCTTTTTTTGTCATCTGGAGCACAGCCCCTTTAAGTATGGAAATGGTGAAATTTTGTTCCAACAATTGCTTAAGATTGTTTGCTATTTAGATGACAATTGACATTTTATAAACAGCCTGACTTACAGAACATATAACTTAGGAACTTAGTACAAATTAGACATGATAACACCTTTTTATCATCTGCATACTCCAAGAATGACCAACGATGCATACAGAATTGTGAAGGATAATATTCATCCATTGGTCACAGTGTTGGAGACAGTATTTTGAGTCTTCACACCACAACAGGTTTCTTATAGTTGTCATTTTTATGCTCCCCGAAGGGCGAGCATATAGTTGCCGCTTTGTCCGTCCGTCAGTTCGTCCGTCCGTCATAATTTTGTCCGGAGCATAACACAAAAACTGTAAGAGATATCAAGACCAATCTTCATAGTTAGTTAGATCTCATTAAGGAGCAGTGCAGTGCACAAAAACCAAATCTTGCTTTATTAATTTTTAGAGTTATTCCCTTTTGAAATTTCTCATACTTATTTTTTGTCCGGGGCATATCTCACAAAGTATAAGAGATATTACCATGAAACTTTATTGGTAGATAGATCTCTATGAGGATAATTGAAATGTACAAAAACCATAACTCTATTATGCAAATGTTAAGAGTTATTGCCCTTTGTTATTTTTCATACTTTAAAAAAATACATATTAAACAATAGCCGTTTTGGCATTGGCATTTATTCGGGGAGCATCCATCGGTTCTACCGATTTCTTGTGTTAAACCAATCTTATTAATGATTCGGCGTGTATGACTATCTCATGGCCATATTGCTAGCTATATGAGTAGCTAGGTTGAGTAGGGGCATCTTTGTCCTATGGACACATTTCTAGTTTTCCTTTGTAAAGCATGTTTAATATATATAAAAATATATATAGTCACTAGAAGTGTGTAAAGTCATTACTTTTTTTTAACCCATTTATGTCCAATGGATTATGCCAGCATTGTTAGTTGGACGAGTAAATTTTCAATTAAAAGGTTTTCTGGTATAATTTTTTCAATTTCATTCTATTTAGGGAAAAAGGCCTACATGCAAACATTGTAGACCCTCATTAGATGCTGCATATTGCGGCATCTGATCTGGATCTGCACTTTTTACCTATGTCCTATTTTGTAGATGCTAGGCATTAATGGGTTGAAAATACTTCCACAATAAACATGATAAATAAAGTAACAACATAAAACCATCTCTAGTAGTTTCAGCCTCTACATATGGAGCAGGAGGTGAACTGTTTGAGCCCCTCAAGAGTCTTGTATGTTTGTTGGGTTGGCAGCTAGTTAAAGGATTGTTACCTATTGCGTGTCTATCTAGCATAAAGGATAGGGACCCATGGAGTGCTGATTGTGATTGGTTTTTGTTTTTATGGTTTCAAGCCATGCTACTGATCATTTACCTGACAAAGTTGACAGTTTTTTTTAAGGTGGACAATGTTTATTTCTGCTCTTCTCAAGAAATGGAAATCAGGGAAATATATACAGTTGCATCATGAACAAGACTGTCATGGGAGCAAGTCTGTGGTAACATGCTGGTTCGGTTATCCAGGGGTCGGAAGATCTACACCCGCCCCCCCCCACCATCATTTCTAATTGTCGTTTTGGTGAGACTTTAAACCGAGGTCCCATGTATCTGTGCCATACATTGAGCATGGAAAGCACCAGGGGTGTGTCTGGAATGGGATGCACTCTGTATTTTGTACTAAAGTAACACATATGCAAGAGGTGACTGTGACAGATGGATGAATTGATGGATGGAAGCAACTATCAGTCAAACGAACAGACGGACAAACAGATGGTTCATTTGTCAACCATTTGTCATCAGCAATTATTGCTTTAAATGAAATTTTGTTGTAAAGACTCTAGGCCAGTTTGTCTTAAACATGGCCAAAACAAATAGGCTATCTCAGATTTTCTAAAATGGTTATGGTCCATTACTTATGAGGTGTTTCAGTGCCAACAATAGAAGAAGAAAACCCTGTAAAAGAACTTGTTCTACACTAACAGCAAGAGCTATGATATGTGGTGTGTAACATTTCCTGGTGAAAGTAAATGTAGGATAGTTTGATTTAAACAAACACTTACTTTGCTTTTGTATTTCAAACACTAAATTGAGCACAATATGTCTACATTAAAAACTAACAAACAAACAAACAAACAAACAAACAAAATCACTGACAATATAGACTGTTTTGATCTTTCTCTTAGTTCTGTTATATTTCAAGACAGTAATTCATGTATTTTGTAAATTTTCTTTTGTTATTGAAGTAACTTTGTTTAAGGTATATTTTTGTCAGTTTCTTTTTTGTTTTGCTTATCTTAAGTTACGTCAATCACAAAGATGCATTTGTACGGTTTAGTCATCAGCTGGCAACATTTCAACCGTCTTACATAGGTAACAATTTACAAAAATGTAAAGCCATTATCATTTTAAAAATGTACCTTGAAGAAATTTGAATTGAGTTAAACTGACTTAACAAAATGTGTAATAACTGATTGCATGTATAAACAGCACAAGTTAAATCTAATCTTATAAAAATAACGGAGACAAAATGGAAGGATTTAAAGAGATTTTCCGAATGTTTTTAATTGTGACTCCTAACATAGCTTTTGTCTTATCTGCTGGTAAGTAATGAGTAATTTCTGTTTCTTTTTATTTGCATCTCTTCATTTTTCCGTTATAACAGTGCTATTATATTTTAATGATATATGATTTGACTTTTTTTTTTACATATTTTAAAGACATTTTAATACATGTAAAACAATTCTTATGAATGATGAAAATTATGAAGTGCAATCAAATTTCACTTCGCAAATATATATTATCATGCAGAAATAAGACCAGCAAGGCGGAATAAGTCTGTGACCAACCGCAATCAACTACAAAACGAAATGAGGCTGTCATCTCCCAAACTTACTACAAAACAGAACGATTTTGTGATCTCAATTTTTAATTATTTTTAGCTCACCAGAGCACAAAGTGCTCAAAGGTGAGCTATTGGGATCATCCTCCTAAACCGCTAAGCCAACTTTGACAAAACATGCCTGGGATGTTCCTTGTATGAAGCTCTTTCAAAGTTGTTCAAAGAATTGAATTCCATCAAGAACTCTGGTTGCTATGGCAACTGAAACGAAAACTTTGAAAATCTGAAACGACAAGGCCCTGGGCCTTAAGATTTGGTATGTATCATTGTCTAGTAGACCTCTATCAGGTGTATTCATATTATGCCCCTGGGGACAAATTTGGCCCTGTCCCTGGGGTCAATTTATTTAACAAGGGCTTATCTAGGGAAAACTTTGAAAATCTTCTTGTCTGAAACGACAAGGCCCTGAGCCTAAAAATTTCGTATTTCGCATTGTCTAGTGGACCTCATCAAGTTTGTTCAAATTATGGGGTCAAATTTGGCCCTGGATCTGGGGTCAGTTGATTTAAAATAGGCTTATATAGGCAAAAATTAAAAAAAACTTCTTGTCTGAAAGCACAAAGCCTAGAACTTAGATATTTTTAACAGAGCTTCAGTTAGAGGTCTTCTACAAAGTTTGTTTAAATTATGCCCCTTGAGTGAAAATTGGCTCTACCCTGGGGGTCAGTTGAATTCATAAATAGTTATATACGGAGATTCTTTAAAAAGCTTTTGATGTTAGCTCAACAGCAGACCCAAAGGCAAAGTATTCAGGTGAGCGATATAGGCCATCATGGCCCTCTTGTTAAAGAATAGACAATTGCTTAAATCGCTATTACCTACTACAAAACGGAAATATTCTGTGATTACAATTATCTACAATAAAACATAGGAATGCTGTGATCGTTCTTGACTAGTACAGAACGTGACATTGCTAAAAAAACGTGACAATGTTGTGATCGTCCTTACCAAGTACAAAACGTGACAAAGCTGTGATTGTCCTTACCTAGTACAAAACGTGACATTGCTGTGATTGTTCTTTAATAGAACAGAAACGTGACAATCCTGTGATTTTCCTTACCTAATAATAAACGTGACAAAGGTATAATTGTCCTTACCTAGTACAAAAGTGACACTGCTGTGATCATACTTACCTAGTACAAAACGTGACAAAGCTGTGATTGTCCTTAGCCTATACAAAACGTGACAATGCTGTGATTGTCCTTAGCCTATACAAAACGTGACAATGCTGTGATTGTTCTTATCTAGTACAAAACGTGACAAAGCTGTGATTGTCCTTAGCCTATACAAAACGTGACAAAGCTGTGATTGTCCTTAGCCTATACAAAACGTGACAATGCTGTGATTGTTCTTATCTAGTACAAAACGTGACAAAGCTGTGATTGTCCTTACCTAGTACAAAACGTAACATTGCTGTGATTGTCCTTACCTAGTACAGAACGTGACAAAGATGCGATTGCCCTTACCTGCCACAGAATGTAACAATGCTGTGAGTGTTCTTATCTAGTACAAAACGTGACAATCCTGTGATTGTCCTTACCTAGTACAAAATTTTACATAGCACAGAACGTGACGATGCTGTGATTGTACTTACCTTGCACAGAATGTGACAACGCTGTGATTGTCCTTACCTTATACAGAACGTGACAACGCTGTGATCGTCCCTACCTAGTGCAATACACGGCAATGCTGTGGTCTTTCTTACCTACTACAATACGTGACAGTTCTGTGATTTTCCTAAACTAGTACAATACATGACAATGCTGTGATTTTCCTAACCTAATACAATACGTGATGAGCCTGTGATTGTTCTAACCTGGCACAAAATGTGACAACGCTGTGATTGTCGTAACCTTATACAGAACGTGACAACGCTGTGATCGTCCTTACCTTGCACAATACGTGACAATGCTGTGGTCTTCCTAAACTAGTTCATTACGTGACAATTCTGTGATTGTCCTATCCTAATACAATACGTGACAATGGTGTGATCGTCCTTACCTGGTACAGAATCTTACCTAATACAGAACGTGACGATGCTGTGATGGTCCGATGCTGTAATTGTCCTTACCTGACACAGAATATGACAATGCTGTGATTGTTTTTACCTGGCACAGAACTTGACACTGCTGTGATTATCTTTACCTGGCACAGAATATGACAATGCTGTGATTGTCCTTACCTGGCACAGAATGTGACAATGCAATGATTGTCCTAATCTAGTACAAAACTTGACAATGATGTGATCGTCCTTACTTGGTACAGAATCTTACCTAGCACAGAACGTTTCGATGCTGTGATTGTCCTTTCCTGGCACAAAATTAGACGATGCTGTGACTGTCCTTACCTGGTACAGAATGTGACAATGCTGTGCTTGTTCTTACTTGGTACAGAACGTGACAACGCTGTTATTGTCATTACCTAGTACAAAACATCACAAAGCTGTGATTATCCTTACTTGGTACAGAACGTGACACTGCTGTGATTTTCTTTACTTGGTACAGAACGTGACACATTTGTGATTGTCTTTACCTTATACAGAACGTGACAAAGTTGTTATTGTCCTAACCTAGTACAAAACGTGACAAAGCTGTGATTGTCCTTACTTGGTATAGAACGTGACGCAGATGTAATTGTCCTTACCTTATTCAGAACGTGACAACGCTGTTATTGTCCTTACTTAGTACAAAACGTGACAAAGCTGTGATTGTCCTGACTAGTCACAGAATGTGACCATGCTGTGATTGTTCTTACTTGGTACAGAAGGTGACACAGCTGTGATTGTCCTTACCTCATATAGAAAGTGACAACGCTGTTATTGTCCTTACCTAGTACAAAACGTGACAAAGCTGTGATTGTCCTTACTAGTCACAGAATGTGACAATGCTGTGATTGTTCTTACTTGGTACAGAAGGTGACACAGCTGTGATTGTCCTTACCTCATAAAGAAAGTGACAACGCTGTTATTGTCCTTACCTAGTACAAAACTTGACAAAGCTGTGATTGTCCTTACCTGGTACTGAACTTGACAATGCTTTGATTATCTTTACCTAGTACTGAACTTGGCAATGCTGTGATTGACCTGACCTGGCCCAGAGCGTGACACTTCTGTGGTTGTTATTACCTAATACGGAACGTAAAAACGCTATTATTGTCCTTACCTAGTACAAAACGTGAGAAAGCTGTGATTGTCCTTACCTGGTTCCAAACGGGACACAGCTGTGATTCTCCTTACCTGGTACTGAACGTGACAATGCTGTGTTTGTCCTGATCTGCCACAGAGCGTGACAATGCTGTGCTTGTCCTTACCTGGCACAGAATGTGACAATGCTGTGATCGTCCTTACCTAATACAAAACATGACAATGCTGTGGTCGTCTTTACCTTATTCAAAACGTGACAATGATGTGATCGTTCTTACCTAATACAAAAGCTGACAATTCAGTGATCGTTTTCACCTAATACAAAACGTGACAATGCTGTGATCGTCCTTACCTAATACTAAACGTGACAATGCTGCGGTCGTCATTACCTAATACAAAACGTGACAATGCTGTGATCGTCCTTGCCTAATACAAAACGTGACAATGCTTTGATCGCCTTTACCTTATACAAAATGTGACAATACAAAACGTGACAATGCTGTGATCGTCCTTACCTAATACAAAACGTGACAATGCTGTGATAGTCTTACCTAATACAAAACGTGACAATGTTGTGATAGTCCTTACCTTGTACAAAACGTGACAATGCTGCGATTGTCCTTACCTAATACAAAACGTGACAATGCAGTGATCGCCTTTACCTGATACAAAACGTGACAATGCTGTGATCGTCCTTACCTAATACAAAACGTAACAATGCTGTGATCGTCCTTACCTAATACAAAACGTGACAATGCTGTGATCGTCCTTACCTAATACAAAACGTGACAATGTTGTGATAGTCCTTACCTTATACAAAACGTTACAATGCTTTGATCGTCCTTACCTAATACAAAACGTGACAGTGCTGTGATCGTCCTTACCTAATACAAAACGTAACAATGCTGTGATCGTCCTTGCCTAATACAAAACGTGACAATGCTGTGATCGTCCTTACCTAATACAAAACGTGACAATGCTGCGGTCGTCATTACCTAATACAAAACGTGACAATGCTGTGATCGTCCTTGCCTAATACAAAACGTGACAATGCTTTGATCGCCTTTACCTTATACAAAATGTGACAATACAAAACGTGACAATGCTGTGATCGTCCTTACCTAATACAAAACGTGACAATGCTGTGATAGTCTTACCTATTACAAAACGTGACAATGTTGTGATAGTCCTTACCTTGTACAAAACGTGACAATGCTGCGATCGTCCTTACCTAATACAAAACGTGACAATGCAGTGATCGCCTTTACCTGATACAAAACGTGACAATGCTGTGATCGTCCTTACCTAATTTAAAACGTAACAATGCTGTGATCGTCCTTGTCTAATACAAAACGTGACAATGCTGTGATAGTCCTTACCTAATACAAAACGTGACAATGCTGTGATCGTCCTTACCTAATACAAAACGTGACAATGCTGTGATCGTCCTTACCTAATACAAAACGTGACAATGCTGTGATCGTCCTTACCTAATACAAAACGTGACAATGTTGTGATAGTCCTTACCTTATACAAAACGTGACAATGCTGTGATCGTCCTTACCTAATACAAAACGTGACAATGCTGTGATCGTTCTTACCTTAAACAAAACGTGACAATGCTGTGATCGTCCTTACCTAATACAAAACGTAACAATGCTGTGATCGTCCTTTCCTAATACAAAACGTGACAATGCTGTGATCGTCCTTACCTAATACAAAACGTGACAATGCTGTGATCGTCCTTTCCTAATACAAAACGTGACAATGCTGTGATTGTCCTCACCTTATTCAAAATGTGACAATGCAATGATCCTCCTTACCTTATACAAAACATGACAATGCTGTGATCGTCCTTAACTTATACAAAATGTGACAATGCAATGATCCTCCTTACCTTATACAAAACGTGACGATGCTGTGATCGTCCTTACCTAATACAAAACGTGACAATGCTGTAATCGCCTTTAACTGATACAAAACGTGACAATGCTGTGATCGTTCTTACCTAATACAAAACGTGACAATACTGTGATCGTCCTTACCTAATACAAAACGTGACAATGCTGTGATCGTCCTTACCTAATACAAAACATGACAATGCTGTGATCGTCCTTACTTAATACAAAACGTGACAAAGATGCGATTGTCCTTACCTGCCACAGAATGTAACAATGCTATGATTGTTCTTATCTAGTACAAAACGTGACAATGCTGTGATAGTTCTTACTTAGTACAGAACCTTACCTAGTACAATACGTGACAATTCTGTGATCGCCCTTCTCTGCTTTAAAACTGAACTTAGTTTTCCCTTCTCAAATACAAAGAGAACGATGTGATCTCCCTCAAGTCATTCATCATGAGTAATAGTATTGCGAACGTTGATGTGATCAACTACATACCAGAAAACGGAATGAAGCTGTGATCTTCCATATCTACTACACATAATGACGTTCTGGTCTCCTTCATCTACTACGGAACGGAACAAGGGCTTTATCTTCCTTGCGCGTTTGAATTTGCAATTTGAAGTAGGAGTTATGGCGAGTATTCATGTAAATCAAACACAATAGACTCAAACTCTGTAGTGATAAAGGTGATAAGACCAACAACTTTTTTCAAGTTATATTTTGCTTGGAACGACTTTTGAAAGTAATATGTACATTTATATTTTTCAGATTTTGATACCTGCGACAATATGACCCGTGCTACTGGTGGCAAACGGTCATGCTCCAATTTCAATAATTGCTACATCACTTCAAATATCCATTGGTTTAAAAGCAAATTTTGGGGTGGCATCACGATATTTCCTTCAAAGGGGTCGCAAATTGATCTGTGTTCGAAAATATATAAAGAAAACGATTTCTTAGTTGTAAATGGTATGGCCCGTTTTTTCTTCAATAATGCGGTATGAGGCTTCAATTATTTTTCGATTTGAAATGAAAGATAGAAAAAAAGAAAGAAAGTTGAAATATATTATATAAAGAGATATTTTTCCCACATGACATAGTCAGTAACCGAAGTGAAATGTAAATAAAGAAAGAATATCAGTGGGAAATTCGATGACTGACAAATTGATATTACGTGATCCTATCATTTTCCCTTTTTTTTTGTCTGACAGTTTAAACGAAGAATCACAAGTCAGAAATGTATATTCTTTTTTGAAATAAAGAACTCTTCTTTTCTCTTTCCATATGATAAGTACGTTTCACCATGACCCAGTGACAGAGCTATATGTTTTTGAAAAACAAATTTCAGATGAGCTTCCTTTACAACCGGATGCAAACGGAACTATTTTTAGAACGCCGGCATGCATTCGCAACCAAAATGACGTCTGCAAGAAAAGCGTTGATGTCGAATCGAGATATTGCGAAGACCAGATGTATTTCAGACTTCCTTGGGTCAGAACTTGCGATTTTTTGGGAAAGAAAATTTATCTTTGTATAGGTTAGCAACATTCACTCTAAATAAGGTCGCCTAAGGCAAACTGTTTTTATAACAGCAAAAAAAAAAAAAAAAAAAAAAAAAAAACCGATGGCGACGTAAGTCAACAGTCCTCTAAAAGTATAATTCTTTTTGAAGTGTTTAACAAAATTAAAGTATGCAACGAGGAACGGTACCTAATTCTGGAACCGTTAGTTACAAAGCTTCATACCTCATTGTTAGGCAGTATTCCAGCTTTTCGGCACATTCACGTAAAACCTATGTCGAAATGTTCTTTAGCAATCCTGAACAAAGCAATTCTGGAAGAAATAAAATAGAACATTGCCACAAAACTGACTAGGTCTAGAAATTTATCTGACAATTTCCTATCCTGTTCATTTCGACAAAGGGATCATGGTGCATGTTTTAATGAAATACTTAGCGCCAAATCCCGGCTCAAACCGACGCCAAATTGCCAGCAGAGCTCTGGAGAACAAGCTTATTACTCGTAGCCTTCAGACTTCCTGTAAAGCTAAAAAAGACATTAAAAATACCTGTTGATTTCCTTTTTCAGATATGCTAGTTCATTTAATAACAAGATTAAAATCTTTGATATGCAGACATCAAAGTTACATTTTCTATTTTCAGACCGCATTTTCACGGACGGTAAGTAACTTTTGTTCAGCATAAAATTCAGTTATCTCTAACTGCAATTGACGGAACTTCGACCCGGCTTGCTTAAGTTTGCAACTCTCAGATAATTAGTACCGTGAACGTTAAAGGTAATTTGCACTGAAGGAAATAATGACAGATATGGTGTCCACGCGCTTTTGCACCAATAAAGAAAAAGAAAGTAATTAGAAAATTTTCACCTGTTATTAATTTTTTGCCCGTTATTAATTTTTAGTTTTTTACCTGTTATTAATGTTTCGCCCGTTATTAATTTTTAGTTTTTCAGCTGTTATTAATTTTGGCTCACCGTGTCTATGTTTCAAGTACAAAACAAATTTTCATGCAGATGTAACAAGTTTTTATTTATAGAAATGTTTATTTGTTATAGATTGTAACAGTTCAGCTCTGCACCTAAACACAGAGATGGTGAATGAGAACATTACTGAAACCAGCTTCCATTCTTTCGGATGGTATAACAGCTACTACGAAGGCGACAAATATACATTCCCCTCTCTTAAAGATATGGACACTGTAAGGGACGCCTGTTCGAATGCTGATTATTATTTTCTTTTACAAGGTACGCAAACATGAAGTTTTATTTTCTTTTACAAGGTCCGCAAACATGAAGTTTTATTTTCTTTTACAAGGTACGCAAACATGAAGTTTTTTTTTCTTTTACAAAGTACGCAAACATTGTTTTATTTTCTTTTAGAAGGTTTGTACATGCGGAGTCGTATTTCCTTTTTACAAGATATATACATGAAGTATCTTTATCATTTTATTAAGTATTTATATAGTGTGTAGTATTTCCTTTTACATTACAAATACATTCGGAGATGTATTTATTTTAACAAAGTACTCAGATTCGGAGTCGTACTTTTTTCACTAGCTTTGCATAAGGTCAAGTCGTATTTCCCTTTGCAAGTTATTTTCGTACGCAGCGTTGAATTCTATTTTGCGAAGTTTGAGCCTGCGGAGTCGTTTTTTTTTCTTTTTTAATGTGCGTGAACATGCGAAGTCGTATTTTGTTAAACTACTTCTTTACATGCGATATCTTATTTTTTACAAGGTTTCCACATGCAGAGTCGTATTTCAAGGTACGAACAATGCATTTTTACACTTTTACAATGTATATTTTTGTATATCATGTAAACACAAACAAGGTCCATATTTGAACAGCAGTGTCTTGCTAAACGCACACACTATATTTTGCAGGTTAATTAAGTTCAGAAAGACAGTGACTAAATAGTGCCATGCATTTGTTGCAGAGCCCCAACCTAATCCAGTGGATGGAACTCCTGTTCTGGTTACACTGTGTAAAGTTTCACGTTCAGCCGTACTGTCAGGTAACGTTGATGCTGACGTCCCGGGTTGCCACTATCGAATATATTTCAGGAGGTGTAACGGAAATCTTCAGTTTGAGAATATGTGGCAGTTTTACATCACTGAACGTACCAGAATGTGCTTAGGTAAATCATCCACAAGGCAAAATCTTGATCCATGCATAAAAATGCTGCATTTTTTCTTTTTTCAATTTTAAATAACTGACGAATTGTCAGTTGAAGATTAATAAAGAATTGATGGGGGTTGGTTGTCAAGACTGTATTACGGTCACCCCTCAAAATTTAAATATTTTCATAATCTGTTATTAACTGCGACATTGTGAGGTGATGAATAAGTATCTACTATGTAACGTTAGACGATTAACGCTTAGATATTTTAAAACTGTCCGAGTAGTTAACAAATATTTTAAAATCAACATGATTGAGGAAGTTATGACCAGACCAAGCAAAATTGACCCTATTTTTGAACTTTGTCCACTAAGTGTGACATTGACTTTGATGATATGGACCTGGGTGTTGCGCTCTGCACATTGTCTCATGATGGGTAACATTTGTGTAAAGTTATTTTGAATTCTGCTTTATAGTTTGAAAATTATGGAGCGGTAACGAAAAAGCATGAGGTAGTTATGGCACTCTAAGTGTGACCTTGACCCTGGGGGATGGGGGGGGGGGGGTTTAGGGAACTGGGTGTTGCGCTCTGCATATTGCCTCATGGTGTTAAACATATGTGTCAAGAGATTTATAAATCTTCCCAAAAGTTTGAAAGTTATGGATTGTACACGAAAAAAAGAATACGGCAGTTACGAACCTCTAAGTGTGACCTTGACCTTTTGTGTAAGAACCTGAGAGTTGCGCTTAGCACATCGTCTCATGGTAGGTAACATTAACCTAAGTTATTTTAAAATCGTCCCAATTAATAATCAAGGTGTAAATGATAAAAAGTGCATACTTTTAAAATTATTTTTGGTTGTGTTTTTTTCAGTTGTTTCAAACAATGTCAAAGTTGTACCGGAAATTCAGTTCAACTCGAATATGGTCCTTGAAAACACAGCAGTGATTCACGAGCCTTTCTTACAATTTAGATGTTCGTTTGCGATGGAGGATTATGCTGTTTACGACATAAAGTGGTAAACAAAAAACTATGCTGTCGCTATGAATAAACTTAAGGCTGTTTTACAAACAACATGTACTAGCAGTTTGTATCGGCTGCACTAGAACAGTGCAGTGAGATTCACACCAAATACTTTTCCCTACAAGGCCTAAGGCCGTTACCAAAAGAACCAGTAAGAAAGTTCTTTAGGGTGTCTGTTATTTAAAATGAAGAAATCAAAAAGTCAAGAAGACATTTATTTACACCATCGAATTCGTCACATGTCATTTTATTAGTACGGTTGTCTTTCCCCTTTATCATGTTCCAGAATTTGCCAAATTCACATATAGCTGAGCTAACTGGTCTAACTTTAAGAGAATTAAAATGTTGTATTTTATTTCAGGTATATAAATGACATTCTGCAAAACGAAACCGAGACAATGCCGTCCTCAACTGATCTTGTCTTTCATACTGACAGAAAACTTGGATTTGAGGTGAGTTTGTTTTTCCTGACAATAGGTGTCGCTCTCAAAATATTTCAGAAATTTAAAAGGGTATCTGTAGTACATTGATGTACGATCAGAAAATATCTTCCATACAAACACTAGCATATTGACTTGGAATGAATTTGCAAAAAGGAGTTCAGGAAAATGGCGACGTCATATTTGAAACTAATTGAATCGTAATGTGTATTTTTTTTCTTCAGATAAAATGTGGCGTACGCAATACCTCGAGCATTGATTCCAAAGAATCATACAGTAGAAATTACTTCGCTGGATGGAAGGTAATGAAGACTTATTAAATCTCTGTATTTCTAATTTTGATCTACTCGAGTATTTCGGTGTATGTTGTGTGTATATTTTCTAAACTTCACCAAGGCGCTCTTTGGTAACGCACCGAACTTGTTATCTAGGATTTACAAGTTCGATTCCAGCTCTTCCACTAATATTATTAATTGTCTTTCGAATGAGGCGTTAAACCGAGGATGTATTGGTGCTATACACTGAGACTGTAAAGGAACCAGGAATGTCTCTGAAGTGGGATAATTTCTGTATTTTTCTTTATATTCCATCACCTAAAATAACTAAATTTTTGTTATTTTATCAGTAACACTTCTTTAAGGATAAGAACCATGGCTTCGGTCACCCCATCGCTCCATCCTACCTGCGTTGCTCTTAATGATAGAAAAGTGATAACTTGAAACAGATGGTACGTTCTGAGCTTTCTAGGGACGCTAATCATATACAGTGTGTTTTTTCCAAGTAAATTCTATTACAAGAATTAATTTCTAAATTCAACAGAACACAACTTTAAGTGAAATGCTGCAAAGGATTTATAACTGTATAAACATATTCCATTGTTTGGATGATAATTTACAGCTTTCAGATAAAAATATTGAGCTAGTGAAGGGTGGTTCTGTGGCCATTTTTGTAACCCAGACGGTGCCGATAGGTTGTACTTACACCGATGATCAGAAACAGCGTTGTGAGGACAGGCTGTCATTCTCGGGACCTTCCAGTGAATTGGATCAGTGTTCTGGTACCATAAAGGCGATGAATTTCGAGGATACGACAAAAGATTATTATGACATACAGGTACTTCTGAAATAACCTTGATTTCAAAATAATATAAGGCAAGCAAGCGAGTTTAATTAAACTAATCACTGGAACAAATAGCATAGCAACAAACAGCGGCGTATCAAGAAATTCAGTACTCAGAGGGAACACGGGAGGTTGGGGTCCTCTGTTAGTGTTGTTTATGTAATAGTTTATTTTTAAAATGTTCTTTTTATACCTAAAATACTGGGATCAGGCATAGTTCTGGAGCTGAAGACGCCACTGTAACCTTCAGGTTTTCATGCAGGTAAGGATGTTTAATATTCATTGCGAAATCAAATAGAAGTAATATGAACAAAACATGATTTTTTTCCCGATGATAAACAGACGAATAAGAAATAAACTATCAAGTATTGTCAGTGCAAATTATAATTATAATGGATTTTCTTTAAAAAACATAAATTATAAGCAAGATACTCAGTACTGAGTTAACTGACAACCTGAAGCTTGCAGAGCATGTAGTGTCGTTATTTGTTTAGTTTTTTTTTTCGCAACCACCAAGCTCGGTTTGTGTTGAAGCTCTCCACGTATCTGAATTGTGTAGATTATAGGACATTACGCTTTCAATTAAATTGTTAATCAGGGAATAATTTCGGACGTACTACGACGTTTTGAGTTTGAAAAGTCATTCCAACTCACAGATGCTTGGGATCTCGTTTTTTTTCCCGTAGAGGTCCAGATAAACTGAATATGTATCCTATAAATTGTAGACCCTAGAGTAAGAGGAGCTTAATATGTATCTAATAAATACATGTACTATTTTCATTGCAAAAACTAGTTCTTAGATATTACGATATATCTTGAATCATACACTTACCTTGCATGGATGGAGCAGGAGTAGCGGACGGGCGGGGGCGGGATCGGGAGTTGGGGGTGTGTGTATATGTGGGGGGGGGGGGGGGTGTTGGCGGCAGTATGGACCAGACCCGAAACATCTGTGTTCCAACTACGCAAAAAAACCCATCTCATTGTAAATATAACTTCAACATACTTTTCTAATATTTTCGTACATAAATCGACAAGACGTTGAAGAAAGGTGAGAAGTGGACGGCAGTAAGAAAATATGCCTTCATCCTGTCTACCATTGATATCAGCTATGATGATAAGACGGTAATTGACATGCCAGTCTATTTGACGCATGCGCAAAGCAACATCACTCGAATCGAGGATGAAACAAATTCTGAGGTTACAGTGATTATTTTCATTCATCTCTTTAAAACGTTATGTAGTCAATATTTACGCATGCTAATACGTCACCACTTTTCACTTTTTCTGCCTTTTTGAACTTTTGACCTATTATATGTCTCGCTTGAAAAATCAGTACAATGTAATTTCGAATGAATATAAGTCTTTCGTTTCATTTGTGAAAACAATGTTAAACTGTGCAAAAAGGTGTGTTACGAATGTTTTAATAGTAACAATCTACGTATCAAGAAACGTCATTGAACATCATGTCTCGTCTCGTCACTAAGAAAGTGCAAAAAAGTGTTACGATCAGTTAACAAATAAGGCAGTTCTATCGAGCAAAGCTTAATGCGACTTAGTGCTCACCTACGCCAAATCTCTCTCTCTCTCTCTCTTTCTTCCTCTCTTTCTTCATCTGTCGGTCTGTCTGTCTGTCTTATGTTCGAAAAAATGGTGATATTACAAAACTTACAGCATAGTTTTGTTCTAGTGTAAACCAATACACCTTCTAAAATCTCCATACAATAGTAATATCATATCATTTATTCGGGGAAATGATAAAGAATTCAAGTATGAAAGAAAAGGCAAAAAAAAAATAAATAAAAAAATAAATAAAAATAAAAACTAAATAAAGAAAGAAATACGTTTTCATTATAAAACACAAAACAGTATTTATCATTTCAAGAAAAATAGAATATTTGAAACGAAACAGTGTCGAGAAAAAGTTTATTTGCAGACAAATTACTTGAGATGAAAATATAAAGCACAAGAAATATTAGGAAATTTGTTTTCGTTATAATTTGTTGTGTTGAAAGAAAGACTTTTGCATGCTGTGTAAACTTCTAAAGCATAAACATCTATTTTTACAGGTCATAGGAAATGTTCGAGTGAGTATTTTGAGTTACAGTCCACAAGTATTCACATGCATTTTCAATATATCTTGAAAAATTTCCTTATCCATTTTTGAGAAAGATGTTACATAAAATTCTTATCATATAACCCCCTTTGATAATTTGATTCCGGAAGAATCTTTTATATTCTATGAGTTTTAAGGTTTTTTTTTTCTAACTACACATCAACGAAGGTTTTCACTTGGTTGTAGTCTATAGTGATTTGTAAATCATCTTTGTATCGTCTGCAGCTTTGATCATCTTTGTATCGTCTGCAGCTTTGATCATCTTTGTATCGTCTGCAGCTTTGATCATCTTTGTATCGTCTGCAGCTTTGATCATCTTTGTATCGTCTGCAGCTTTGATCATCTTTGTAACGTCTGCAGCTTTGATCATCTTTGTATCGTCTGCAGCTTTGATCATCTTTGTATCGTCTGCAGCTTTGATCATCTTTGTATCGTCTGCAGCTTTGATCATCTTTGTATCGTCTGCAGCTTTGATCATCTTTGTATCGTCTGCAGCTTTGCTGTTAATGTTTTAAATATCAGTTAAATGAAAATTACTTTAAGATCTGTCTTCTTATTAGCAGATTGCTGAAATGTATTATTTATCTGCTTAATGCTTATGCCTTAGATTTGTTTCGGCTCAAGAAAAAATATCTATAAAATGTTATAATAAACCATAGTGTTATTATTATTCACCAGTCTTTTTTAACGCCAAATGCAATAGAAATTGTTTCCTTCTCTAACTTTACATACTTTTGTTTCTTAGGTTAATGTGATAGATGCCGACAGACACAAGAACAAACTTTGTTACTCCCATGTGGATCCGCACATGCGCACAGGTGACGGAAGGTGTGTCTTGTCGTAAATTCTTTAAAGCGTCTAGCGTTATCTATTCAGTCTATAAAAGTTAAAAACATCAACCAATCATGAAGTGAACAGCCTTATGAAAGAATACTTTTTAGTGACGGCAAAGGAATTATTCCCAGTGCTAAAAATTACATCAGTCAGAGAATGGAACAAATGCTTAACATAGAGTTTTATATAAAAATCATAAGGAAAAGACAATATGCTAAAATGATCAAATGTAAAGCATATTTCAATTTGTTGAAATATACTTAAAACTCAAAATATTTAATGTTTACTTGAGTATTGTAGGTACTATGAGCAACAACAAGAGGGCGATTTTATGCTGGCCCAGAATTTAAATGACCAGATGGAGGTAACTTATACATTATATATATTTTGGCTTGGTGGCAATATCCGATCGACACAGTGGTCCAGTGTGATTGCACCAGACTTGGAATTAAAGGGAAGCTATTTCAAACTCCCGTTTCTCCACAAATGTTACTAATTATCTTTCGGATGAGCATGGGAAAGAAAAAGAGGTCTGACTGGGATAACGGGATACTTTATGTACCCCAACGCATTAAGATAAAGAAACTCTGCAGTGGGCGGCTGTCATATTGGCAATCGGTACCGACGAAAACTAAACTAAACATCCCTTAACCTGATTTTTACTGTACTTGCTCTCAGACTATTGGTATGGTCAAACTTGTTGTCCTCTGCCATTTGTTAAGACTGGCATAGTGTTTCGAAGTTGCCATTATCTAAATATTTTTATGAAAAGAAATGAATATTAAATATCTGTTTGACATTTTATTGAAATCCAGTTCGTGTTGTCACGATCCTTAAACATGAAACGGAACATCCGCACTGGACTACAATTTGGAAAACTGAAAGCCTTCATTATTCTTATGTCGATATGCATTTAGGTTCTGTATCATTTGTAAGATGATAAAAATGTGCAATTAAAAGCACCGGTCCATTCTATTCGGCATAACAAAAACTGAGTTTTAATATTCACTTATACCTTATTTTTTTGGCCAAAAGATACAGGAAGCGGCGAGATACTGCAATCCATTGGTTCAAAGCCCTCCAGTTTGCGCTTGCGGCGTTGCTGTCAGATTCGGGGCGGACGTTTTCATGATCAACCGATGTGGTAGCGTCAACTACCTCGATTTCGTTCAATGTGGCGATGGTGGTCTATTAGACGTGCGAAAAATACATGATTATCATTACATGGTAAGTCTGGATAATCTATCTAAGATACTAACTCATTTGTTCGAAACAACGTTAGGATTTTCACTGAATGGTAATTTTATTCCTACTCATAATGAAAGAGATACAATTCATGCATCTCTGTGAAGATTTTGCAATTTTTATTGCATGGTATTTGTTGAATATCTTCTCCTTACGTTAGTATGTAGCTATTTTGTTCGAATATTTTTTTATTTAGTTGATTTAATTTTCATACCGCACTTAAATGGATTGTAACTATTTCTTATTCGAGGATTTGTTTTGTTTTGCTTTGGACATTATTTCGAAATGTTTCGATTTTAGTCGTCAGTTGTCAAGGATATTTGATGAAGTGCCTTGAAACATTGATTGGGCATTTAAATATTACAGATTAGAACACCAACTGGAACCCTGGTAGATGTAAGTCTCCACATATGGAGTATGACAATGAATATAAATATATTCATGTCATCACGTGACTTCGGCCGTATAGATGGGCTATGCGGCCATTTTGATGGTGTCCAATCAAATGATTTCTTACAAAGAGATGGAAGAAAAGTGGATGACAATGAAAACCATATATTTTCAAGAAGTTGGAGGTAAATACTGTTTGAAGAACTTCGACATTTTGATATTTAGCAATTGTCAATTGTTCGATCGAAGAAAATGTATAAATTGTCTTTTCATTTGGATACTCTTGAAATCAAATATTTCCATAAACCCTTCTTGTCACCATGTTTATTGTGTATTTCTTGTTTGTTTATTTAAGTTTTGAGGCTATTTTGTTTATTGAAGACACTATTTTGGTCTCTATGAAATATATAGCATGTGAACTAGAGATTATGCTTTTATACAAATAGGTTCAAATAAAATGGAGTATGGCATTTCATGAAAATTGATTGGTAAGAATACAATTAAATATACTGAATATTATCATATACCGGTGTAAATATATCGAATACAAATGATGCCATTTGTTGATAAATTGCTTAATTTGCTTAATGAAACATACATACTAAAATCTGATGGTACGGTAACTCAAAAATTAGGGCAACCCGGTATTGCGACCGATTTTCACGGTCCGGAACAATACCTTATATAAATCAATGTTTCAATGCATACTGACCTTGTTTTACAAAACAATTAAAAAGCACTGACTATTTCAACGTTTCACATAATGAAAGACATAATAAAGTTGCAAGAAGACAAGAAATATGGTGTGTTAGCATTTTTAGACCTCCCTAATGGAACAGTGGAACATGATGATTTCTTCAGTAGAGAAAGCTTTATGCTACAGAAACTGGAAGGACTTCCTCCGTGTTTATGCCCCCATGCGGTTGCATTTAGTCGTCGCACTTTCCATCTGTTATTCCGAAAGTCCATCCGCCCGTCTGTTCGTCCGATCCATCTTCTGTGCGCAACTTCTCCTACACTTTCATCTGATTTTCACCAAACTTTCAAACGAAGATCATTATCAAGTGCCACAGTGAATTTACTTCGGCTTTTGCGATTCGAATAGATGTATTTTGGGGGAATTATTGTCATCTGTTTAATTTTATGTAATATTGCTTCTGTGCACAACTCCTCCTACAATTCTCATATGACATTCATCAAACTTTCATAGAATAATAATTAATAAGCGCAACATATTATCAGGCTATTGTGATTCGTTTTTCTGGTATAGTTAATGACCTTTGTTGAATTTTACTTAATTTTGCAATTCGATCAATTTTGGCGGAGTTATTGCCCGTTGTTTAATTTTATTTGATATTGTTTCAGTGCGCAACTCCTACAATTTTATTATCTAAATATATTTTTGCATAATAGTATGCTGTTCAATCAGAGCATAAAATAAAAAAGTTAGAAGGTAAGAAACTGTTCTGAACATTATTTCTGTAAAGTCAGAATTGGTGACCTATGGGTACAAAACACTAGATCAATGTCTTTTGAAAATCATCGTTTCTGGAAATTTATTATTTTTACCAGCCAAGCAGATAGGTGAAGGACATATAAAGGTCTTAACCCTGGACGTATGGGTACTTTGTTCAGTTCATAGACTTATTTTAGCTAAAATCAAGCTATAAGCTACAACGACTGTGAGCATTAGCAATGTTTCGGGGGACTTTCGTGTCTTTGATATATTTCTTGTATATTACAGACTATCGAATGATGAAAATCTGTTCAAGAATTTCAAGCGTGTTCTGACACCGTGGAATAGAAGGAACGGAGGTGGAACATGCTTTACAAAGGAATCTATAACAGACAGGAAGTGTAGACACAGAAATCGGAAGAGACGTGACACCAGTGGCATGAGAGCTGATGACGAAAGACTCTTTCAGCTGATGTCAGACCAGAGAGTGGCTCAATCTGTGGAGAAGGTTTGTTATACCATATTACAGGTTTAGTGGGTACTTGTTCAGTTCGGTCACAGCAAAAACAAAAATACACAATGTGGTTTTATAATTTCTAAATAACTATTTTATTTACAACAATAAATGGAATAAAATCACTGACTTTATAATAATCCATACAGTTACAGCTATTATCCGTTTATGGAAAGAATCATTCGGAACACCTCGGGCGACTTCAATAAGTCACCTCGGAAATAATGTGGTAGGCGCCATATTGGACAATTTTATAATACAGGTGGTGTCTGCTAAAATGAACAAAAATTCTTAAAGCCTCTACCTGTTTATACATTTATTTTCATTTTTTTCTAATGCATAAGACAAACATTGCTTGAGTTCTGCCATGTTTGTTTATATTTTTATTAAAGCCGGGGCGAATTACCATTTGTTGTATTCATACACTTACATACGTGGTCTTTATACGAAGTTGTCGGAAAAGGTCGAATTAGAATGCCTTTTAAGTCATAAATTCATTACAACTCCAATAGTTAGAAGGTCCCAAAAATATTCAGAACTCCAAGAATTCGAGGATGAATTCTTGGAAGGAGGGGGTGTATGTGGTACAGATGTAATACAATACTTGTACTTTATTTCGACACATCTAGAATTGCTCTGTGATCGAGGGTACTGGAGTTCAAATCTATCTGAGTGCAAGTGGATTATCCCAATGTAAAGAATTAATCAAAACATGTTGATGCAAAGGTAGTTCGTGTTTACATAAAAAGTCACATGTAACAATCTTAATGTTTCGTTTATAGGAAATCCTTTTCAGATGATTTGTTCCACAAGTAACAGAAGACATGTTAGAGTTTTTTTTGCTTTTTGAAGAGGAACAATTATCAGACCCACTAGCGTTTGTGTATACCATTAGTGTACCCAGAGTGGTAACGCATTTTAGAGACCAAGTGTATTGATAGAAATATTGTTTGCGCCAAAAAATGTCTGTCTAAAGCAAAATTTACATTGTCTTTGAGACTGCTGAAAATAAAGATTTTTTTTTCTGAAATTCCATCGAATTTTATTACTGCAGTTCTTTGGCGGTATGTTCTCACAAGTTTAAGTGTAAATTTCTTCAGGGGAGTCATGAGAACACAGTCTCGGTAGAAGAAGCAAAGATGCTGTGTAATTCCACGGTTATGGTGTCACCAGCTGTAATAGAAATCCCAGACAAGCTTGCAGACGAAAATTTGACCGAAGTCATGTCTCAGTGTGTGTACGATGTGACAGTGAGTATCACAATCGTCTCAAAACAACGCCTTTCTAAAAAAATATCTGTTAGAAAATGGAAATTTGTATAAGAACAGTCTGTTTAAATCAAATTAGCCATTCACTAAATTACACTGATGTTTTATCTAGGCTTAACCTTGCGGTTAAAGTCATATCCTCAAAACTGTTTATATGAGGATCTTCACTCTGATTAAAACCTGTTATCAAAACTGTTTGGCTATGAGAACCTTCAATCTGATTAAAAACTTTTAGGTTGTGAGTATCTTCAGTGTAATAAAAGTCTATCAAAACTGCCTGGCTATGAGGATCTTCAATTTGATTAAAATCTGTTATTAAAACTGCTTGGCTATAAGGATCTTCAATGTAATAAAAGTCTGTAATCGAAACTGCTAGGCTATAAGGATATTCATTCTCATTAAAATCTGTTATCAAAACCACTACTCTATGAAGATATTTAATTCAGTTAAAACCGCATCCTTTAAAACGCTAAGCTGTGAGGATTTGCAGTCTGATTAAAATCATAACTTCAAAGTGTAGATCATCGTCAGATTGATCTAGGCTTAATTTGGAGTTATACAATAAAGATTTTTACAGCAGTCTATTGTAAAATATGATTTTACAACAAAATCAACGCCAAGCACAATATTATACTGTAATAATAATTATCACATATCATATAATATAATAAAACTACTATTCCTTATACACAAAGGTAAGTGGTGACAGTATATGGGCCGAGGCTCATGGGGAAGCTTTAAACAACATCGCAGCAACAATTATTGATCTGAACCCAGTATTTGCTGAAAACAATACGGAGATTAGTTAAATCTTTCCTTTCTCAGTCATGCCTGAATAACTGTAGCGGCCACGGAACCTGTTCCATTACAGGCATATATCATTTTTACTTGTTTTACATTTGATATCGATGGACACTATTGAAATTCTTTAATATCATCATGCAAGTCTGAAGATAGCTTTTACTTGACTCTTTCAAAATGACCTTTGATTATTTTCTGTCTAAACTGTAGGCTTCCATACAAAATAAATTTCTTGAAATTCTGTAAAAGTAAATGGACATGCTGAATGTACTTTGATATTTTCGATGTAAATACCAAATAAAGAAAGAAAAGAAAGTTTTTGAAAAATAACAATCTAATACATATTGGCAAATTCTATGGTTTAGTTAACGTAATACATTGAAGTGACTTAGACATATCAATACGGAATACAAACTCAAGTAAAAATTACTAAAAAAATGTAAATAGAATTTTTCACCAAAATATTTCAATTTTACCTTTTTGACGAATAAGGAAACACTGTTCAATCACTTTTTGCCTTTATCTGCTGTCTGTTAAAACCAGGACTTTGTTCTTGTGCTGACCCCTTTGAAGGGCCAGAATGTGGGACTGACTTGAGAGTCCCACCCATCATATTTGATATTGAAGGGGGTGGAGTCTGTGATACCATCGACGGAAACGACTGCACCTGCTTTACCATAAGAACAGACAACATATTTGACGGATTCAGGTGTGATACACGGACATTTACGGTATAGTTGTATTTTAATGGAGCAAAATACGTATTATTTGGTCAAAAGATTTGAAATTGCATTGCCTATACAACGTCAAGGTAAATTTTCAGAAAGATTTTGCATTTTCATTTACTAAGTGAAGTTTGAAAATAGAGCCACTATAAACATTTACTATTTTAAAAATTGAAAAAAAAGTTCAGTGCTCATAAATATGTTATTAGTATTCATGTGCCGTCTTTTCAGATGGAATGGTGAGGTTCATGGCATTTAACTCTTTATTTTTGCTTCTTATTGACATTGTCACCGTCCTTAAATGATACATTAATTCTTTTGTCTGAGGGCAGACTTCTTTTTAAATGAAAGATTAATAAAAATAATTCTATTGTACCGGTAGATGTTTTTCAACGGTACACGCACACTAGTCAGGAGTGTTTTGTCACGGGGAGATTACGAAGATATATTTACTGGTGTTTGCTGTGTTACTGATGGAAGGGAGAGCCGTTCAGATGACATAGGTGACATATCCTCACCAAGCGTCACAATGTTTAAGATTTCTATCAGTAATGACGGACAGAACTATGGTGTCATAAGTCCAGTGTATGTTTATGATTCAACATGCATACAGCAGACTTCCAACAACGGTGACATAGTTATTGACATAAAGGTAAAGATATTTAATTACATATTGCATCTTTCTGCTGTTGAAGTTACGATAGTCACAACATAAACCAATCTCCTTGCAGTGGTCTCCCCTTCATTATGTACTGAAAGTATGAAAGGGAAGTAACCGCTGGGAGGTTTGAACATATAACCCGTCTGACGGCGTCTTAAATTCAAAACGAGACGTTGTTCGGCTGATGTTATAGTGTTATAGTCCACGGATCGTAGAAGGTAGTGCGTAGAAAAAGAAGGGAGGTGGGGGGGGTACGATTATTTTATTGGGTAGACAAAATATCGTTTCGTCTTTCTCTCGAGCAACTTCATAAGTAGAATCCAACAGTTTAGGTGAAAGTTCTGAAAGAGAATCGCTCTAGAAATGTAAATGTCTGTCTTGAGGTCTCACCAAGGCCTTAATTGAGAAAGCCCTGGTCTCACCGACTATTACTTATTCAATATCCTCAAGATTCCACTGTTACATTTTTATGCTTTTTATTGGCGTTGCTAATTTATGGGGTTTAATTTTTCCCAGGAATCGTACTGCTATATCGAAAATGCCTGCGTCAATAAGGGAACGAAGTCAATACGGACAGAGAATGACTGCTTTATATGCGACCCATACGTGGAAAAGTTTAGGCTGGACGAAGGGTACTCTGTGTTTTCATTTTTGCTTTTTTTTATTACAAGCAGTTTCTTTTATCATGATGCATCCCGGAGCATGCTAACACAGTTACTGATGCATCTAACAGTTTTATGCGGCATCCGATCGAATTTTACTAGAGTTTGTTGCAGGTCACTCTTTCAAAAGAGCAAGCCAGTGATACTGGTGGGACATTTGTCATCTTTGCATCATATCATGTCAAATGTAACACGGGACATGTAAATATGCATTACGGAACTACTTTTAGTAGTTAACAAGCTTTTTTGGATAAAGACTTTACACCTCCAGCTTTTAAAGCAGGTGTTTAACCTGAAAGACAACTGCTGAAATTGTTACAGATTTGCTAGTTTAAGCTTGATTGCTAGGACCAGTGTCAAGTTTGGGATATCGTATATGCCTGGAATTGGAATTTTCAGTTTCTTTGTAGAAAGAACACATGATCATTTCACCACAAGGGTACCATAATATACTCAATAATTCTGAACACATGATCATTTCACCACAAGGGTAACATAATATACTCAATAATTCTGGCCCAGCACATCGATTCCTTCTGATTTAGCTGTGCAGTTACATATTCGTATTTGCGTGCCTTATTAACTTTTATAACATTGCAGAAGACTGTGCAGAATCCAATACCTCTGTCTCCATGGGAACGGTAATTGGAATCACTATTGCGTGTCTTCTTGGCGTTGCTGTTCTGGCCATTATAATCACATGTCTAGTTTCCAGGAAGGGATTAAAGAAACTAAGGTATCTTAGAATTAATTTGAAAGGCTTTCGTCATAGTGGTGTAGGTATTAAAATCAATTAAAAAGTGACGATACTGTGTCCAGTTCGATTTTTTACATAATCAAAGTTGTGATTTTTGTCTCAGTTTGTAACATTTTAACAAGAAGCTCATTTTTAATTATTTTAGACTGTTATTTATATAACCTGTCAATTAGAAACAACAAAAACATGCTTTTCCACACCGTAAATTGTTTGAAGCTTTTGACTGATTGGGATTTGCAAATACATCTAATACTTTTTTTCAATCTTTCTTTTTATTCATAGATCTGTGCAATGTGTAGGATCGAACTATCAGGTGTCTAGAGGAAGTCACCACTGTCCTGAGCAAAATGGATCGAAGAAGAATGGTTTTGGATGTAATAATTCCCAGAAATTCTGATGATTATGCTGTTTACTGCAAGATTGAGCTCTAAAATATTGATTCTGTATCATGTTTCTATCAGGTTCATGGTGAACACAGTTACAATTGTCAATAAGTGACAGACTCCAGATAAATAAATCTTACACCAAAATAACGCTACATGTAAAGTGGCTTTTGAAAGTGAAAAGCCATACGTTTATGCCAGTTGAAACATTTCCAATAATTACATTTGCTGTTGCCATAGCATTATACCAATTTAAATGTAACAGGCCTGTTACTATAGTTATAATGATGGATGTCGAGACATCTTCATACCTACAGACAGTGTCGTTTGCTTCTTGTACGTTCTCAGTGAATAATGCTAATACACAGGGCCTTTTCCCCAACCACCATAATTTCTGCACTCTCATTTGATATACATGTATACAAAGGTCACTACACAATCTAGGATACAAGACTCAAGAAAAGTAAGAGCAACAAGCTTTATTTCAACACTTTCGTCAAGAAAGTTTAAAAACAAGAAACATTCTTCATAAACATTGCATTATCCTTCCCTGCCATGCACGTGGGTTATTTTGTTCAAACAAAAATCAGTTCTTACTTTCATGATAAACTGTAAATCTCCAATCTATTTTTTCAGTTGTATGTTGACCATATCCTGACTGCATAATTTATACAATGGCCTAGTCTAGTAAGCATACTGGATTCTACCACTACCATATTCTGAGGGAGAGTGAAAAATGTGCCATTGACTGTGATGTATGTGGAAAACAGTTGACACAATGATGCTGAAAACTGAATGAAGTCTCCAGTAATCTTCATTTAGCAAACGTTTTGACCCAAAGCTGGACCAAAGGTTAGAGCATCAGGGATAAAAGAACAAAATAAGAAAACATAACCCTTGTGCACTAGCAGCAAAAATAATAATTGATTAACAATCATTCCATGATAAATATACCAAAATACCTAAATAAAATATGTATCCAGATATAACTATCTGAATATCTCAAGAACAAGAATCACAAAGTAAAATTCCAAATTATCATAAGACAGAACTGAACATAGATATTCTTTTAGACATATAAGGTCTGTCCGTTTACAAAATAACAATGAAAACTAATTGCATAGCTAAAGTTGTTGCCCTTTGATATAAAAATTCAATTAAATCTACAAACTTATCAACAGATAACTGTTTGGTATCTGTAAAGGACATGTACAATGTATTATTTGTTCTTTTACTTTAATAAGTGCAAAAAGACAGATTCTGTAAGATATGGACAAGTGATGGCACTTATCATCCAATGAAATTGCAGTTCATAAGGAACCAATGAAAAGCCTTGATGCTTTTCAAAAGATTTTCCAATAAAAAGATTCACTGTATTCAGACTATGTAGTTTCTAGAAATGTGAATAGAATTTACAACTGTTGAATGCAAAAATGTTTACATTTAATACAATTACGTACTACAGTGCTGTAGTGTGGGCAATGAACGATGAACAGGAAGAAGAATTATATGTAAATACATTATACAGAATATTTACATATAGATTTAATTATGGCGAGAAATGTTTATATAATTTACCCTATTTTAACTGCTGTGGACTGAAATATAAAACTGATAACCAACAACTGAACAAAATCTATAAAATGAATGACTAAATTTAAAAGCTTTCAAATGGATGCAAAGAGGATGAGAGGTCTATGAAAGTACTTTGTTGAAAACAAACGTGAAGAGTGCAAGTAGCAGAGTCATGATGCAAAATACATTACAACATTATAAATTACTGAGACAATGTCGAATAAACAAGATAGAACCCTTACACTGCTGGAGGCAACTGAGTCTGCCTTTGCGACAAGAGCATACCAAGATCAGCCTGCACATCTGTGCAATCTTATCATGGACTATTTGCCATTCAGTCAGTAAATTTTCAGTAATAATCCCCATAAACAATTAATGGATCTGCCAAAACTGAAAGATGGACAAGTCCATTTTAGATATTAAGCAGGGTAAGGGTTAATCATACCTTTATAAAAATATTTAAGGTGAAACATCAGTTGTCCTGCCTTTTTTGGTTGAGAGTTTAATCAATAAGATAAAATTCAGGACACATATGGGGTGGAAAATATTATTCCAACAAATTTGTCTAAAAATAACTAGCAGTATACTGTATGGATAAGGATGTAAAAAGGTCCGATATTATTTGCTAAGCTTAATAAAGTTACGATATATACAACTGAATTTGATAGCGACCCTGGAGTAAAATCCTGATTCTGACTTAAGAGTCTTTCAAAGAAACTACATAAGCTGGAGCAGCTTCAGAAATTTGAAGAAACTCTTTTTTTATGATTTAATAATGTTCCTGTGTAAACCTAAATAACAGGTTTCTTGTGAATATCTCGGAGTATTGCCATCTTTGATAATGAAAAAATATGTATGCTATTATATATACCCAGACATACACCCTTAATCAGTGTATCTTTGTTCAAAACTGTCCAATCAAAATCATCAATAACTGAATCCTAATGAGCAACAGGTTTAAATCATTAACTAAAAACATTATAAGCAAACAGTAATTTAACATTCCATCACTAAAAATCCACAAATAATTCCCGTGACAAACCATTCATTTTTGACTATGGACACTGAACAGGGCAACAGATGATATGTAATTATAGAATTTTCAGTGCACCCTGACATACTGGTCAAACTGCAAAAAGAACCTCTAGATCATCTGCCCGGGAATAAAACAGTTTAAAGCTCTACTAAGCTGAACTTGTCTTAGTCCATATAAATGTATGTAAGCTCAATTCAGCCTTCTCAATTATCAGCTTCATTGATTAGTTGGTTTAGTTCAAACACCCTTTGACAGTCATATCAGGCAAGCCATCTTAGCTACTTATGTCTGAGAAAGACATGTACAACCATTCACTGTATAAAACACTGCCATAAATTTGATCAAACCTTTATCTGTTTTATTTTGCTGCCAAAAAAACTGCTAAAAGGGGTTGCATTATCAGGAAAACAAGGAACAAACATAGAAGTATATAAAAATATCCACTGACATCTGACCAAACTTTGACCTTTATGTATTGCAACCTTAACTTTTAATGACTAACCGGGAAAATATCACGCAAAGTTTACCCTTTCTCTGCAGATATAAAATATCACCAATTAACTGCATAATGTGTATGTAAGGCAAAGCATGGTGTGTAAGTTGTGCAAAAAAAGAGTAAAAAAGATTCAAACATTGTTTCCATGAAGTAAAACAATCTTACAGTACACTGTTCTCCATTGCAGAACTTCCAAAGTACAGACAGAAACTTCAAATGTACAAACAGAAGCTAAGTTTTTATTTTTACTGACAAACACTAAATTACGTTTAATTCAAGGGAGGTAACTCAACAGACCAAAAGGAAAAGTTAATAAAGTTCAAACTATTTAACAAAATATCCTCATTAAATTTGATTTCAAAGTATTTTTCATATCGATATTTAAATATTGTTGATATTAATGATTTAAATAATTAACATTTATGTACATGTATAAAATTTATGCATATCTGTCAACATTAACATGTTAAAACATTAAAGCTTAAAATATACAGCTAACAAAATCTGTTTTCTTCAATGAAGTTCTGTAACAGTAAAAAGAAAAAAAAAACAACACTTCCATTTAAAGGCAAAAAGACAAATGTCATCTGAAACTCTTCCAAAGACAATCTACCAATGGGAGTGATTTTTTTAAACCACAGCCCACGACCTCCTATGAAAAAAATCTAAACTTCAAAAATATTCTCTTCTGACATAAAAAAGAACATAACACTTGACATAATGATCTTAAAGAACCATTTCGTATATCTGTCATTGATTTCACTGAAATCAAATAAAGCTATGGAAATTAACTGGCAGTAAATTTATGTATTCTTCATTATAAAGTTCACATCAAAGTAAGTAAAAGACAGTTTTAAACTCATATCTGCGGTAAACTAGTGACTACTTCTGTGTACAAGATTTTTCAAATGTAAAAATCACATTTTGATAAACTGATATCGATTTACCTTAGTATTGCACTCAGCCATTTATTTGTTATAGGTAGAGAGAAACAGGTTAAGGCACAAAGTTCTATCTTTTGTTTTAATAAAAACAAGACCATATTTTGTTCTAAAAATAAGCTTTATAAGCGGGACAAGAAAAAAAACCCTTTACAATTAAAAAAAAATCTGAATGTGTCTTTCCTCTGAGCAGTCTGAACACCCTTGTAATCTGAATACATCTTTCCTCTGAACACCCTTGTAATCTGAATACATCTTTCCTCTGAACACCCTTGTAATCTGAATACATCTTTCCTCTGAACACCCTTGTAATCTGAATACATCTTTCCTCTGAACACCCTTTTAATCTGAATACATCCTTCCTTTGAAAACCCTCGTGTTTTTTACTGGTAAGACTAAAGAGATAAACTTAAGACACAGAATAAATATTAATAAAACATTTCTCCTGCTACATGAACACATTTAAAGAGGAATGGCTGTAAACATTTATCTCCATGTTAATATAGAAATAAATACAAGGTCAAAGGTAAATGTTAACACAAGGTCAAAGATAACTCAATGTTGACACAAAGTCAAAGGTACATGTAACTCAATGTTAACACAAGGCTAAAGGTAACTCAATGTTAACACAGGGTCAAAGGTAACTCAATGTTAATACAGGGTCAAGGTAACAAAGCTGCTATTTTCATGAACAGAATGAAGATATGCCTTGAAACTACTGCTTAATTATCTTTTACTGCTGCTGCTGCTGCTGAACCTTATTATCAGATGATTAACAGCTTCTGATAAAAATATATTTATCTTTCATCAAGATCTCTCATCCATCCAGATTCATGGTTTTTTTTGCACATTCAGATTAATATGATAAACTAAATGTATTCATCGTTTTTTTTACACACTGTATGAATTATTCAGTAAGCATCTAAATTTATAAAGGATTCATGTTTCTTTTGGCTGTTTGAAACTATAATCAGTGATTAACTAAAAATAAATTATGAAGTTAAACTTCCTCCATTTTAGAAGAAATCTCTTTTCCTAATGGTAGAGACTGAAAATTCCAATCAATATCTGACTTAAGAAAATGAAACATTAGCAAAACATATCTCAATATTAATTTGAAACACCAAAATTACTGAGTAAAATGTGAAGATTTTCCAGGATAATCATAACTTACTTCTGAACAGATCAATACTTTGAACAGATCAATTTTTCAGGTTTGGATGGGAAACATTTTCATGAATACTTATAAAATTCAACCCATTTGGTCTGATGAGGAACATTTTCATGAAGACTTATAAAATTGAACCCATTTGGTCTGTAATCAAGAAATGATGCTAACTCCAATTATTGTCTTACAAACAATAATCCAAACTCTATTAAAACCTCGTTATAATATTGCACCAAGCTACATGTCTTTTTGGAATGATGACATCAACTACTGATTGGTCAAATTTTAGACAGAACCTCACTTCCATTTCCTGTGACAGACACAGAATCAATAACATCAATGTTGTCTGCTCTCTGTCAAAAGCCAACCTCAAGCCAATAAATTCAATGAATTAATTTCGTGTTCAATCACTGACAAAATGTAACATGGTTCTTCAGTTAATCCAGTTGTATTTCTTGCAATAACAACACCACTGCACTAATGGGGATGACAACAATAATTGTTCTATTCAATCTGTCAGCATTTTAGACAAACAGCACATGTAAGCCTGAGTAAAGTGTTGTTGGAATTTGAAAGCACTTGAATATCTACATTTGGTGAACTAATACCAGATCTGGAAAACTGAAAAGAACAAAAGTATGATGTCTAAATTACCCTGTTGACTTAAAAAACAAAACAATATCTCAATGATACACATCTAAGCCATACTGGACTTTGTTAGAAGGCTAGAACTTGACCTGTAATCGGAATCTACTCATTTATCACAATTATATCATGTAAGACATATTATGACCATATATGACTAAAGAGAATAATTATTTGAATAAAACCTTTTTTAAAACGAGCTACTCAAAGTTGTGACTTGCATCAAGTACATGTATGTGTAAGTTAGTGTTAAAATGCTCAAGTCATTTCTGTTCCCCTTGTTTGCAGCCACATTAATGTATATTCATTCAACTGTTGGATGCCATAACTTTGAGAGCCTGTGACATGCTGTGTAATGAACTGTCACAAACCAACAGCAGTACTATGAACACAAGACTGTCTAAATCATAATCATTTAGGACACCTTTTTACAGCATTAACACTTTTCGGAAGATTTAATTTTTAAAAAAAATTTACCTTCTTCTGTTAAGTACATACCTATGAGTTGTTCCGCACTGGTAAATCTATAACATTTAAATGTACAGCAACTGGGCTGGCTGTATCATACACTTCACCTTTCGATGACATTTGACCTTGAATATTTGTTAACTGGAAAAGAAAATATAAAATTCAATTCTACCCTTGTGGACTAAACATATTTCTTTGTAAAGTGACATCATGTACCAATGATTAAGGACATTATATCTGTGGATCATACATTCTGTCAAGCTATAACTGAAGAATGCAATGAGGCATCAATAAATATGCTTTCACCATATTTTTTTATCATAAACTTATAGATGTTTATTTTTAGAACAGAAGTTATACTTAACAACATGCGTTTTCCAAGTATTAATATATGCAACTTATATTGTTTGAAGAAACCTGGCATTGCATTATAATTGTATATAAGAATTTAGGAAGTGACTTATGTTACAATGTAACCTTGAAATGAAAGAATGTAAGCTTTTGCTGAGTAATTACTGATGATTCCCACTGTTACACAAAGGCAAAGTTTAAATATTAAGTTACCTAACTTCAGTCAATCTTACTGATGATTCCCACTGTTATACAAGGGCATAGTTTAAATGATTAGTTACCTAACTTAAGTCAAAATTACTGATGAAGCCTGCCGTTACAAAGACACTAGGTCTAAATGTTAGGTTACCTAACATCAGTCAATCTTACTGATGAAGCCTGCTGTTACAAAGAGACTAGGTCTATACGTTAGGTTACCTCACTTCAGTCAATGTTACGGATGAAGCCTGCTGTTACAAAGACAATCGGTCTAAATGTTAGGTTACCTAACTTCAGTCAATCTTACTGATGAAGCCTGCTGTTACAAAGAGACTAGGTCTATACATTAAGTTCCCTATATTCAGTCAATGTTACGGATGAAGCCTGCTGTTACAACAAGGCTAGGTCTAAATCTTCTGTACAACTAACGATGAATTCTGCTGTTTCACCAAGGCTAGGTCTAAATGTTACATTAACAAACTTCAGTTTATTTTACTTTTGAATCCTGCTGTTTCACTGTGTCTAGGTCTAAAATGTTAGGTTACCTAACTTGCTGTTACACTTATGTTAGGTTACCAAACCTTAGTTTATCATGTGTACTGAGAAGCTGAAGGAAAAAAATCATTACGAAGCGGAATACCGGTATGAATAAGAGTCAAAAGAATACAACTCTTACACTATTTGAGGAGCTATTTGGTGTTAATCCGATGTCTCCTGATCCCACATGTGCTGTGTGCCGAAAATTTGTTGGCTCTCCAATCATACTGCGGTCGATTCTTCGTCTTCCCTTCTACGAAACAGAACACAGAATCGTTACTGATCAAGACACGGAAAAAGAGAACTCATTTGTTTTGTTGAAAGACATTTGTTTTACTACTGAAATAAACTGAACTGAAAATCAGCAAAAAACAATAAAATTCTCGTCCTCTTCAAAAACAAAGCTGAAGTAAAAAATGATAGTCTGATTATTGCCCTTCATAAAAATGCCTGTTTTGTATCAAATTTCTGGATGACCGTTACTATGGCAACAACTTTTTGGGCAGAGTTCTTTCTTCTGTAAAAATGGTGATGCCTGAACAAATCGCAAAGCTGAATGATAAAAAAATTATAGTTTTGTAAAAAGGTGAGATGTATTCAAAATTTATAGAATTTTACTATGAGACACCTAAAATTCAAATATATAGGATCTATTTTATTTATTTACTGCCAATAAGAATTTAGATAGAATCTGACGTCAAATTAGGGTATGTGACGTTATTTTAAGGGATATCAGTTTTGCCTGTCATGTTCCTCTTCAACAAGATAGAATATAGTATCTGTTCTATGTAGGAAGCTGAAATTTTCAGACAATAATCCTGGGATATCATTTGTTAAAAATTAGTAAAAAGGTGAATTTCCAAAAATTATGTCAGAGTGTCCTTTTTCCTGTGTTGTCGGTCATATATAAAGTGATACTGACAACTGTGGATCTCTTTGGATGCAACTTATCTTCATGCACGATAAATAACCTTGAAATATCAAGTTATAACTGCAGACAGGTTCTTAGCCTTACAGTTTTAAGATATAATGCAAGAAACATCCTAGGTCAAGAATACTCCAAAATTTTTCAAAAAGTGGGCCATTCAGGCTTGACAAATATCGAGAGGCAAAAATAAAAATTATTGGTCCAAATAATAAACTTAGACCTTACGTAAAACTTGTACAGGTCTAATGGCCCAATGATCTGCCAAATTCTGCAGGCCTGACAAGAATTTAAAAACCTTGGGCCTCAGGCCTGTGTCTATTTTTGCAGATATATTTAGTATCTTACAGGACTGAGTGGAAGAACCTAACTTACCATCCATAGGTGTAACTGTTAGCATTGTTACTACAGCTGTATGTAAAGTTGTTACTTAATGTGAAAAATCTTGTCTCTGGCCTTTTAGACCTTCTAGTAATAGGAAGAATGACTTCTCTGCTTTGAAGTATCAATGAAATGTTTTCTTTAACATGCATACAGTTACATCCCTTACTGCCATTCTTGTCTTTATTCTGTCAAATTACCTCCCTTTAGTGAATGAAAGATCATACTTACTGGCTGAGGCTGTTCTGTCAAACAACAATTAAAGCAGACAAGCACACCCATTGCCATAGTCATTTAATTGTTCTATAAATAATTCTGGAATGTGAGAAAATGTGAGTATTCCTTGATAACCACTTGTTAGTCCACGGAGTTAATCCTTGAATAAGTTCTGTTCAAATATTGTATCTGTTTTCAAAACTGTGCCTTTTGTGGAATATCTTCCAGTTCCTTTCACTCTTATGTCTGGGTTAAAATTAATTTCCTTAATATTTTTCCTAAAATCAAGTTAATATTCCGATATCACAATAGTCATATCACAGATAAGAATCAATTATTCCTGGAATGTTCTGTCAAAATCAACCTTCCTTATTCTTTTCTAACTCTAAAGATTCATAATAATATATACATATATATCCTTTAAGTCGAGTATTAAGCAAGCTGTCATTAAACATACAAGACCACAATTTCCTTTTTCATGGCACTTCAAAATTCAAAACTCATTTTAAATTACAACTGACAACAAAAAAGATCTCTGTATATCGAAATATTAAGTAAATTCAGTTAAAAGCACATCAGTGTTTCAATATCTTGTGCACAAATGACTTAATCGGCAAATTTAGATTTAACAGTGATGTATCACTCGACAAACAAACACTTTTATCAGTGAAGTGACTAATCTGATGACACAAGCTATTCACTAAATTTCCTGCGTTTTAAAAAGCTACTTCCTACTTTTGTATCATCTCCCTTTTGTGATCTTCACATCTGTTTCCTTTTTTTGAATTACCTCCCTTTCCTGATTTTCAAACTTGTTTCCTTTTTTCTGAATCCTCTTCTATTTTTGTTTAACCTTCAAGATTGTACTAAAATGGGCTAACATGTTTATTTTTTGCAGTAGTTTTAATCAAGTGCAATAACTGCGAAGTATTGATAACTTTCTTTAAAACTAAATCTTAGTCCTTCTATCCAAGTGGTTGGTCCTGAAACAAAAAAAAAAATACAAGTTAAAAACTAAAAAGATTGTACGAGGCACACTTCCAAATCTAGGAAACTTATTATATGTTAATGATAAAAGCTTATGAAAGATTAGATAAATATGTTATAAATATTTTATATTTCAATTTCTGATACTTAACATTCATCTTCTAAAAATCCATAAAAAGAAGTTCCAAGTAGCCATGAAAATGAAATTCCAACTACTTTTTTGACATTTCAGAGAAAAACTTTTATTTTTTTCTGAAGTTTCACATATAAATGGAATAGGTTGTACATGTTGTACATAATTCTCACCATTAGAAAAAGACATATTTTTATTTACAGTTGTATCATATATCTATTTTATCACATATAAGACAAGTGTAAACAGGCAGTTGGCAAATGTACAGATGTACTGTCATTCAACAACTGATCAACTGCATCATACAAAACTTGGGCTGGTTTCCTCTTCACACATAACCTGACTAGTTACTAAGTCTTACAATTTAAAGCTGCAATGCAGCACCCTTTAGTCAGAGCATTCTGACATATATATATGTACAAATTTTGTGCTTCCTCCACGATTGCAGTCAACACAAACCTCCGAAATCTGCAGAGTTTCTCCTTGAAAAAGGCTCAGAATCTCCGCGATTTAAGTTTACACACAATCGCTGCGTTTTTAAGAGTTTTAGAGCATTCCCACGGAGATTCTCCATGAACATTCTAATGTTTCATCACCAGAGTTTTGACAAATCATTTCCTTTTTAAAGGTGTGAAAAAAACAATTATTATAAAATTTATGCACTTGAAATGCTTTCATCAAGAGCATACAGTATGAAATGTGTAATGAAAAGACAATAATGCAACTGTACATTTTACGTCTGCCAATTATGTGACTTTTGGTAAAATTAAAACCAAATTTCAAATACATAAAATTATGCTGTGCATGTTTATTGTATACTTTGTTTTGAATTTTTCAAAACGCTTGTTATTATAGCAAAACCGATCTCTAATTTCTGCCAAGCGCCTAGACAATACATATGTCGCAGCAGAGTTTATGTTAAAAATAAAATAGGAAAGCAGTTTAACAGGTGTAGATCGTAAACCAGTCAAGTCATTTTCTGAAAAAATGATCAGCTGTTTCATAAAGCATTTGCTTTGAATGTCATTCTTTGCTTAAACAGAGCGTTCGTACACAACTGCATCAGAATTAGAGCACATTTGTTCAAATTTTGACTGTTTAAATTAAATGTGTTAACTTTTCGCAGTTTGAATTTCATTTTTAATTTACTGGCGAGTAATTTATTTGCAAGTGGATTAATGCAAGCCCAGCACCGATTAAAGACTTGAAAATATATAAATTGCAGTATTTAAGTTAATTAACAAGCTGTCAATGAGTGTGTAAATCTATTCTTAATGATAGAGTCGTACAAAATCAAATTTTCTGTTCAGTCAACAAAGCCAACATTGTCCAAATAAAAAATATCCACATATATGTCAAAGATATTAAATATCTTATTCAGAAAACATCAAAAAAACGTTTTTCATGGAAAAAGCATGGTACATTTCCAGCTCTAAAGAGCATGTGGTGTCTGAAGCTTGTAAAGCGACATAATGTGAATACCATTTATGGAAAATTACTGTCGCTCAATGGTCATATCTTATATTTAGGAACCAATTAAAGATTGAGACATAATATAGCATGCGTGTACAAATCATAGATCATGAGACCGACACATGATATCCTGTATTTTTAAGTCAGTTGTAAAAACATGTAAAGAACCAAAATATAAGGCATCCTAAATCATGAAGATAAAAAGAGTAAGTAAATATGAAATTTCACTAGAAGATTAACAATTCAGTCAACTGAAAGCATTAACAAATCGCGGAGATTCGCGGAGGATTGATTAAATGCAGTTTCACAGTAAATACCATCAGTTATTAGACAAAATTCATCTCCACGATGCCTCCGCGATTCAGGGAGTTTCTCCGCAATTTTCCTCCTTGTGTCTGCAAATTAAAGAGAAAAAATGTACATATTGCGGGAGCTGGACTGTTGTTACATTCCATACTGAAAATTTTAACTTTTTAGTAGTTCCCAGTAAAGTCAATAAACAACATTTAGTGGTTTTCAGTAAAGTCAATAAACAACAAAGATTTCACTTTTTAATGTTTGCTTTTCAACAAATTTAATGTTTCAATCATTCACTTGCATGGGAATGTGTATGAGGATTTTTAAGACTTCATTCCACTCCATACTCTAGAACATGCAAAAGAGAAGCAATTTTCTTGTTATCCTTCTTTGTAAATACACCAGTTCTGTTTGCATGCTGCTATATAAATACATCTACAAGTCAATAAAATCATTTCATATTCTGATAAATAGAGATTATAGTACACCTCTAGGATGTTATCTAGTCAAGAGAGGAATTTCAAGGTTTGCTGGTCAACAAGGCCAAAAAAATGCTTAGGTAACATTTTTCACAAGCTTGATATAAAAGAAACTGATGCATATAGCTCTACTGAAGTTACCTTTTACAACTTAAACTTATTTAATTCTTATTAATGAAAAGAAGACTGACTTTAATAAAAAAACCCAAAAAAAACATCAAGTTAATAACATTACATCTTGAGTTTGCTTTTTTTGTACTTGAACTAACTCCCAAGAAAGTTAATGGTGGTGAAGAAAACACAGCCGAGATAATCTTAAGTGGTAAAATTTTTGTGGCAGTTAAGAACATTTATGAAATATGCTTCATTTCTGCTGATATAACCAAAGCATTTTATGTACTTCTGACACAGTTTAGAGGATGATAATGTTGATATTTTTTGGCATAAATTACTCCTACTTTTACTGTTGTTATTTTCTATACTTGTTTTTACTAAATAAGGGTATAGCTGTGTGTAAGAAAGCTTTAATCCTTGACCCTGCTAAATTTCTAAAATGGACTAGTCATTCATTCAATCTGGACAGTCCTATGCATCATTTATAGGGGTGTCAACAGAAATCTTAGCAAAGAAGTGCAGACAATGATCAGCCTGCATGCATGTGTTGGGTGATCTCTAACATGATCAGAATACAAGGCTGGCTGGGTGATCAATGAATGTACACAGTAACAAAAACTGTCACTGAAAGATGACAATGCCCCTGAAGTGGTGCTATGACTTTTGAGGACCAGAGAAGATTAATTGAAGATCATTCAAAAGAAGTTGTTTTTTTTTTACTATTTTATCTCAAGGTCACTTAGGTGTCAAGATAAAAAAAAATATATATGTCATTTGGAAGATCCCTACTGAAAGACTGTTGTGTTCAAACATAAACTAAATCTGTTGATTCAAAAGAAGTGTGCACTTTTTAACAGTTTGACCCCAAGATCAGTGTCATTTCAGGGCCAAGGTAAAAAAAAGTGTCATTGGGATTACCCAAAAGGTTGTTGTGTGCCAACATGAAGTAAATCTGTTGAGTAATAAGGTGTTATGGCTAATATTAAGTATTTTTGAACCTTGGCCATTCAAGATCAATGTCATTCAGAGGTCAAGGTCAAATAAGTAGACGTCAGAGGGACGGTCTTGTCCAAAGGAATGTTATGTTAAACTTTTTGGATGGAATGACAGACAGACAGGTTAAAAAGAGGGCAATCAAAAGTGCTGACCATGATCAGACTGTACTGATGTGCTGGAAGATCATGGAATGTACACTGTTACAAAAGAAATACGCCGACAATGATCAGACTGGATGATCATTACATAGTGAAAACAGTTTGCTTTCAGTGAGGTCAAGGTAAACATTTATTCAAGATTCCTTAAATCTGGGTGTTTTACAATTCTCTGTTATAATACATATATCTTTTCTCTTATTATGTCTCCTCTAAATCTTACTCAATACTCCCCCATGAAAACTTGAGTGGTGCATTACCAATACCATGTTGAGTCACTCTCTCACTTAAATTATGTACAGTCACAGTCAGCCAAAAAATCAAAATCACATGATTCCTATAATGAATTCAGAATAAAAACATTATTTTCAAACAAGTCCATACCTCATGAAGGCAGAAGCCAGCACAAGAATGTTTTATATCAAAGTGGAAGACGAGAGCAGTTAAACTGATTTACATCTTTACATGCAATTTGTAATCAAGGAAGTTATTACTGAAAGCCATGCTGTAGAGGCAATACACTTAACAGATAAATTAAGATTACTTCATTATTCATAATAATTTTTTTTTTAATATTTTTCCAAAGAAAACAAGAACACCCCTAAGACTGCAAAATCAAGTTTCAAACATAATACCGTATTTCCCCCATCTAGGGCCTATGCCCCTATAAACCCTCCTCATGTGTTTGGTAGACCTGAAAATGAATAACGGCCTGTTCTTTGCAGTGGGTAATTCATAAACAAACATGTTTTTTTTTTCTTTTCTGTTTTGTAATGGCATGTATAGACTTCACTACTGTCTGCAAAAATAAACTCTCGGTTTCAATTTTACAAACTTTTCTTAATACTTGAACTAGACAGTAGGCTTTATATTAGTACTCCTTTCACAGCTTTCACAGCTTCCCCCCTCCCCTCCCCTACTTGTCTTGAATTTTCTAAGTGCTCTGGGCACTAGATGGGGTGAATACGGTAGCTGGAAAATAAAACAAACTTCGCTTTCTATCCACTTATCACTTTTTCACATGTGCACAAAAAACATAAGATCACTGGCATTAAGTGTTACCATAGAGGCAACAAAAACACTAAAAACTTGTAAGATTTCACATGATAAAGCCTTCATCAATTGTTCCTCTCCTGTGCTCTTCATGCTTTTTTTCTCTGTTGTCGAATAAATATCTTTGTTGCATGAAACCAGATTATCAACTTAAGAAGAGGTCCTTTTATTTTTTATCAACTTTAGAAAAAGAGAAATATTAAATCTGCTCTAAAACATTACCCCAACTTAATTATGAAGCTTTTCCATCCTAGCTTAAAACAAAACATTTTCCCCACTTAATTCTCAATAATTTTCAACCTGGCTTAAAACTAACCAACAATTTCACGACTTAAATTCCAAAGTCTAGAATCAAGATGACTGAAAAACAGTATTTCTAAAAAATCTTCACAATATTTCCTCATATCAATGATATTTGTTTTGTACACAGATTAAGTCTGCATTGTACTGGCAAGGAACCAGTTTTATTCCAAAAGCCTTAACCATACTTTCAGCCTTTTTACACTCATTAGAGGTATTTTTTTAATCCAGGTTCTATCTGCAAGAAAACATAAGCTATTCATCTAACCATGTCAATGTTTTCGTCTTTCAAAGGCAGAAAATGTATCTTGATTTCCCTGATAACAACATGATTAACCCATTACTTACCTATACAATAACTGATTTATTTCCTGTGTATAGATTTCCAATACATTTTGTGATAAAAGCTGCTAATCTACCGGTACTGGTACTCGAGATTGTACTACGGTATGTGACCTTGATATTACACTTGGTGACCTTGATCTACAGACACAATGACCACTATTGTTTCTTCAGTTTTTGGTTTTATTTCCTTTTTTTCCATCAGACTTTGTTATGTTCTTTTTGTTGATTTTCTTTTGTTTTTTCTATTTCCTTTTGACAGGAAGAGTTCCTGTGATTTTATTGATGACAGCTTGTGCAATGATTATTCAAACATTTTAATGTACTTTAGGCCTCTCCCTAATCTTCGTCACCCCCTCTTTGTACCACAACCCCTCAAACTAGACCATTACATAGTCATACAAAGACAAACAACAATTTCTTGGAATTACATCTATCTAATTTTCTTTCAGACAAAACTGATCAGCTACATGAATTATCTCCCTTTGTATAATCTATAACAGAAAATTTTCAGAATCATTGGCATAAAATTAATGACAATACTGGTACATAAACACTTGGTGGTCGGCCAAGAGAATCTTTTTAAGTTACTGTTTAAACTCAGAACCCAAGACAGAATATTAAATTTTGGTTTTATTTAACTGTGTTTAACGGTCGGTCGTATCAAGTGGGCAGTTTACCATATCATCTTTCCTGTGAAGGACCAGTATTAGACTCCATTCTCATTAAGAAAGTGCCAAATTTCTGACAGAAATGGTTATGGATATATGAGAAAACTGAGATTGAGTTTTCAACTGCTTCTTCTGATAATCAAGTGCCCTATCCCTAAAATGCCCTTCCTGGCCTTAATATTAAAGATTACAATTTTCTTCCTTGTGTCAAAAAATTTAAAGCATTATTTTCTTGTACTCAGAAAATGCAGTTTATCTCAAGATGCTTTTATTGTGGCCCAATGAAGTATATTTGAAGATGCTTTAAATGTGGTCCTATTCAGTATATTTGTAGATGCTTTCATTGTGACCCAATACAGTATATTTGAAGACGCTTTCATTGTGACCCAATGCAGTATATTTGAAGATGCTTTCATTGTGGCCCAATGCAGTATATTTGAAGATGCTTTCATTGTGACCCAATACAGTATATTTGAAGATGCTTTCATTGTGGCCCAATGCAGTATATTTGAAGATGCTTTCATTGTGGCCCAATGCAGTATATTTGAAGACGCTTTCATTGTGGCCCAATGCAGTATATTTGTAGATGCTTTCATTGTGACCCAATACAGTATATTTGAAGATGCTTTCATTGTGGCCCAATACAGTATAAATTTTGAAGATGCCTTTATTGTGGCTTTATGCAGTATATTCTAAGCTGCTTTCATTGTAGCCCAATACAGTATATTTGAAGATGCTTTTATTGTGGCTTTATGCAGTATATTCTAAGATGCTTTCATTGTGACCCAATACAGTATAAATTTTGAAGATGCTTTTATTGTGGCCCAATGCAGTATAAATTTTGAAGATGCCTTTATTGTGGCTTTATGCAGTATATTCTAAGCTGCTTTCATTGTGACCCAATACAGTATAAATTTTGAAGACGCTTTCATTGTGACCCAATACAGTATAAATTTTGAAGATGCCTTTATTGTGGCTTTATGCAGTATATTCTAAGCTGCTTTCATTGTAGCCCAATACAGTATAAATTTTGAAGATGCCTTTATTGTGGCTTTATGCAGTATATTCTAAGCTGCTTTCATTGTGACCCAATACAGTATAAATTTTGAAGACGCTTTCATTGTAGCCCAATACAGTATAAATTTTGAAGATGCCTTTATTGTGGCTTTATGCAGTATATTCTAAGCTGCTTTCATTGTAGCCCAATACAGTATATTTGAAGATGCTTTTATTGTGGCCCAATGCAGTATATTTGAAGATGCTTTTGTTGTGGCTTTATGCAGTATATTCTAAGATGCTTTCATTGTGACCCAATACAGTATAAATTTTGAAGATGCTTTTATTGTGGCCCAATACAGTATATTTGAAGATGCTTTTGTTGTGGCTTTATGCAGTATATTCTAAGATGCTTTCATTGTGACCCAATACAGTATAAATTTTGAAGATGCTTTTATTGTGGCCCAATGCAGTATATTTGAAGATGCTTTTGTTGTGACCCAATACAGTATATTTGAAGATGCTTTTGTTGTGACCCAATATAGTATATTTGAAGATGCTTTTATTGTGGCCCAATACAGTATATTTGAAGATGCTTTTATTGTGGTCCAATGCAGTATATTTGAAGATGCCTTTATTGTGGCTTTATGCAGTATATTCTAAGATGCTTTCATTGTGACCCAATACAGTATAAATTTTGAAGATGCTTTTATTGTGGCCCAATGCAGTATATTTGAAGATGCTTTTGTTGTGACCCAATACAGTATATTTGAAGATGCTTTTGTTGTGACCCAATATAGTATATTTGAAGATGCTTTTGTTGTGACCCAATACAGTATATTTGAAGATGCTTTTGTTGTGACCCAATACAGTATATTTGAAGATGCTTTTATTGTGGCCCAATGCAGTATATTTGAAGATGCTTTCATTGTGACCCAATACAGAATAAATTTTGAAGATGCTTTTATTGTGGCCCAATGCAGTATATTTGAAGATGCTTTCATTGTGGCCCAATGCAGAATAAATTTTGAAGATGCTTTTATTGTGGCCCAATACAGTATATTTGAAGATGCTTTTATTGTGGCCCAATGCAGTATATTTGAAGATGCTTTCATTGTGACCCAATACAGAATAAATTTTGAAGATGCTTTTATTGTGGCCCAATGCAGTATATTTGAAGATGCTTTTATTGTGGCCCAATGCAGTATATTTGAAGATGCTTTTATTGTAGCCCAATGCAGTATATTCTAAGATGCTTTTATTGTGACCCAATACAGTATATTCTAAGATGCTTTTATTGTGACCCAATACAGAATAAATTTTGAAGATGCTTTTATTGTGGCCCAATACAGTATATTTGAAGATGCTTTTATTGTGGCCCAATGCAGTATATTTGAAGATGCTTTCATTGTGACCCAATACAGAATAAATTTTGAAGATGCTTTTATTGTGGCCCAATGCAGTATATTCAAAGATGCTTTCATTGTAGCCCTATGCAATGTATTTGAATATACTTCAAAACATGTTATAAGTATACATTTCCAACAGATGTAAACAATATGAGTCAGCCAGGCATAAAAAAAAAAATCAACAAAAATTTCACCTAAATGACAAATATCCTATATATCAACAACCAGTATAACTACAAAAAGCCGATTAAATTGATGAATAGTGATACATTACAATAATTACCTTTTAATACATGTATAAATCGGTTGTTTCTTTCATTCAATGCTGAAGGTCCTCACAGAAAACTTTTCTATCCCATAATCCTTGTATGTTTTTCTTCACAAATCTTTTATGCACAGATGTTTTTCCCCACAACATTTATTTCCGCAGCTCCTTTTTTTGTTTCTATGGTAACAGACTGTAATCTTCAAAGACCATCCTTATCAAAATATCTGCAAAAAAGAAGAAGAAGAAATAAGTTAGTTACTAAAATATTTATCTCTACTATAAAGCTGAAATCTATCATGTAATCTAACAAATTTTCCTCAGAGTAAATCTTTTATCTCAATCTCCCTTTGCTCAAATTTTCTCAGAATCAACCAAAAACCCTACAGATAAATTTTTCCTCCCACCATACTAATAAGCATTATAAATCTTCTGCTTGCAAAATAGTAAAGATATATGTTTTCTCCAGCTAAAAAATGAAATAAATAAATCAGAAAAAAATATATATTCATTTGGGAGTGCACACTTCCCTGTAGATAATAAAAACTTTGATGTCTGCACTTTGATACAATCTTATGAAATAATCATGCAACACTTCTTATTTTTTCACCTAATGAAAAAAGTGAAATTAAAAACAGAAAGAGAGAGAAGAAAAAAAAAGATTTCCTTGCATCAACCTATTTATTTTATTATCTCTACCAACCTTACGATTTGCTTAAAGAAAGTCTCAAATTTATCGTTAACTACATGTACACTTAAACACACCAATTAGCAGAGTGTCTATATAATGTCTATCGTGTAGCCCCCACCCTTCTTCAGCTTTAAGAAGTAAATGTACATTACACACATGTATATTTCAATGATGGACACTATCAACCAGTGCATTTTATGGGGTTAATTTGTCACCCTCACTATATACCTTGACATAAAATATTAATTACATGATAAAAGCATGTCTAATATCTACTAAATACATGAGTAGTTTCATATCTCATATGTTTTTTTTTTTTATTACTCTTTCATAATTTCAACACCTTACTCATTAAACCAAGGGTCAATTTGAGATTATCAAAGTAATTACATTGTACTTACATTGTTGTAAGTAAACTATATATAATTTTCCTTACAATGTTATAAACTACTTGCCTTATATTTTCATCATTTTCATTAACTATTTTTCTTACTTTTTCATAACCAATGTTCTTACATTTTTGTAAACTATTTGCCTCACATTTTCATAAACTATTTTCATTACATAATTCTTATTTTCATTTTTTTTCAACATACAAGAGTCGATTTATTAATTACAATTTAAAACAACTGTTCACGATCAAGCATTTTCAATACGTCTGTTTTTTATCGGACTTTGGAACTTTACATGGTCATATGAAACCTCATTAACATTATTTCCTTGTCATTTCCTATATATAACCTTTAGACAATTATTATATGAAAATGTAACTGCAAGTTCTAGTAAGAACACTTGTGCTAGAATTATGACAATAAGCATATAATCATATAGTTATATATGGATCCTTTTTTTTAAAATGGGGTTTTGGTACTATACACATGGTCATATGAGTCTTTTTATAATATAATTTCCTCGTCAAAAGGATATAACCTTTAGACAATTATTGTAAGTAAATGTAATTATACGCTATATTTGGTTGGTTTTAGTACTATTCACACAGTCAAATTTATCCTTCTTTAATATAATTTCCTCGTCAAAAGGATTGAACTGTATATAAATGCAGCTAAGTTCAAGTAAGTTCACTCATGCTCCCCCCCCCACCCAACACACACACAAACAGACCTTTAAAGTTTGTTCAAATAATGCAACATCATTTTCATCACACATTATACAGACTCTACATGCTGTAGGGTAATAAAATACCACAGATGTGCTGCAACAAAAAAATGAACACAGCTGTTCATTTTTAATACAACTACCTACATACTGTGGTTGCTAGTGTTTGCCACATCTCCAAAACTGATTTGTCTATTTTTGTTTTGTCTAATTTTAAGTTTATTTGTTTATTTAACATAGGTACCTGAGTTGCTTATACGACCAACTTCCCCTGAATTGGGGTTGTGACAGATAGTGCAAAACACAGACAGCTCGCACACTATTACCATTCCAGAGACACCTCTGGTTCTTTGTACATTGTACAGTGTACAGACCTCAGTTTAAGCTCTCTCTGTCTATCTATTTGAGTTTTATTTATAGTCGGTACTAGTTGCCCATATAACCAACGCCTCCTGCAGAGATAAGTTATTTTAAGTTGTTGGGGATATTGCAAGATACAGAAAGAATCCCATTCCAGAGACATCCCTTGTTCTTTTGCATGCTCAGTGTACAGCACTGATACATGGGACCCCATTTTAACATCTCACCAGAGAGACAATTAGTAATGTTAGTGGAGGAGCAGGGGATCGATCTTGTGACCCCTGGGTTGCAAGACCAGTGTGTTACCACTGGACCACTCATCCTCTCCTAGTACAGGGTCACATCTGAAAAACAACTCTAAGTATTAGTGGATGAGACTCAGAGAAACATGTGCCCCTTAAATCACAAGTCCTGTGTGTTACCATTGGACAACTGATTTCCCCCTCCCCCCCATAACTTGTACTGTTGACAAATGCCTTTTTATATTTACCCTTAGGGCTATAACCTTAACTTCAGTTGCTGCCAGACAAGTGTGTGATGGACAGACAGACGGACTGTAGGACGCACAAGGCAGCGACTATATGCTCTCCCTTTGAGGAGCATAAAAATCTTTAAATGATATTATCTTAAGAGAAAACCATGGAATGAAAATCTTGTAGCATATTGATAACACTGAAAGCAGAGTGTGTGTTTGCTACTGATAACAAATGCTAGATAATATCACAGATATTACAAATGTTTTACAAATAAGCTTCTCATCTTCACACACTTGAAACTGTTTCAAGTGCTAACAATTCAAGAATAGTATATTTTCTTTTCCTTCTCTGCTACTTAAAAGGAAAGGCATACAATGTGAAGCGAAAGTACAGAGTCTGATATTGATTGTGAGTAAAATGCTGTATGAAAGACAATGTGACCTTTAATTTTTAACTGGAACATGAAACTAAACTTATGGTATCATGATTGCTATTTCAATGTACAGCTCTTGGTTTTGTACATTGTACAATTATAGACAAGATAATCAGTGTCTAATATTTCAAAATAATTATTACCCTCCCCCACCCCCCACTCTCCCAAATGCAATCTAATTTAGTTGCAAGAATCTGTTTTCCAATAAATGTGAAATGCATAAGATGAAACTCACCTCAGAGAGAGAAAATAATATATTAATCACTACGCCTCACTATCAGTATCACCCTTCACATACCAGTGTCAATCATTAAACTTTTCTCTTCAGTTTGTATTAAAGAGATAAAGTGCTTGAACAAACTTCCCTTTGTTAAAACAATATCATATTTGTTTCACAAGAAAATAAGAGGAGTATAAGAATTCAAGCAGATGAAACAGTAGCTGTTTGTTTAACATACAGTATGTTGAAATGTTTAGCAATCAGTCTACCAGACATACATATGTAATTATTGGTAAAAGCATGTCTTTCACCGTAACTGTGCACTTTTTAGGGCTCTAGACACAGGTCACAGGCCTTTCCTGTATTTGTACCCTTTCAGAGCTCTTCACAGAGGTCACACAGATATAAGCATATTTGTAAGTCCATACATGCCTTTCACATATTTGGGCGCTTTTAAGAGCTCTAGGACAAACAGATACATGCAGCTGCAATACTGTCAAAGTCAGTGTTAAAATGAAAGTTCAAATGGAAGCAAGCCAAACATATTTACTAGTAAATCCAACGGTAACATTCCTTGAAATGAGCATTGAGGTTTTTGTAATCACGGAATTACTACAGCATTAAAAGCTAGCTCAAACAGATTTGTTGAAATGAAAGGCTATGTATGACTTAAAATGAACATAAAATTGATTTTTTATGCAAATACCCCCAGATTCAATGTAATGGTATTATGTAAAGTGGTGAAACCTGATTGAATAGATATGGATGTGGAAGTTTAATGAAGCTGAGAAACTCATTACAAATTTAAGATTTCACTACAACATGAACAGTAAATAACTACAGTACTTTGTTTTTTCAGCAAAAAAAAACAGAAGGAATCATATACATGTACATATATCCTTTCTCCTTGACCCAGAGTTTGTTTAACTTAGTCTAACAGTCAATCATAAAGGGCGGGCAATTTACCATTGTTCCTGTGAATGATTAAAAGCATGGGCACTTTATGGTTCACATTTGCAAAAATTTGACTGTTCTATGTTATTAAAAGACATTTAACATGCTTACATATGTCATCATTGTCATCACTGTTTTGACATGGTTACAGTACGCGCCAGGAGGAACTCACATTTTCCGCTTTATTTCGCGGACGCGGAAAAAAAAATATCCGCCGCGACATCGAGGAAAAAAACGGAATTCCTCGATGTCTCGACATCGCGAAATATCTCGGCGATATTTGACGACCAGCGCGAAAATAATTAGGGTCATAACTCACCTGGATAAGCTGAACATTTAGTGAAATGACCGTAATGAAACTGTGCATTTTACGTCTGCCAATTCTGTGACATTTGGTAAAATTAAAACCAAATTTCTAATACATTTGCTGTGCTTACGTCGTTGAAAACGCTCGTTATTGTATAGCAAAATCGATCAATAATTTTGTCAAGCGCATAGACGATACAGATGTCGCAGTATGGTTTACATGTTGTATGTTTTCTTTCAATATAGGAAAGCAGTTTTACCACGTGTAATTCGGAAACCAGTCAATTTATTTTCTGAAAATAGGGTCAGCTGTTCCGAGAAGCAACAATTACTTTCGGTTTTGAATTGTCATTCCTTCCGTTAACAAATACGAGCATTCGTAAACAAATGCATCAGAATGAGAGTTTAATACATTTAAATGATATTTTAAAGCGTAAAATTCGCCGAAATGCGTGTAATGAGGAACTTTGTGAGCTTCGATACGTCAATTCTTACCTGTGAAAAAGTTCGCGGAACCATTTAGCGGACGTCCGCCGCGATATTTGGTGACCATGTCCGCGGCGGTGATCCTCGAAATGCGGCGGATTTGGTCGCGTTTTAAGGAATGGGTAGTCCGCGACGACCTCGAGGAAAACGGGAGTTCCTCCTGGCGCGTACTGTATGTTGAATTTTGAGATGTAGTAGATGCTTTAATGCATATGTCCAGTACCCGTGCTGTGACGTAACTAGATAATAATGGGTAAAATGTCGAAATCTCGAGGCCAAGATCCAGAACCAAATCAAATAAAGAATAAAAGGATGAAGCAAATTATTTTCATGAAAATTCAAGTATCTGAAGAGAAATAAGCATTGTTTGTTTGTTTGTATGGGTTTAACCCATGACCATCAATAATTGAGAGCATAAGTGATTGAAGTCAAGTGTCTTTAACCAATCAACCATGGTTGATTCAGGGATAAATGATAACCTAACCTTTAATCCAGGAATATCAAAATTTCCAATCTAATTATCTTATTACAAACCTGTATTTTTGACAAACCAGTATTTTAAGTAGTGTTGAACTTGACCTTTGACTGATTTTTTTTTGCCTTTGGGTACAGTTAAATTATGTCCTTCCATCTTGATATCTGACTTAGTGATGATTCAACTTTAACTCTGAATAAAGAGCAAGACTCAGCCCTTAAAAATGACCTTTCACCTCCACTTTATCCTCAAAATGACCTTTCACTTTAACTTGCCACTTTCAGCCCTCAAAATGACCTTTAACCTTGACTTGCCACTTTCAGCCCTCAAAATGACCTTTCACCTAGACTTATCCCTCAAAATGACCTTTCACTTTAACTTGCCACTTTCAGCCCTCAAAATGACCTTTCAACGTGACTTTAACTTGCCACTTTCAGCCCTCAAAATGAGCTTTAACCTTGACTTTTCCCTCAAGATGACCCTTCACTTTAACTTGCCACTTTCAGCCCTCAAAATGACCTTTAACCTTGACTTTTCCCTCAAGATGACATTTCACCTTACATGTAACTGACTTTTCACCCGATATAATTTTGTTAACCAAACATTGGTGTGCCTTGAGTAGTAATTTATAGTTCCAATAATGAAATACTGTAAGACACTTCTGGGCTGGCACAAAGAAATAAGCCAAATTTTCCCATTTCTGTTTAAATGCATGTCATTTAAAAATAATTTTACCAGAAATTGTGAAAATATGGATCGGTTTCAAATAATTTCAGAAATTTAAGAGCAATTGGCTATTTCGGTCACTAGTTAATGCAAAGGTATATTGTCGAAAAAAGAATGAACAAGTGGCATTTTTGAATGTTAACATGTAAGTATGGGCAGCAGTGACAGATCATGAAACAAACATAATGGAACAATCATCAATGGAAAAGTCATTCATCACTATCAAATTTAAAGCACAAAACAAATGTGAAAACTCAATATACATCAGAAGGGACATAGCATCATCATCATCATTTGTAACATATATATGTTTCATTACTACCTTTCAGACTTTTTTCTATCCATGTAATATAACACAAGACATTGCTGAACCACTAATTAAACTAAATAAGCACACAATTATCAACTTACAAAAAGAAAAAAATCCATTCACAAATATACAAATGTACCACTACAATGTATCTAAAGAAATTGAAATCTGACTTCATTAATTTCGAAGTGGTAAAAACACAAATTTAAATCTATTACCTGCATTTTTTGTACACTTGATTTTTCACCCACTGATTATAAATAACTTCATTTTCTTCGAACCAAAAATAATTTATGACTCAGTACCTTTTCAATGGAAAAAACCCCAGTAAATTTGCAATTCCAATACCACATAAACCACTACTTTATCTACCTTACTTTCACAATAAGCATTTTGTGTATTATGCATTAGGCCAACAAAATGCAAATGTAGTTGTTTCAAGTTCAAAAATAGACGTCTCTGTTTTGTAATTGATTTTCTTTATAACTAGGAAGTAAAAGGGTCAGGCTTCATTTGCAATCAAGGTATTCATGTTTTAGGTAAACTAAGTGAAGACGGAATTGTTATCTCCAATACCCATCGCCCCTACCCTCTTTTCCCAATTATTAGAGTGGACGTCAGGGTTGTGTTTTATACACTGCTTTCAGGGCAGTGGAAAATCTTTTCTCGATTTCTATCATGCAATCAATACAAGTGCAACTTCCCTTTACTGTTTCTTATCCAATCAATTATCAGAAGGACTGAGGTTGAAAGCTACATGCCTTGTGATATACCGTACATCCAGAAAGTACTGACCAGAGGGCATAGTCCAACATAACCTATTTTTTCACTATACATGCTATTCAGCACATGCTAAAACAATTACGTCTAACAGATCATAATTACTGATGAGTAATTGAAATAACTGTTATTGTAATTGTCTACAATGTTCTACATACAATTATACACACCCCAAGTGGCAAGAGTCTGACAGGAATTTAGAATGTGACCAAGTGCATGAGAAGTATCCTCATAGTCATCAGAATAAACTGTGTGTATATATGCAGCACTGGAGAGAACAGGGGATGACTGAATCTGCTTACCCACTCTTATTGAAACTAAGATCTTTGAACTATTGCCTGAGTAGAATATAGAAAGTCAGTATGAAATTAGGTAGGTAAGTATAAGTGAAGACTTTATTTAACAATAGGTGACTCAGTGGCCGAGTGGTTTGTGCGTTGGGCTACGAAGCTAGCAACCCAGGTTCAATTCCGGGTTACAACTGAGTTATCGACTGATTTCCCAGGACTTGGTGGTAACCTAACCGGGTACTGTTTCCAGCAGTATCGGCCTAAACTGGGGATCGGGAGGTAAAATACACGCACCGTGGGTTCTTCTGGAAATAAGTTGTTCCATCCACACCAGGTGGGGACTTTCGTTGACTACCCACGTTATATAAGAAACCTTTACATTTACCTTTTGGTTAACATTCTGTTTCCCAATATTCCATGACTCTGTGGGCAACTGATAAGTATCTCAGGTATAACACTTTTAAATTCTTCGATTTTCATTTTCATAAGAATTAAGGTCAAATTTGTTTTCTTTTATTTAATCTTTAACAAAATGAGCCTTGTTTGCTGTACATGTATGTTCAGCTAAAATTTTTCTATTTCTCATGCAGAAACATTCAAAAAATTTATCTAAATCTTTAAAATTTCTGGCAGGTTTTTGAAATCTTTACTGCAGACATTCTGTTTCTACATATCTGTGCCAAACTTCCAAATTCTGATCAAACCATGTGTATCATACAAAATTTGAAAAAGTAACCTGGCCTTCAACAGAGGTTAATGTATGACAGCTTATCTGTTTTAATCAGTTTATATTTGTCATAAAATGCATGCAATATGCATGGTATCATGACTCATGGAATTTCTAATTTATAGTGTGTGCATTCATGTGTTACAGTGCATATACTGTACTGGGTGATTTATGACCAGTGTATCTAGGCTAAACAAAGTGAATATCTTGTTCTTGTTATAACTTAAAGTAATTTAAAAGTTTGAGCTCAAATGTTATGAAAGCTTACCAAAATTATTAGAACTGAGCTTGAGACACCATCCCCAGATGGGAACCATTCAAAGCCAGTTTCTTTCAGTATTGGTACCCATTTACATCTGGGTAAACTCAGGGGCATTTAAGTGTCATTTCAGTAACTTTATCAATGCTGTTCATAGCCAATATTCAAACCTGTGACTTTCTGAGCCAGTAGCAAATGCTCTAACCAGAGGTCTATTAATGTCCACAAAAAATCTTACTGCAAGTTTAAAAATATCTTGATAGTCATTACAAAATTACTATAATCTAAAACCTTTTCGTTTACACCTATGTTGTTTTGGTACAACAGTTTGTGTCTGGGAGGAGACCTATCTACAAACTGCATCATGCTACTCTTGTAAAATCTGAAAGCCCTGGGTTCAGTTGTTTTTGAAACCATTCTCAACCCAGTTTGACATTTGACCTAGTGATATATTTTATTTACCCATCATGCCAAAGTACAGACCCCTCTAATCTTGATCTTTGACCCGTAAAGCCCAAAATCAATAGAGCCCAACATGACCAAGATATGATGTACCGGTACACTGAATTTATCAATCATAAATCATTTGTTCTACAGACTGACATGACCAGGCTGTGTTTTTTTTATTCTATAGCAGGGGCCGTTTACAGACATCTTCCTCTCAGGAAAATTCTTTAAAATCATGCAGTTTTCCCCTAAAATTCAATTTACATCAAGTTTTTTCTTCCGATTTGCAAATATAATGCGTTCATTTTCCCCAAATTTAAGGGAAGGGCCCTTTCCCTTACCTGTGAAAAAAAGCCCTGCCATGGCTATATGCCTGTGCTTCTTTGAATGGTGAGTGGGAGTGAGAGCAGCATAAAAAGAGTAAATTTTCAGAGAACATTTTCAAGAATCCAACACACCTTTTAATGATCAATCAATGACTTCAAATAAATGGGAGGGGAAATTAAAAATAGTACTTGATGAAGTTTGAAAAATCATATGGGAAAACTGGTTAAAACGCACAGCCGCTAATGGGTAATCTAGTGATGAATAAAAGATTGACCAGCATGATTGGGTCTTACTGACAGAATGATATACATAAACTCTTCAAAAATGATGGAGATAAATAAGTAACTGTACTTTCAAAATGGCAGCTAGTAAGTTAAGAAACAGTAAATTCAAAATAAAAATTTTTGATGGGGTGGGGGGAGTGGGACTTAACACTACTTTTGACCTCTTTTTGGTGATATGATCCTGGTGGTCAGACCCACTGGTTATCCAAACAATTTACTAACCAATCTCTCCGTAAGATACTAAAGTCTGCTTCCTAATGTGAATCAGAGTCGACAGACAAATGACCTTTAGACGCTTGTCCCAGATCAATTATCATGGAGAAATTTACTCACTCTCATGGGGTTTAATCTGAGAATCCCTGGACTGACAATCCAATGTTCTACAACCTGAGCTAGCAAGGTTGACGATAAAATATACATATATAGTATGAACCACAGCTTAGTAAATATTTTCCAAATGATGTTGTTTAACCTTGAAAAACAAAAAACCGTCAAAATTTATCAAAATCATTAGTTCATGCCAAATTTTCAGCAGTTCTCCAATCTCTATCATTATTATATGCAGTTTGCTCTGTTATGATATTACTTATTGAGAGACAACAGTACATGAGGTTAAAAAAGTATAATGGTACTCAAGGAAATGTATAAGATGACAACCACAAAACACAAACTAGGAAACAATGACATGACTGAGATACACATGGTAACAATATAGCCATTAAATAAATATCATAAGATTACCACAAGATTATGAGTTTTAATTATTACAATCACGCTTTATAGTGACAAACAATTCTTTTAACTATCATGAATTAGTGATTCAGATTGGAGCTTAGTTTTATAAGACAGTTGTCCTAAATGTCAAGATTTTTATAGGCCATTTTGTCCCAGAAATTAAAATTTGTTAGGCCATCCAATTGTTTTAAAAAGGCCTTTTAAAAAAAGCTTTTATATGGCAGATATGAACAAACATTATTTACAGTTTTCTGTTTGTACTCACGAGCAGCATAGTCTGATTTGTATGAAATGCCATCTGAAATGCTTAAACCTTTAAGATCATCCACACCAACACCCTTTTGAAATTTTGAAAATGCTATGAATTGGCTTAAAGGTATATTTTCCTTGGAAAGCCTATTGACGGACTTGAGAGCTATAATAACGGCCTTTTCCTTTGAGGAATGCTGTAACCTTTGCACCTTCTGCAAGTCACTTCTCAATAATGTGGGGCCGTCAACCACTTTGATGATCTTTTGACTTAATATGATCTGCAAGGGAGCTTGTTTTGAAATTCTGGCAGCCCCTTGTAAAAATATTATCTTTTTTCAATCAGTGCATTAATGACAAGTCATTCCAACATCAGTATCAAACTGGAGCCATTTATATTTTAACAAGTATACCAGTCGAAAATTTTCTATTTGAGTTTGGTTCATTTTTTCCTTCAATTATGGTGACAATTTCTTTATCAGGAAACCTTTTAGGTCATATCAACAGAAAAAAGTGTCTTTTGCGTGTCATCAATTCTTTTACATTTCGGACCCTTAATTAGAATGGAGAGATGATAACAAACAAAGAATTTTTTAATTCGTTTGAACGACAGACCCTATAAAGAGCATTTAAATGACTGTGATTATTGAAAGCGTTTCTGTGATGTTTTACATTCGTACTCGAAACAAATCAACCAGCACGCGTATGTATTAAAATGAAAACTTTGCCCAACCGGAACTTCTTTTTTTCTGACGGGAAAGTATTCTGACGGGGATGTATTCGACTAATGAGTAAATGTCATATTTGTCTCGATTATTATTGGCCATTATATGCATTTTTGATCGTCCTTTATGTCCTATGAACCAAGTTAAGTTTGGTCATTTGAAATTTTTATCAGCAATTCGCCGATGGCCGATGCCAATCTGAATCCCTGATAAAAAGGGTCAATATACCGTATACTTAAGAAATAATAAGTATCCAGGCATCTTTTACGTAGAATAAACCATGTTTAGGCCTGAGTGATATATTGTTTCGCATAAGAACGAAAAAGCGGGTTATTCTACGATAAACCACAACTGGATACTTATTATTTCAATTCTAACACAACCAAACAATAAATCACACTGTGAAATAAGTGTTAACTACTTCTTACGATCTCTAGTGACTGTAGATGTGTGATTGTTTATATGTTTCATAAAGAGACTTTTAACAAAATTAGGAGCAGATCAGCTGGACTGGTAATCCAGGTGTTTCAAATTCTACCCACCACTTTTGAAATAATCAAAGTGGTCTTAATGCAAAACTTTGTTGTATGGATCTGAAAGAGTAGATGTCCGTTCTTCTAAACAAGAAAAGTTTAAAAAATGCATTCTAAAATGCAAATAAAAAGACAATTTGTTTTCCTATTACTGATGTGGTATGCCTTGTTTGACTGTATTTCTCAAAACTGGTTTCATCAAACTGAAAGCACGAGCTAAGCATAAAGATAAACAGTATCAACAATTGTCTACATGGCTGGTCATTATCTCCCATCCTAGGAAAATTTCCGTCATAGCCAAATTTTGAACAAGACCTGTCGCTGAAAGATGACAATGTCCCTGAAGTGGTGCTTTGACCTTTGATCTCTGGACCAGATGAAGAATCTGTCCTGTAATATGCGAGTTACATGTATGATCAAAATAAAGGATTTTTGACAACTGGACCTTCGAGGTCAAGGTCATCTGAATATATGTCAGTGGGTGTTGCGTTCTAGTATGAAGTAAATCCATTTATTTATGATGAAGTTATGGGCAATATTTAAGTTTTTGACAACTGGACCTTCCAGGTCAAGGCCATTCAGGGTCTCGATCATACAAATATAAATCAATAGGAAGAACTTGTCCATGAAGATGTTGTGTTCAAGTATGAAGTAAATCCATTTACTGATAAGGAAGTTATTGGTAATGTTAAAAGTTTTTTTGACAGCTGGACATGTAAGGTCAAGGTCACTCAAGGGTCAAGGTGAAACAATTTCGTTAATGGGTCTTGTCTTAAGTGATGTTATGTTTAAGTATGAAGTAAATACATTTATTAATTATAGGCAATGTTAAAGTTTTTGGACGGAAAAGCTGACTAAAGGACAGGTCAAGAACTATGTGCCATATGTTCTGGGGCATAAAAAAGATGTGGGAAATTAATGGTTGAACAACTAAAAAATATCAGATCTATAAAAGCAGTTCAACACTTTAAGCAGGGCTAGCGCTGCCGCTCGCCAAAATCGCCAATGGCGAAGATTTGAAAAAATTGGCTACAAATAATTCCATTTGGCTAAAATCATGGCGAATCCGTTTTTCGGATAGGAAAAAAATGCAAGTGACGAATGGTTTTCCATTTCACTATCTATATTAAAGATGCAAAAATCGGTATGAAAAATCGATACACAGTCTACATCCGGGGGACTTCGGGTCAAAATATAGAACAATGAAAATACAACAGCTGATCGCGAGGTGTTAAATGCTTGTTTATTTATAATTCATTATGACACAAGTGACTCAATTTTGCTCTTAAATGGACTGTTTAATGGCTACAGGGATTTTTGGTGTAACAAACAGCTTGGGGGAATTATAGAGGCCCTTAACAGTGCTTCAATTACGAGAAAAAATTGATACGCAGTCTAGTTAAAAGGTCAAAATGTGTTTTGAATTTAAGGAAGATGTCGATGTGAATGTTTTTACACTCTTATTTGGTTGTTAATGCTTGACACAATGCACTAATTTGTGTTTTTGATTTAAGAATTAGCATTAACGACTTAACATAGGTTTATATTGAGTTTTAGTAATAGTTATTGATATTTTTCATGTTGATACTGCTGTAGGCAGTATTTTGCATCAAAGTTGAAAATTCCAACAAATTCACCCCTGATTGTGCAGTGATGAAAAAAAAAACTTATCCAAATTTTAAAAACCAAAAGAACAAAAGGTTTAATCACATATACTGCTGGTACAAACATATTAATAACAAAATAAAATGTTAACAGTTATCAGTCCTCGCTTTGTTCTTCTCCCAGGTGCTTGATTTGTCACAAAAAATTTAGGCTCACTCTTCATAAAGATGGCTAAAAATTTTGGCTAATACTCTGCCAAATTGGCTACAATTTTTTTCATTTGGCTAAAAGCTTGGCTACAAGAAATTTTATCCCAGCGCAAGCCCTGTTTAAGCATAATAAATTAGGCAACGTCAACAGACATATTTCCTAACAATTCAGGCCCAAGTTCTACAGCATAGCTTAAAAGCATCATTTGTACACTTTCACATTTGAATGATGAATTAAAAATTAAAATGACGATTACTTACAAGGTACTTGTCATGGAATATAGGCAAAATCTGACTGTTTGGTTGAAAAAATGTATATTTCCCAGTATTTCCGTAGGATTCCCTGTATTTCCCCTCGTCCTATGATTTGAATGCTAACCCTAACTCTCTAATTACATCATGTCACAACTTTAATACTATGTTTCAAGGTTTATACGAAACATGTCCCAATATTTTAATTTACATTAAAATACATTTATCAAAATACAATCATGTACTTCCACAGTCATGGGTAGTACTCATCAAGTACTTTGATTTTTATTGCTGCTCTTTTCAAAGGAAACATTCTGACATGTGAAAAATCTCCAAAATTTGATGCGAGATCTGCCTTTTAGATAACCAGGGCAGGTGATTACGGCAGGGCGGTCCACTTGCCAGCTTCTACAACATTCACAAACAGCATATAAAAACAGTACATTTCTTGAAACAATCACCAATAAAGTACCGATCAAATCTTACACAACAAAACTGCCTTTATTCTGAATTTGAAACTCACCAATTTCTACCTGTCCAACCCGGAAATGATGTGTAGATTAGTTCTCTATCGTTTTGATTTTTTTGTAACAATTCGTACCTAAAGAAAAATAAACACCAAAAAGAAAATTTAAAAAATGTGAAAAGGCGAAGCTGTGAACTGGGTCCAAAGGATTAAACGGAATATTTGGATCATAAAATAAAATAAGCTCTTTGAAATGAACATTAACTTATTACTCGTCTAATTTCAACATCTATTGTTTCACAAAAATATTTCATAATGTCGACAAAAACAATTTTATTGAGCCTACCGTACTATTTTTGACATACTTGTCTATACGGTCTGTTTTTCTTATCAAATTAAAAACTTATTGTATTGTATTATTTTTTTTTACCTTTGAACTGATTATTTATTTATAAATTTCTTACCCTCAGTACTTTGAGACTGTAGCATACTAAAATTACGTTTATAACTATTTGAATAAAATGCCTTCTGATATTTGACTTCAGTTTATGCATGGATTGCTGACAGGCAAAGTACTAGTTTGTGTATGCATGGTGATGGCGAATGTGCAAGTTCTTCGCACGTCCCACGCAATACACAAGCGTCTTGTCAAGAAGCGTACACATTCTATTTGATTGGACCATCAATGAAATTACTATTCAAAATTAAACAGTACAGCTGAGTATGAAATAAAAGTATAAGTAATGGGTGGAGAAATGTCAGAAAGCAAAAAATCTCGTATCAAAATCAAGTTTGTTGGAATGAATATTTTTATTTTAGAGATTATTATTTAAAAAAACCCCCAAAATTTCAGCACTTTCTCTTTAACCTTGAAATTAACGGGCGGATAATATTTCTTTGTGAGTTTATAAAATCCGATTCCATATTTAAGATTTTTAACAGGATATTTTAAAACAAAATTTGAATTTGAACTAAAATATCACCAAAACATATAATGCATTACAGTACAATTTTAACAAGACTCTGCCACAGAGTGTATATCACCCGCCGATCGGTGTTTGTTTGAAGAAAGTGTAAAGTAAGAATTTGCATATAAAGAAAATGGGAAAAAATCAGGAATAGGTTTTTCAAAGAATAACTTTATGGTTATCATCTTGATCAAAGAGCAATAACTCCTTCAAAAATTGTGCAATCACAGAAAGTGATGATATGCACTGCAGTTTATGTTGATAAACATACTGTGAATGTTTGGTGGAAATCGCATACAAAATGTAGGAGTTGCGCATAGAACATTTATGTAATAATTTCAAAAATCATCGAAGGGCATTGACTCCTTCAAAAATAATGCCATCACAAAATCCTGACAATATGCGCTGAAACAAATGATGTAATCATTATGTGAAAGTGTGAAAATTGCATGCAAAATGTAGTAGGAGTTTTGAACAGAAGCATGTGTAGGTAAAACTAGCTTTCTTTATGCAAGAAATTTATACAATTCTCAGGAAATCATTGAACAACTTTTAGAAAGAGCTCTTTTTATATTTAAATCTTTAACTTTTGTCAAGACTGCTATTTTTGATACAGCAATGGCAAATAGGAGCCAACATCCAAGTTTCATCAAACATTCCCATTTTGATAATAACCCTCTCGATGATGAATAACACACTCTTGTTTCTTACTTCTCAAATTTTGGTGAAACCACTGATCAGGATGATGATGCCATTGTTAGTCAATCATTCTAAAATACACACTAAATTTTCATCTTCAGCTTCAAGAAAAAAATGTTATTCTTTATACATAGTAAAGATCTATTCAGGGGCCATAACTCAGTGTTAAATAGTCAGACCGGGACATTGCAAAAATATGCACATCTCTTTTTGGTAGTGATAGTTCCCATAAATTTTCGTTGAAATCCAGTAAGCTGTTGCCGAGAAATAGCGCAGAAACGAATGTTACTCTGAATACATACTGAATAACTAATCAAGGGCCATAACTCTGTGTTGAAGTGTCAAGCCAAGGATATGCGCATCTCCTATTGGTATTGAAAGTTCCCACAAAGTATGGTTAAAATCCTTTCAGCAGTTGCAAAGAAATAGCGTGGAAACGAAATACTATTTAGAGGTCATAACTCTGTGTGAAATGGTCTGACCGACACATGCCAATTATATGCGCATTTCCTTTTGGTATTGACGGCTCCCACAAAGTTTCATTGAAATCCAGGAAGAAGTTGTCAAGAAATAGTGCGGAAACGATCGTTACTCTGTATAAATACTGCATAACTAATCAAGGACCATAAATCTGTGTTGAATGGTCCAACCAGAACATGCCGAGGATATGCGGATCTCCATTTGGTATTGAAAGTTCGCACAAAGTTTCATTGAAATCCAGTCAGTAGTTGCCAAGAAATAGCGCGGAAACGAATTTCGGACGGAAGGACAACGCCAAAACAATATCCTCTCCTGATTCCATCGGCGGGGATAATAATTTGGGAGCATGACAATCCACCACTATTAAAGGTATTTTGTCGCCAAGTCTTTGTTAACTGATACAAAACTCTTAATTCGTGCATGAAAAATATCATACATCCAAAGGTGTTATTTTTACACCTATAGGGGTCCGGTATCTTTGGATTCCGGATTTTCTCAATCCGATCCGGGCGCGTTCCGCAATCGATTTGGTAACATCGATTAAAATAACTGAAGTCTGCCTCACTTATTTTGATACCTCTGTGGTGTCAGTATAGATTGTATATACAATACAAATTCAAATAGAAAACGGAGTTACCCCTCACTGCTTCACATAAGTAACACGTTAAAGTGGAGTGTTCCATTATAAAACAATGATTTTGTGAAATGTGACAAAAAAAATCATTCAACATAGATAGGTCTATATTCCATGACAAGAATTAGTTTAATATACAAACTGAATGGAGCCAAAAATCTTGATTCCCTGACGCAGTTGTCAGAGGTTGTATTTATACAATTATAGGAAGACATGCACTAGACCGTAAGACTACTAACAAATTACTAGATTTAAGGATATATATGTTACTAATAGAGAAGCTAAAGCATCTGGTCCCAGAAAAGAAAATAGTCTCTGCTCAATCAGGGTCATAGTTTGAATTTAGAGTGAAAAAAGCCAACACTAAACAAACAAAACAGGCTGACTGGAGTCTTCTACAGGCAGTTAATCTTTAGAGTGTTTCTATATTGTTTGATAGTAATTGGGATAGTGACTTAACACTGTTAAGTAAATATAGGAATGTGAACATAATAGATAAAAGCTGCTTTTGATGCTCTCAGATAAAAAAAGCCCTTTTTCTTCTCAAGTTTTAGAATATCAGCAAGAAACTGAAACAACTTATGAATTCTTTGGAAGATGTCTATCTTTGTTAGATGTTGATGACACAGAACTAAGCACAAGATGAACATCAGAGGAAAATAACGACAGTATTAATGAGTGGGACACTTTCTGAAATTTAAGTTAAAGACATGTGCATCTTGTTACTGTAAATTATCTAATCTTCTTAAGCAGATGGTAAAGTTAAGTTTCCTCACCAACAAATTGGAAATTTGTCAGATTAATCTAGTCAGACAACGTCATGACATATAACTCCTGGACTACACAAATAGCATCATCAACCTTTCTCTTGAGACTAAGTAATTTGGCATCTTTCTTCTGCTGGTTTAAATATAACTTAATCTTGTCAACTAAGTATAACTGCAAATCGGTATCTATGTCTGTTCTCCGAGATTGATAGCAAATCTTTCTATTTATGCCAGTTTCTCTCGGAGCCATCGTCGTATTTTTTCTGGCAGTTCTGGGTGACGATCTGCCAACCAGTACATACAGAATCAAAGCTATACTGCTGATAAATTCTCTTTTACGACTGTGTGTGAAGGTATATACGGCTTTATCTTTTCTCTTTATTCTTCTTCTGTCTGTGGCCTTTACATGACTCCACAGGAGAACAGTGAACATAGTTTTATTTATTTATTTCCAGAAGGGCATAAACCCATGTGGCATAACATACATACATAAAGTTTAATACCCAATGAATATGGCGGTAGTGTACAAACCATACTACAGAAGATATAACCGATACTCACTCACTACGGTTACATGATTCAGGAGAAGCTTCTCCTCCTCCATATCCACGAATCGGGGGAACTAATGTACTGGATTTGCTACAAACCTCTCTTCCACGAAGCTTTTCCTCATCCATATCCACGAATCGGGGGACTTATGTACTGGATTTGCTGCAAATATCTCTTCCACGAAGCTTTTCCTCATCCATATCCACGAATCGGGGTACTAATGTACTGGATTTGCTGCAAATATCTCGTCCGAGAAGCTTCTCCTCCTCCATATCCACAAATCGTGGTACTAATGTACTGGATTTGCTACAAACCTCTCTTCCACGAAGCTTTTCCTCATCCATATCCACGAATCGGGGGTGTTAATGTACTGGATTTGTTACAAACCTCTCTTCCACGAAGCTTTTCCTCCTCCATATCCACGAATCGGGGATACTAATGTACTGGATTTGCTACAAACCTCTCTTCCACGAAGCTTCTCTTCCTCCATATCCACAAATCGTGGGTACTAATGTACTGGATTTGCTACAAACCTCTCTTCCACGAAGCTTCTCCTCCTCCATATCCACAAATCGTGGGTACTAATGTACTGGATTTGCTACAAACCTCTCTTCCACGAAGCTTTTCCTCATCCATATCCACGAATCGGGGGTATTAATGTACTGGATTTGTTACAAACCTCTCTTCCACGAAGCTTTTCCTCCTCCATATCCACGAATCGGGGATACTAATGTACTGGATTTGCTACAAACCTCTCTTCCACGAAGCTTTTCCTCATTCATATCCACGAATCGGTGTACTAATGTACTGGATTTACTACAAATCTCACTTCCGCAAAGCATCGCCTTCATATCAGCGAATCAGGGGTACTAATGTACTGGATTTGCTACAAATCTCTCTTCCACGAAGGTTCTCCTCATCCATATCCACAAATCAGGGGTACTAATGTACTGGATTTGCTACAAACCTCTCTTCCGCGAAGCCGCTCTTCCTCCATATCCACGAATCGTGGTACTAATGTAGAGAATTTGCTACAAATCTCTCTGCAGCGAAGCTTTTCATAGAATAGGACAACTCTTTTAGTTATTTTCGAAATTCTGCATCTCGACTAACGTCCCCTGTGCAATCTTCCGAAAATCCAATCCTTAACTGTTTCATATCAGAGTCGTGCCTATTCTCCAAATCCGAAAATCTTCTTTCAAATTCATTCTTCATCTCAACAAAAATTTCATTGACCGCGTCCATAACAAATACCTGAAAAGAAATACAAAGCTACGGTACAAAGATATGGCGTACAATTTGATTAAAAAATAAAACCGAAAAAAAAGAAAACGAATAAAAAAAAAAAAAAAAAAAAAAAAAACAACAAACTGTCTCTCTGGGAATGTAGTCAGGTATCTTATCGTGTGCTACGCTCCCTCAGCAGCTAAATGAATACACTACCGTTACTTCACAAATGTCAAAACTTACGGTAAGATCTGTCAACATGTACAATGTACATTTGTCACATGTTTACAAACTTGTTGAACTTGACAAATAAGGTCGCTTGTGCAGTAGGCATCTACACCAATCAAATACAGTTATTTTTATCAAATAGAACTATATTTAAACTATCGATTTTAAGTATGATGGCTTCGTCTTAGTGAATGTGCGAAACTATGGTAGCAATTATTAACATTAGCACGTTTTGCATGTATAAATCTTAATCTTGGCCTTCATAACAGACTTTAAGTATTTAATTTGCTTTATCAATCTCGTACGATTTATCTGAAGTGGAGAAATAGATAAACAATAAAACTTGCAACTTGTACCTAAGCGTTATATATGGTGCATTGCTGAGCAGTTGAATTTGGAATTTTGATTTTTTGCAAGCATTTTTGACCATTTAGCACTTGCAACATTTTCTGTGATGAATAATTTTTTGCGTTTATCTCCCTCCATAGTAGAAGACATTTTTTGCATGAATTTGTTTTCATCAGCATTTTATACGCATTTTTTAGTACTAAATTGAAGTATGAAACGGTATTTAATTAAACCTGAGACCTAATTCGTAACAGTTTGCTTCCCGGCTCAACTGAAAAATAAATACACAAATGCCAAGACTACCTAATTGAATTATGTCAACATTTACTATGTACATTTATCAAATGTTAAAGATTGAAATATTCAAGAAGTCGATTGTGCATTAGGCATCTATACCAAACATGTACATGTAAATTCATTTGCCTATGGAGTAGATCTTTGTTTAAACTTGTTTAAAGTACTTCTACTGAGCGAACGTGCAAAGTTAAATTAATCAACATTTGTGTTAATCCGAAGCATGTTTTGCATGTATAAATTCTAATCTCAGCTCGTTTGACATGTTTTCATAACACACTTTAGCCTTATCAATTACAACTTGTCAGAAATAGAGGAGTCGATAAAAGTATATTCCCCTTTTTACATATTTTTTTCGCGTCAAGTTTTAAACCTGTCAGTCATACGTAGGCAGCTGACCAAATATGTATCTTTGTTTGAAAGGAAAATACAGGATTTCTAGTCTGTTTGTGTAATGCTATGTTTACATGTTTATACTTTAATTCGGTGTATATGTTGCACTGTTGAATTTCATTTTTACATTTAGAATTTTAACAGAGAGACAATTGTAATGTTTGCATGAATGCATTTCCTAACGTATTTTACCATGTAATATGGAAATTTATCATATGCAACAGATCTTCTGATAAGAAGCACTTTCATTTTCAAAGAAATAACAAAAACATTAAGTCGAAAATGAGCACTTTCTGACTCTGAACGTAAATGTAATCTACTAGGTTCATACGTATTGTTCAGTTGCTTAACATTTTCGCGAAAGAAAGAAAACGATGATAGATCGTATATCGGCAAAATGTCACAGAGGTCAAAATTCACATTTTGTTTTTGTCTTTCGGGTCATGTGAAAAACGTTACTTTTTGTGCGCGCATCCTTCCCGCCAAATTACATTACAAAGCCAGTAACCTAACTGATGCTGCAGTCAAATTGCCAGAGTATACTTTTCAAATTCCATGGTTCTTTGTACCACATCTGCATATCGTTTTTGAAGATACTTCTTGTTACATTTTTTTTACAGAACATGAGCTAATAGAATACATTTGCAATACATCAGCAGCATTTTACTTAACATTTGACAGTCAAGATAAAAAATTTGTTACTGCTGTTCAATATAATACGGATCCGGAAGTACGACGCCGCACCACCCTTTGATTTACAGTCCAACCCCCCAAGAGCAAACACCATTCGGTTGAAAGGGAAGAGTTTATTTTAGAGAGGTTGTTGTTCTCGGGAGGCTCAACCAATCTTCAATGTTGGACTTGTCAGCTTGTAGTATTATCATGGTTATAATGATTTGCAATCAAATAGGATGACTAGAGCCACTCTGGTTTCTTTTAGATCTTTCTTTATTTACATGATATTTTATTAAAACTCTCCATCAAGCATATTCTTTACATAGTACCCTTCAAATTTGTTTTTGCAAAATTCCTGTTTCTGTGATGTATGACGCTGACGTACAAGCAAACATCATCATATCTTAATAGTTTAGAAAAAAAGAAAAACATAATATAAATACATATTACCATACATAAAACCCAACAGAACATTCATGAAAAAAAATCGAAGCGTCAATCTGCCGACGCTATATTCAGTTTTAATGAGCTATGAATTCTCACATTTCAATATTTAGTATCGGTGAATCAACAAACAACCTTGCACATCCGTAATAAAAATACTTGCAAGTCGACAAACAAACTGCTTCATCATTTCACTATGGTATTTCATGTTTGTTTATTTCTAAAATCGCAGGGTGTTTGCAACTTTATGATTGTAGACTTAATGCATTCGCACATGCGCTGAAAATACGTATTCTATTTTGTTGGGAAATTCTGGATATATCAAAATCGCTGATTATTTTTCTGTCGTTTATGGGAGGTTTTCATGTGTCATGGGGAGAAACAGTAATGTCGTTGCTCGTTTTGGAGAGGTGTCGCTCGAGAGAGAAGAAAATGCACAGATTTTAAACGGAGAGAAATCAAAAAGTCGTTGTGAAGAGGTTGTCGTTCGTGAGAGGCGACGTTTGGGAAGTATACTTTTGTATAGTCAAAACAATCTATGAACTAATGTATGTAGCATTTTCTAGTAAAAATTTGTCAAGACATCGTTGGGAACCCACGTTCGATCCATTCCGTTTCACTCTATTTATCTACCGTGGGACAATTGGTTGGTAAAATTTCGTACTCATGAATAATTCATTAACTACTTTCATTGGTTTCCGAAAGATTTCCCTTGCGGAATCTCAGCCAATGAAAGTACTCGTTACAATTTGCCTTTTGCGCTCATGTTTAAATCTTGGGAAATACGTCTATTTTTAAGTAACTTGTCATTATTCCTACTCTTCACACTGAAGAGTATCTATTTGATTGCGGAATCTCATTCGACGAGGAGTTACTTCCCTTTGCTAATAAATATTCATGAAAACGAATAATCTGCAGTCAATTATTCCACGGTACTTAATGTAGTTGTGCGGGATATGTACCGGGGGTCACCGACGATGTTGTCAAGGTTGGTAAAATCATACTACTTGGCCATTATTGTCCCGCTCGAGGGGTCACACGTTTTACATGTGAAGTAAAATACATGTGCTGAAAAATATCTTCTTATCTGAAATCACAAGGTTTTCGTTTTTGGAATGTAACATTCTCTAGTGGACCTTTACAAGGATTGCTAAAATATCCCCCCACCACCCCCCCACAAATACACCCGAGGGAGAATAATGATTCTGCCGTGAAGGTCACATGTTTTACATTGAGAAAAATGTTAATAAATAGAAATACTTAAATTATAAGGTGTAAAACCAAAACACCTAGAGGTTTATATTTAATTTATTTTTCTTAAACAACAACTTCTAGATATTTTATATAAAGCAAATGAAAAATAGTCGAGTGAACTTTTATCTAAAGTACTGCCCTTGGGGTCAATATCGGCCGCACCTATGGGTCATTTGCTTTACATAGAGGCAAATAAGAAAGTACAGGTCCTGAAGCTTCAATAATTGATGGATCCCTGATCCCCTCACATTTTCATGATTTAACAAAGAAGTACAGTTATATTTTCACCACAAACAAGTATATGACAAAAGAGCACATGGTAATGTTTGTGAGTAAAACCTATTGTTATAAGATTTAAGAGTCATGTTGTGGATCTATGAATTGGCATGTAGCAATACCTTCAGGATATTTTGAACGTTTGATGAAACTTTTTCACTGCGATTATTATCGACCCTGCCTATGGCGTCACCTATTTTATTAAAAAAATATAACTCTTAACAATAGGGCGGTTTTGTCTATTAGTTTACTTGCAAACCACTGACAGCACTGCATGACTGAGAACAAGTAAATTCGAGACTTACTACCAAATCAAACCATTTTACAAAGCACTAAGGTTAACTTCTCTATAACTCAGGCTAGTCATAAAAGCTTGTAAATGCTGCTAATTGATATTCTTTGTACATTTTTAGAGTGAAAATATGCAGAACATATAAAAATATTCTGTACTGTATCACGTTTAGCTACTTTTGAAAACATGAATGTTATTGCGACCTTCATCCGGTCCTTTTCTGTAGCTTATGTATAAGCTGTTTTTATTGGCTGAGAACGCCAGGGCATATGGTCCAATTATGCCGTCGTTTACATCAAGGACGATTTTAGAGTTCGACAAATCAGCCGTAAAGATTCGGACTGAATTTCTGTCTCGTGAGCATGTGTACAGTGTTTCGTTGTCAGCAACAGCAAGGCCAGTGATTTCTCCTAAATCTTTGTACACACCAGTTACTTTCCCG